>OZ038321.1:5632995-5971495 GCA_964035795.1 Pterobdella sp. o SKG-2022
TTGCATTGGTTTAATTACATGTGACCAATCAAAAAGTAAGGTCAACAAACACAAAGTATTTATTAAATTGCACGAAGCTTTTCGTAAGGCTAGCTTACATTATCAAGTGATAATTAAAATAAAATAATTTCAACCTATTTGTATTTGCTATTATTAATTTATTGCTTGAAATTGTGGTTATGGGTGAGTTACACAGAGCGAAGGCTATTGGCCCTGATTTTGACTTCGAAATGAAGAGAATAAAGTCTAAGTTCTCTTATTACCCCCTTAGATTCATGGTGTATCAGTTTAACAAGTTCGCAGTGCCTAGAGAGGAGTTTTTGATCCCACCAGAACTTTTTTGAAGATCTAATGTACATATTGAAGTCCCTTTTTGCCCAAAAAATAAAAGAGTGATCAGAAAACTTTTGGATAAAGTAGAGTCATTTACGAATCAGAGCATTAAGATTTCGTATTCTTGGCTCACCACCAAAATCCGCACTTTCTTTCCAATTGAAGATAAACTGACACATCACCACCAAATTATCTATAAAGGAGAATGTTCATGCAAGAAAACGTATATCAGTGAAACTGAGAAACTCCAGTATCAGATGGGCGGAGCACGAATCGGACAAAGGTAGTTCCGAATCTGCCAAATTCCTCAAGGTGAATCCTAACCATAGGTTCACTTGAACCTCCACCAATGCTTGAAAAAAAGAGATCTTAGAAGCTTACTCCATCAAAGCACAGCGGCTCACGTTAAATGATCAATTAGATATAAATTCGCTTTCTTTGTTTCGATTTGGCATCACCTAACAGCTGAGAAATTATAAGTTTAGTTACTTTTTCTTTCATGTTATATTTAACAATAGAAATTCTAGCAATTAATCCCTACTCTTTTATCTCAAGCAATAATTCATAATAGCAACTATAAATAGGTTGAAATTACTTTACTTTGATTATCACTTAATAATGTAAGCTACCCTTACGAAACGCTTCGTTTCATTTAATAAATACTTTGTGTTTGTTGTCCTTTCAGATTCAGGCTATTGTACTTCCTTTGTGATCAATCGTTTCCATGGTTGAACTCAAATTTACGACCATTCTAAAGTTCACTATATTTTTTTGCATTTATTATTTGAGGCATTTTTCAGTTATTGGTATTTTGATAAAGAATATTTTATTTCACCATCATTAAGATGGAAACCTTTTAGTTTTTTTTTATCCTAGTCCAAAAATTCCATTGAATAGTTCAGTTACGTTACAGAGTAATATTGTAGAAAATATTCTTCAGCAAAAACTATCCAAACAATCTCACATCTCGGTAAGAAAAAACTTTGAAGGGAAAAAAATATAAATATATAAGAATAATAATAAGAAAAATAAAATAGCAAGAATAGTAGATGTAGATTCAATATTATAGCTCTATGTAAACTCATCGACGTTCTTCACATTGTTGTTGCGTCAGATTGCTTCAAAATTTTGTAACAATTTTCCAGCTTATTGTGAGATGGTGTGGTGTGAGCTGGTGTGGTGTGGTGTGAGATGGTATGGTGTGAGCTGGTGTGGTGTGAGATGGTGTGGTGTGAGAGGGTGTGGTGAAATGTGATTAGGTTATTATGTAAAAATATGAGAATCTTGTTGCGTCGCTTTTAACTTTTGCTACACTTAAATTCACCTTAGAATAGAAACTAACTTTTAGCTTGATACGGTTTAAGCCTGGAACAAAGTTATTTTCATATAATTAATCGAATATTTTACCGATTGAGCTTTAGAAAAAAGAGTTATGAGCTGTGATGGGGTGTGGAGTGGATGGTGAGAATTATAGGGCTTATTGAAGTGTGGGATGTTATAAGGTTTGAGGTGGTGTGAAAAGGCGTGGTGTTCCGAGGAGGGTTGTAGATGTATAACCAGACGAAAGTCATTTTTACGAAAATTTTCCAAAAATTTTTTTAATTCTAACAAGTGAAAATTTTAAAATGTCTCTCGAATATGTTTAATTAATAGCTTTCCCGTATATTTTCTGTTTAATAGCTGCTTATTAGCTTACCTAGGAAGTTTGAATTGAAACCTTAAAGAAAATAATCTATTATTTCAATGAAAAAATATTTCTCCGAATAATGACATATATACTGTTTAAAAAAATTGTTTGACAAATAAGCAGATAAATAAGGTTATTATTACCAGCTGAAGATGTTTTTTAAAATGCTTTTTTCAAGTTCAAATGTTTTTTCCATGTAAATTTTTTGTCCTAAATTTAATCCAGATAAAAAGTTTGTTATATAACTCAAATATTTTAATTGAGGTTGTTTTATTAATCCTATCATAGTTCTTATTACTAATCAAAATGATATTGTCAAGCATTTTCTCGGCTTAAAAGATTATCGAAATTAACTATTGAAATCATTCAAAGCCGCCACTAATTGTTTCACGTTTCAAAGCATTCTATTTAATAACAAAGAATTTTCAAAAGTTTTTACGTCGAAATCTTCGCTTGATTTTATGTATTTAACAGTAAATAAACAGTAAATAATTTAAATGAATAACTTTTTCTACAAATTTACAAAAAAAGAATTTTTTCAAAAGAATTGAAATATATTTGAAAGAAAAAGTCAAAGGTTGTATGCTTCATGATGTTATCGTAAATAATAATAAAAATCATCAAACAGGTTGTGAATGGGAAAAATAACATAAGACATAGTAAAAATAAAAATAATTATTAATAATTTTTAGAGTTTTTTTATTTAAAAATATATATTTATATTTAATAAAAAAAACTGTTGAGAAAAATTGTACCAATAACTTAAGATAACAGTAAAAAACAGCAGTATCAGCATAATAGCTTAATAAACGTTAAAGAAGTAAGAAATTGAAAGAACAGAACAAGCTAAGAATAAAATAACTGCATTATTTAACATTTAAAATACAATAGAAAAATAGAAATTAAAACAGTTTTTTTTGTCAAAAAAATTTACAGTTTCAAAACCACTGAATGAAAACTGGAAATATATTTTGAAATGAAAAACCTTAGATTGGAATTATTTGTACAGTAGTCGTATTACATAAAAGTTTTTTCAAAACTAAAGAGCAAAGAAACTATTTGAAATGATATAAAAAGTAAGTTATTGTACCTTCCTTACACTATCTGAATCGTTCAACTTCAATCACCACAAATGTCAATGACACTTCTACAACTACTACCAGCATCACACCTACCCTGCCTACCACAACAATCACATCTACCCACCACTTATTTCCTACCACAACAACCAGCCAAACAAACTCTATAACCACCACCGCCACACAAAAATATTCAAAACTAAAAATAAATATTCTCTGAAGTAATGAAAAATTCATAAAATGATTATCCATATATTTTTCCAAAACTCTTCAGCTCGAAACATATAAAAATGATGATTAATACAGAAACCCTGATGATGATAACAAAGAACATATAGATAATTTAATATTACTGTTTTAAAAGTTCCGAAATGTATAAAACCAATAACATTAACATTCTATCAAACTTTAAAATAATCATATAAACAATATCATAAGAGCTTACAATAACATTATCCTTTAACATTTAGCATCTGATTCATGATACTAACAATAGCCCTGTATCATGGCAAAAAGGTCTTAATTTAGCAACACATGAATAAGCTCTAAATATAACTTTTTTTCAGCATGGAATGTAACAAAAATTTCCATGGTTATTAATCCTTTTGTGATCGGAATATTGTTGTTATCTGAGTGAAGTATTCATTCTCTAGATTCAAAGCTTTCATTGTAAACATACAGGTGTATCATGCTGAAACCACCCAATCTCTCCAATATAACTTTTCATCAAGCATCTGAGATCCAAAAGCAATTAAGACAAGATTAAACATCTCAGTGCTTTGCTCTTATTACTCCATCTGAACTGATAATAAAAAGCTTTATATAATCTATATATATATACCATTGCATATAGATGGAGTATTGAAGAAGTATAGATAGGATGTATCGATGCGCAAGAAGACATCTTTTTGTTGAAAATCAGTCAAAACATACATAAAATAAGAAGATAATGGCCTAGCACAACAACATGGTAATAAAGATAAATATAATAATAAGCATATTCATGTTGTTATATTTCATTTATTTCTCAATATCTTCTATTCTACTAACTGTATTTTTCATTAGTTTTCATTTGATAAGTTTTTATATATGAATATTTACGTTTTTGAAATGTTTTTTATTATGTGAATTTATCCGCTTAATTTTTTTTCTGGCGCATTAATTTTGTTATCTTTTATTTGTATGCCTAGTATTCATTTCAGTTGCTTGTATAAATTTCTTTCATCTGTACTTGTTCCATAAAATTAAACTATTGAATATCATGTTAACTACATCCTTCAATCATAAAGTCATCGCTTTAAGCAGATATGTAACGTGATATTGTAGAAAAATATAATAATATCTCTATGGTTGAATAGATCTTAATATAATTTCACGCTTAAAACCTTATATGTTATATGTATGTTATATTTGATCGGTGTATAAATACACCAATGGTAGATATGTTAATAAAGCCAGGGTATATATATATATATATGACTGATGTTTTAGTTGAACGGTTCAATAAAGCAAGATTTTGAAAGTAGTGAGTTTATTGAAAGTTTTAACATTGTGATGGTTTGTGAATGTTGCAAAGGTTGGTAACGATTTCATCTGAGCGTTTAGTAACACGGTTTTTGAGTTTTTGGATTTTACAGTTTTGTAGTTTTCAGAATGTTTAAACATTTGTGGAAATTTCAATAATCTGGCAACATGTTTTTTTAAAAGCATATTTCTTCAATGCAAGAAAAAAATTAAATTTATATTAGCATTTGTTCTCTCATTCAACTTAACACACGTAGAACTAGAGATGGGAGTTGTTATAGTAATGCGTTTTCTCATTATTTTAGTTTTTATAGTTTTTGTTCATCTGATATTTTTCTTCTTTTTTTATCATCAGGTTTCCAACTTGAACAATTTTATTGATATATTGTCGGCCCCTATAGCTCAATGGTTGAATATTAGACTAATTATCTAAAGTTACCGGGTTCGATCTCGCGTGGGCCGACAATTAGCACCTGTTTCACAGTGTGTTTTCGCTACATTAAATTTGTAGCAAGCGCTTTGATCTATAAGAAAAAGCGCTTTATAAATACCGCATTACATTACATTGCATTACATATAAAATTATTAAATAACTTAGAATAAAGATTTAACAATATAAACTCAGATTAGTGCATCAAATGCAAACAAGGATCAGGCATAAGGGAACAAACCATCAACTTGATTAATACAACAAATTTTCTCGTCTTTAACACCTTTCACCCGCCAATCAATCAAACCCCTATTTAACTTCAAAACGTACTTCGACTCAATACCAGACCTCCAAGTCAACTTAGCTTCCACACACTACCTCTGCACACTGCGCCATGGTGACAGGTCCAGATGACCCCTCAGACCTCCTCTTTCTCAATGACTCATTCGATGCAGCCTCTCTCTGGTCTTCAGGTTTGTGTTATTTTTATTTTTATATTTTTTCGCTCATAAAATATCTTACCATTTTTTATATTTTTGCTCAAAAACAATTTTAAGTTCAAATTATTTTATCTGAAGTTTAAAAAAGTAATAAGATAAAGGATAGAGGAAGAATTTGACCTGCCTTATCAGAACATAAATCAATATCAGATTCAAGCCTCAACTAATTAAAGTCAAAAGTAAACTCACACTCAAATTAACGTTTTCACTTTGTGCATGCATGTTGCAGCTTTTGGGCGTTTGTGAAATGAATAATACTTTCTGATTGAAAAACCATATTGAATATAACCAACGTGAGAAAGTAAGTGAGATTAATGTCTTGTGTCACTGACGTTCATGACTAAATTGAACACTCTGGTTTGATTCAATCAATCTGATTATTGCAGTTCAGTGAGGTCAGTTGTTTGAATTTGAGTAAGATCATCATGATTAGGATAACATGTGTGAGAGTGTTGAGTAATATTGGAACTTATTTATTATACGAGCTGGAATTTTAAAACTTTCGATGTTAAGGATGGTTATAATGGATTGTATGGGAGCATATGCGTGTGAAAATGATTGCATTGAAATAATAATATCAAGAACATGTTTTTAATAAAAACATAACATCATGAAAGCATTATGATAATGAAAAGATATCATAATACGAATATATCATAAGCATTAAAAGTATGAGAATAAATATTAAAAAAACCAAATAAAAACAAAATAAATTATTTAAAATGAAAAAAATCGTCATAACAAGCTTGTAAGACTAATAATTACAGGAGTTTTTTACGAAATGCTCAAACTCCAAATTTCTGCTAATAACATTCCTATTTTTTCCATTTGTCCATATATTTTGAATATTTTTATGAAAGTTATTCGTATTTTTTTTTTTTACATATTAAACTAACTTTTGCACTAATAAAGTATTTTTTATTTCAAAAACGCTTATATTTTTCATGGGGTTTGTTTTCGCAGGTGGGCATGTTTACTCCATCGTTCAAATACCTTCTCTATGCTGAGCATGCGATTCTTGTGTTAAAATATAACTTCTTTTATTGAAGTCTATTTTTTATAACTCATATATATGATAAAATAATATGAGAAGTAAATGCTATTAATTTTCCACAAGCACTTCTCTACATCATTTTCGAGACATTGTTCCACATACACTCCAAGGATAAGCTGAAATAATAACAACTTAACATAACACTAGTTCACACTTCATTCAAAACACTATTATTTTTAATTTCTTAGTGTAATATAATCATACCAAATTAAAACCAATATTGAAGCTAACTGACCTTTATTTTAAATGTCTCTTGAAACTTTTCAACACAAACGAAAAATGCTGTCTTTTTACTACGATTGTGTGGCTTTTAGTTAATTGCTACACGTGAAAAATAAATAATAATCACAACAAAAAGAAAAAAGGCATAAATGATAAACAGAAAAATGAGGTAATAATAATGATAATAAATCAAAACGTTGGACTCTAGGCTATAAACGTTTCAAGACATACAATGGTGGCATCTTAGGCTCACATTTATGAGCTAACATACACAAATAAGTTTTGAAGTGTTACACCATAAATAAATTATTTTAGGCTGAAAACTTTTATTCTCTTTATATATAAATTATTTTTTTATCACCACAAAAGCAATCTGTTTGAGAGCTAATGCTGTTATTTGGCCATCATTCACTGACGCAATGTTTGCATGAATACTTGTGCTAGCAATGTTATTGTTACTATAACTATTATCATTAATAATGTTATTGTTATTATTATTAGTAGTTCCGTTAAAACTATTATTATTTATAGCGATACTAATGCTAGTATTATTAATGTCAGTGTTAATTATGGCATACATTTATGTGGTTCTATGGAGTGTTTGCTTATCGCATCCTTATACCTAAATGGTTATTATTTCAAGACATTTTGATCGTATGAGGAAGTTAACAATTCAGCGTGTTTATGGGAGGTTTTAAAGGAAAGATAGGAATAAGCAGTTTATATTGTTTTCTCAAAATAAACAAATGCATAAAATATGGAGAGGGTTTGAAAGATGAAGTAGGAATCCTCAGACCACACAGCTCTCTTGAAATATTATCTTTTTAAATTATTCAGTCATTTTGATATGTTTCAAAACTGTGTTTTGACTATTGGCCATCTTGAAATTCATCATTATTGTTTTTATTAATTTATTTTTTGTTTATTATTCTTATCACTGGTTATTGTTGTTATTTTATTTCTGCAATAATTTTTAATGTGATAATGTTTCATTCAATTGAGTCACAATACTCCTTAGAGGCATTTTGTTGTTTTATTATTCATTACGAATGTGTGAAGGAACACTTCAAATTGGGTCAAATCATTTGGTCTTCCAAACTCCATGGGGACCTCGTGCATATTGAAACTCAAGTTTGTGATGAGTTTGTATTATCATGTTTTTATTTCCTATTTAAGTTCAATTTAAGAACCCTATTTACTGTTAGAAGCATTCAATGTTGCTCTTCCATTGTTGATATTTATTGACGAGACATTAAAAAGCATTAAAGAGTAACTTATAAGCGCCGTGAAATATTTCAAAAATTAATGAAATATAGTGGGAGAATAAAGGCATTTACTAACAAAGACGTGAATTAGGCTTTGATCTAGGCTCTATAAGTTGAAGGATATTTGATGCCTGTGTGATTAATTTGGAGATTATCATTGGAGATAACATTGTGAAACGGTTAATTGATAGATATGAAAAAAGATAAGTAGATGGATAATAAGATATATAAAAAGATAGTTGAAAAGATTGATTGATGGATAAAAAGAAAGCAAAAAAAATAGATAGATAGATAGATAGATAGATAGATAGATAGATAGATAGATAGATAGATAGATAGATAGATAGATAGATAGATAGATAGATAGATAGATAGATAGATAGATAGATAGATAGATAGATAGATAGATAGATAGATAGATAGATAGATAGATAGATAGATAGATAGATAGATAGATAGATAGATAGATAGATAGATAGATAGATAGATAGATAGATAGATAGATAGATAGATAGATAGATAGATAGATAGATAGATAGATAGATAGATAGATAGATAGATAGATAGATAGATAGATAGATAGATAGATAGATAGATAGATAGATAGATAGATAGATAGATAAATAGATAAATAGATAGATAGATAGATAGAAAAGGAATTTAAAAATAAGATAAGTTTTAAAATAGTAGTCTCTAGCGTGGGAGTTGGGCGTTGGTCTTTTGATAATTACTTTGACTTTTTAATTCGACATTTTTATCTCTTTAAAAAATAATATTTAAATCCTAAGTTAACATTTCATTTTGAAGCGGAGTTGTATTAGTAAAAAATAAAATTAGAGTGCTTTGATTAATACTTTTTTTCTTAATAAAGAGTAACGGATGGTATTTTCATGAAAAATAGTACATAAAGTGGGAGAATAGAATTGAAAGAATGGCTGATAGAAGTTATTTCGAATATTATTATTTTACCTTGAATTTCATAATGCAAATAATAAGAATAATAAAAATAACAATAATATCAAATTTATTATTATGAAGTTTATTTAAGGGCTTAAAATTCAATTAAATGAATTTTATCAATACGAGTTGTGTTCCCACTGCTTTCATTACATCAATCTTTTTTCATTCTAAAAATGCATTCATAAGTTATTTTCGTGCTTAATGAAAGTTTAAAGTCACAAATTAAAACATTGTACTTTTTGATATCGTTATTCGATGATAGATTTCACAACCCATCATATATCAACTTTATTGATCATTAAAATGCATTAAATATGAAAAAGATTTTCAATGAATTATGACTTTTTAAATAATATTGTTATATGCAATAAAACCTCTGGAATAATTATTTTCTTTAAGCTTTCAGCACAACAATCAAAAGCGAATTAAGCAACGCAAAGATCAAAAGTTTGAGACAAAATGATCAAAGACAACATACATAAGCCTACTCTGGCATAGAAACAGAAATACATGCAAAAACTTTCATAACTTCCAGTCCAACGTTTTGCTAGATTTGAATTTAATGTATTCTTCCTTCGCCTATTTGGCGTTTACTTGTTTAATCTTATTTAATATGAAAAGTTCCATTAATTATAGTATTTTAAAACTTTATTTTTTAGAATAATATGTTTTATTGTTTTATTTTGCCACGAAAGCCATCTGCATCTTCGATCAGATGTTTCAGTCTCAGCACATTTGCTTGTCAGCATGAAAGTAATAATTCATTTATATTTTTATTATTTTTTTCATAAATAAAAACACAACATTTCCATCTGGTCTAATTCATATGAACATAAAGAATAAAATAATTTACACACATTTTTTATAAATTCTACTTTTTACAAACATGAGAATTATAATTGAAAATCAATGGGAAATAAATAAATGTAAATAAAATAATTTACAAAGTGATACAACATAAATAAAGTTGATTAACTCATTTAGATAAGACTTGGCCTTGCGGGTCTGCAACCCATTACAACTTTTATTATTTCTGTTTTTAATTACTTTTATTTGAAAACATTCTTTCTTATTTCTATTTGTAGTACTAATATGTTTTTTATCATTTTTATTTTTGTATAAGTGAAGTTGTGCGTTATTTATTAGTCAATGTTATTCTTGTTTGTAAACTCTTTTTATCTCGTTATCTTTATTGTTTATTCCTATTATTAGTTTTATGTTTATTAACAAAATAAAATAAATTATTATTTTCATGCCAAAAAATCTTAGTTTTGAAGTCTGTGCTGTGATTGTGATGTGTTTTTCAAGTCATATTGCTTGTTTTTGTGGGGTGATTGTGAAGTGTTTGTGGGTTGGTTGTAAGATGGTTGTGGAGTGTTTCTGGGTGGTTGTGGTGGGGTTGTGCTTATGTGGTTTAAGTTTCATTTCAATTCAATATTTTTGGTTTCTTCTCAAAAAATAAACTTAATACGTTCATTTATAAAAAGAATTTAAGACTTTAGTTTAAGTTCAAATTACATGACTTAATTACTTAATAGAAAGGAAATTAAAAAAGACATTCAAATAAATAGAGTCCATATGGAGAGGATTATGATCATTAGTTTATCTAGCAAACAGCTGATTTGGCATATTTGAAAATAATATAACATTTACATTGTAAATTATAGGCTTGGAGTTGTATATTCATGCAAAAACGTATTTATTAACATGAGTTTACAAAACCTCTGAGAAATTATGGTAATATGAATATAGAGTTTGGAATTTTAATCACCCTAATTATTGATAATTTCTGAAACTTTAATTTCTGAACCGTGAGAAATTTTAAAAATAACAAAACAAAATAAAATTTTTTTTCCATAACCAGATACCTGATAAATTTTTATCTCAGCACTTTCACCATATTAATAATCTACTTTCTATTAGTTTCAATAATTGAAAACAAATCACAATGCATTCATCCAAGTTGATGTACATTCAAAAAACTTGTTTCTATGAGAGATGTTTTGTTGCCTTCGTAGATGAATCTTTTTAGTTCTTTGTCAATAAAATGTCTGGAAACCAGCAAAGCTTTTGTATAGAAACACAGTTTTTAGTTATCGAAGAATTTCTTTATAATTATAATTAATTATCAAAACAATAAAAATATAATATTTTAAACTTTTGCAAACGAAGACTTGTAGAAAGGTTTTGACCTTACAGTTTTCAATTTATTATTGTTAGTATGATTACTATTGTTATTATGATTTTGATGATTATTATTGTTTGTTTTTGTTATTTTTTTATTTCTATAACATCATTTTTTATTGCTCTTTTTCTTGTCTGCATATATTTATTATTTATAATAAATTTATTGCAAGTTATTTGAAGACTAAAGGTAATTTTATTAAGTACAAAGCTTTTCGTTAACAAAGTAACATTATCAAGTACGTTGAAATTGTACTTAATAAAATTACCTTTAGTGTTCAAAAATTTGCAGTATTTACTTTGGCTAAAGGAGATTAATAAATTTCTTATTTATAATAAATATAGCGTATTTTTCGTTATAACTTGATTTTTCTCTGATTATAAAACTTTTATATAAATTATTTTATGTATATTTTTATATTTTGTTTTACATTTGGAGAGCATACAAATGTTGTAAACCATCTTCTCATATCTTTTTTTCCCATTCATACCAATAAGCTTCGGCTCACAATCGTATCTAATGCTGATGTGAAAGATGCAGAAGTCTATAACTTTATGAAAAGGGAAAAGTTGGTTGTTGGTTGAGTGGATTTTTGGATGAATGGATGCATGAGTTACTTAGCGGATAAATTCATTTATGAATCACTTTTCTTGTTTTTTTTTATATAAGAAGAAAATTTTTAGATACATTTATTTTTTGTGAAGTAAGTTATTTCAAAATTGATAAGCAGTTCTATTTATATTACTATAAAAACAGATAAAGGATTCTAATAGAAGTTATGGTTATTGTGAGATCAATGTGAAATTTTATATAAAAAAGGTTAATCATAGACAGTTAGGTAAAGATCAAACAATAATTTTTGGTTAGTTTGAAGACCTTGTAGTAATTTCTTCAACGATGTTATAAAGAGGTTGCTCTCTTTGTCCCTCATTTGGTTATTTTATAAAAAAAATACATAAGATGTTTCTAGAAAATAACCTTTTGTAACATAACAACATAAAACAAAGACAAAAAACATTACTAGAAATAAATATTTATCCATATGAAACTAATCATGAAAAATAAATTGAAAGCTCGGTAATCTTAAAGGTCTTGACTTAATGATGTTTCAGGTGATATCGATTCTCAAATACTATTGATGTCTTATATAATAGTAGCTTGTATTCCTACAACATTGCTACTACTTTTTGACATTTTTATTTTATTGATTAAATTGAACAAAAGTTTAACAAAAAAGGGAAATAAAATTTACAAAATATTTCTACTCCTTCTACTGCCACTGTTACTACCACTATGAATTTGCCAAGGTGCCAGTAGAAATCTTAGGCACCCAGGTCAAAATCGAGCACTTTATTGAAACCAATTAGTTTTAAACGCGTGACAATACAAACTAAATGAAATCAAATCTCAAACCTCATCTGGACTATAAAGATGCAATAGCCTCTTTATAACGACAAGACAATTACTCTAGACCTGGGCTGCATTCAATGGGGCATTCAGTAATATGTGTCATTAGGCAATAAAAAATTAACTATACTACTAATATCAATAATATTTACTATAAATTAATTATTATTTCAGCAACAAAAAAATATATTAATTAAAATAGAAAATATAGAAACTTAATTTTTATTAATATATTGTCTTATTACCTCTAATGAAAAGTATGAAGATGCTCGTTATAAGGATGAAGAATCAGTGATGATATCTGTCTGGTATCTAGTCCTCATTTTTATAGGACATTCAAATTGTAATGGATTTTTCTTTGTAATTCTCCATACTGCTATATATGCTATATTATTCAAAAAGCTGGGTGGACTTATAAGCTTTTGTGCCTCTTTATTATCATTATCAATTCCTCGTCGGAGTTTTTATTGTTCTTTTTATGAGCTTTTTTCTGCACTTCCTGAATCTCCATAATGTTCCTTATGTACTATCTCATCAAGCTGTTAGGATTTGTAAACGTAAGTGCCTTTAAATGTCTGTTAAAACAAGCATGTCCATTACAAATTTCTTCATTTAATTGAGTTTTCTTTAATAAATAGCACTAAAGTGGTTTGTAGCTGTGAATCCTGAGTTTGAGGATCTGAATTTTTCTACATTTGTCCAATTGTTAGTTCCAGTTTTTGATTTTTTCTGTTTTAAAACAAAGCCTGCATTCAAAGTTGATTCTTCAAAATTCTAAACTTAGAGCTCAACCATTACGTTGAGCAGATCTGTTTGTAGATGGCATTTTAGCTGTGTATTTTAGAATTATTTGTATTTCAAAGCTTTTGTGAGTTGTTTTTGAGTATTTGAAGGTTCTTTAAAAAACATTATTGTTGAGATAGTTATTGTTTTAATCAAAAAAATCTAAAATATGAAAAAATTTAGTTTTTTCCAATACTTAAAAATTCTAAAAGTAATAAATTTTTAATTGCAGTTTTGTGAGTATATTAATCAAATGCATATAATAACACATACTGCAAAATTATAAGATCATTTCATAAATGATTCAGTGTCATCAGACACAACTGAATGACCTTAAAAATATAATGAAGCTTCACATAACATCTCGGCCTCTACAACTTATACTCAGTAACCCTCATATTTAATATTCGCATATTTGTTGCATAGTAACGTTTCATTAACAGAAGCACATTTAATAAGAGTTATGTATGTGATAACTCTAATAATGACACGCATTTGAGCGGCTGATGGCTTCACAAAGACAAGGCAAAGTCTAAACATACTTTAGTATTTTCTTTGATCATCTTGTTTATTTTGAGCGTTTATGTGGCTGTTTCATTTGTGAAGTTTTGATTCATAAATTTTTAATGAATTTTAAATAAGACGTTATGTAAAATTTTGCTATTTTGACATTGAAAAATGTTGTACAAAGTTATACATGTAATAGTATTGAGTGTGCAATAAACAATTTAGTACACTCTTCTTGACATAAAAAACAGGATTTTTCTGCTAAAATTTATAATTGAACGGTTAAGTAAAATTTTAAATTTTTCAAAAAATTTGATGTTCATAAATACGAAAGCTTTGCATTAAAATAAAAGTTTTCAAAGTTATTATTACTTCTTTTCATACGGTAAATGAATAATCAACCCTCAGAAGACCATTTAGGCACAGAGGAAGAATGTCCTACATTCGACTCACTCTCTTCAGAACATCTCTTAGAGAGGGACTTAGAGAATTACATACACAACTACAACAAGCACAGTGATCATACATTACAGACCAACAACCACGATCCCATTTTGTCATCATCAGCTACTTCACCAACCTCCCCACATTTCCTCTCTCTTGAATCTTCTGTCCTCATGTCACCGCAGTCTCTACACGCTGTATCATCTCCTCTTGACGACTTCCACAACATCATCTCTTCGTCTTCTTCATCATTAGCTTCTTCTGCATCTTCATCATTATTTTTATCAACTTCATTTGCTTCATCTTCATCTTCATCTTTTTCTTCTTCTTATTGTTTTTCGTCATCCATTCCTTCTTCTAATCTTCATGTTTTAAGTTGTAATCCGTCCTTTTCTCACAATTCATTTTTTGTTGAAAACAATTTATCTTTACCTGCAAACTCTAATATTTTTACTTCTTCTTTTTCATCCACTACCCCTCCTAACTCAAAAATTCCAACACACCAACTACACAACCCCCAAATGTCAAACACAATGCCAATATTCACACTACCACCATCATTATCATCAGTGTCATCATCTTTATCACCAACATCATCATCTTCATCATCATCGGCATCTCCATCATCTTCTTCTTCATCATCATCACTTATAACATCCTATAATCAACCACCAACAATGTTCCCACAACTACCACCACCAACACCACTACTACTAAACCTACACTACACAAACACTTTCACTTCACCCCCTCAGTCTCCTCTGAACACCTACTTTCAAAGTTTCAAACAAACTCCAAATCTTTTAACTTGTAATACAAATTTAGGCATTAATAACACCAACAATAATAACAATAATAACATGCATAAAAGCAATATAAACGAACCCCTGTTGACCAAGCTTTCATTGAATCCCTTTTCAGATTTAATGGCCATTTTAACAAGCATCAACAATAGTAACGACACAGATAACTCTTACGATAAAATCAGTCTTATCAATTCCATCTTATCAAATAAATCAACACAATCCACTCTATTCAACAATAACTCTACCAATTTTAACGGAAATATTGAAAGTATTTTTCCAAATATAACCAATAAGGATAATACGAACAATACTAATAATAATCCTAGTATGAATTTTTTTAACCCTCCTCACAACAATTTTATGAGCAATCTTCTCACCAACTTCATCGAAAAAGTCACTGCTGACAACGTTCATATTAAAGAACATTTGAACCATAACACTACTATGAATGACAACAACAATGATAACTTCATTAAAAATTTCAATAAAGGCAACTTCATCAGTAATAATAATGTCAATAATAATAATTTTATAAAAAATAATAAAAATAATAAAGACTACAATAGCTTGTGTTCTCAAAGCCAACAGGAGATTTGTGAGGGTTACAACGCCACACCGGTCTCTTCCATTAATGACAATGATGGAAATAATAGTAATAATAATACTGTTGAAAATGATGACAATAATATAAACAACAATAATAATGACGATAAAAAAATTACTACTAATTTTAAAAATAACAATAATAATAGAAACAATAACATAATAAACACCAATATGTTGATAAGCAACTTGGCAATCAATGAATTCCTCACAAAGTACATTCTCAACATGGGCTCTAACAAACAATATCATAACAACAATAATAAATACAATAATAATAATAATAATCAAAACAACGACATTTTGAGCAATAATGATAATAATAAACATGATAACAACAGCAATAATAAAAACAACAATAATGATAATAGTGGTGTAAATATCTTTAAACCGCTATTAAATAGACATGAGAGCATCATTAAAAACCTTGTTACTGACACCCAGAATAAAAATACCACAGAACCACCATCATTAAACAACCATTGTAGTTTTCAGAATAATAAAAACGATGGTTTTATCAATAATAACAGCAATAATATCATCAAAAATAACAATAATATTAGTGACAATGACCAAACACTGGCTCTGTTATCGAGACTACAAAACACCTTGAACAACACAATAAAAAACACCTTAAACAACACAATAAAAAAGACCTTGAACAACACAATAAAAAACACAATAAATAACTCACTGCAAACTTCTCTGCAACACTCAATCTTCAACGACAACATTTACAAAGGAATATTCCACAACAAACTGGTCTTTAAGCAAAAGAAACTACCCGAAGAAACCCGAAAACACCTTCCTTCCAGCCCTCAGTTTTTTCATCCAAATATTAATAACAACAATAATAATAATAATAACATTAATAATATCATCAAAAATATTAACAGTGCCAACACATCGAGTCAACAGGACGAAGTGAGCAATATAAAGACATTGAATATATTAAACAACTTTTTCATAAATATGAGCAACCATGATAAACCATCAAGCCAGTCTACAAGTTCCCTTAATATACCATTAAATTCTTCGAATGCGAATTATTTAAATAATAATAATAATAATAATAACAACATGAACATACCTAATATTAATCACTTGAGAAGTTCAACCAACAATGGTGTCAGAAGCTTTAATGGAAGCTGTCTTGAGCAGCTTTCAAACAACTTCTCTAGCAAGCCACTACAAAATCATAATCATATTAACAATCACTATAAACTCAATAACAGTAATCAAAACGATAAAGTCAACGCCACACACAACGTACAAACGACAAACAACTTAAGTATTTACTTAAACTCAATGTTGAAGAATGCAAATAATGTCAAAACCAACAATGAAATCTTGAACAAACTTTTACCTCTTTCTTACAACTCGTTAAGCACCTTCAAACCAGCCGGCAATGAAATGAACACCAGACAGCTGGTATCTTATGAAAACAGAGATGCTCAATTTTCAGAAACCCCTCAAAATCTTTATACAAGCACTTTCAGCTTGAACCCACCCAACACCAACCAACACAACACTAATCAAACTACCATTTTTCCACCAACTACCAACAACCAAACAAATTGCAACAACCATTCCGTAATTTCAAACAACGAGACAGAGTATGCAGAGATAGTGGAGAATTTTTTGAAATGCTTGGAAGAGGAACAGATTTTTAATGAAGTTTATCAGACTTTCAACAATAATAACATCATCAACAATTTTGTCAACAATTGTATTAATATAAATAATAGTCAAAATAATATTCATAGTAATAATAATATTCAGCTGGCAAACTTAAATATAAAACCTGAAAGGGTGGACAATACAGCAGAAAGTTTCATAAACCACCCCATTCCCAACAATTCTATCATCAATGCAAACGAGACAAATTTTAATATTAAAAACAACATCGACATTAGTGACACATTGATAAACAAAAACACTCCAGGGTTTGTTCACAACAGTGAACCAACCGACCCCCTGACCACCAAGCCTCCCCCCACCTACCTTCAATCCATTCTCCACAACTTAAACTTGGAGAAAAACTTGAACATACCACTCAGCTGTTTGCCCGATAAGAATGTTGTATCGATAAAAGAGGAATCAAAATACGCCGATAACAAATTTATATACAGCAAAACATTTTCTTTTGATAACACTAATCGACCTTCCAGTTTTACAAAAGACTTAAATACCAGCTCAATTGAAAAAAAGGAGATCAAATGCTCAAACGAAGGCAACCTCATGAACTTCCCTGCACTTGCCCTCAACAACAAACACCCTCCCTGCCAAGACAAAATCAAGTCTGAACCCATGTTGCAATCTCCTTTGAAGGACTTGATTTTCAATCCGGACTTTCTCCAAAACTGTTTTGCTGACATCCCTGATCTGAGTAAGGTCAAAACGGAACCCTTCGATGCCACGGACAATACAGACCTCTCACAAAACAAACTTCTTTCCGAAGTCAGAAGGGAACACCCAAATGACTTGAATGAAGATTTGAAACTTTCCTTCAAAAAGCCTCGCAAAATGCAAAAAAAATGCAGCACCAAGTTATCTGCAGCAGCTCTCAAACAATTGAGCATGTACGAGTCAGAGCAGCTGACCCCCATGAAACCACGCAAGTATCCTTGCAGACCTAGCAGAGTGCCTGTACACGAAAGACCCTACCCTTGTCCTGAAAAGTCCTGCGACCGTCGTTTTTGTCGCAGTGATGAGCTGGCTCGTCACGTTCGAATCCACACGGGTCATCGCCCTTTCCAGTGCCACGTCTGTTTCCGGTCGTTTAGTAGATCAGACCACGTGACGACACACATGAGAACTCACACGGGAGAGAGACCATTTAGTTGCCACATGTGTGGAAGGAAGTTTTCGAGAAGTGACGAGAGAACCCGACATCTCAAAACCCATGAGAAACAAAGACCTGCCTCTCTCATTAACTTCGGGTGATCATGCTGCATCGTGCATCAATCCAAGATGTCAAAACCAATCTGATGTAAGAAACAATAATAAGAGTTGAAGCTCTTAGAGGAAACATAATGAGGGATGGGGGAGTCACGATGAATCAGATTGGTTGAGTTCATCGATTAACAATACGTCAGTCAGAGGGGCCTTAGGTTTACAAAATTTCATAAGATAGAAAAGATATATTTTGAAGGATACTCTATACTTCATCCCAACAATTATATTATTGTGCCAAGTTTTCAAACATTTCTTGCATAGATCATTGTAAAAATAGTTTTCTCCATATTTTCTACAAAGTAAATCTATTTTCCGAATAATAACAAATAAAAATTAACATATATAACAACAATCTCTCACATTCATATCAAAATAAGACTCATAATTGGCCTTATGTAGTGTCTTTGTGCCAATTCAATCGGTGCTTGTAGGCTTTTTACTCGTGTTCTCATTACGGCGGGGCTTAGAGTTTCATGCAGTTATTGTTGCTATCAGCTTTTTATAATTTTAAACTATTTGTAACAAAATACATATGAAGAATTATAATTAAATAATTTATTATTATTATTTTTATTGTTTATGAAGCGATTATTAGAATAGCAAGCATATCCTCATTCTCGGCTGAAATTATTTTCTCTTATTTTTTCTTATTATATTTGTTATTAGTTGCTCATATTATTATTAATTTAAATAGATTATTAACTTTTATCAATATTTTTTGTTGTTATTATCAGTTAGGAATACGATGTCGATGATTTAATAGTCACGCTTTTGTAATACGATTGAATTATCATGCTTTTAATAACAGAAATAATAATATTCCTATTTTTCATTATTTATTTTTATCATTTTCATTGCTTGACGTTTGAACGTTTTCGTTATTATTATTTTTATTATTATGCCATTTTATTGTGAATTTTTGAAATTTAAATCTCGGCAGTACGAACCAATCGAAAAAATCATGATTTTTTGTTATAGTATTTTTTAAAAATAAAAATAATGGTGATGAAAAATAAAAAAATGAATAATGCAAATAATAAAAAGAGAGAATATTTTCTTGAGCGTAACTGATTACCAAATAATGTTATTTTGATGTTTGAGATTATTATTTCGATGGTCGTGCCTCTTACCATGTTATTCTTCAACTTTTTTGTTCATCATACTTTTTTTGCCATGTTAACTAACGTTTTTTTATGTTATTTTTGATAAAAATTCTATTAAGTATCTGCTCATAACTTGGCAATTTTTTAATAATACTTGCAAGATTTTCAATACAATATTTTAAAATCCAAGAATTTATAATTATTTTATGTTTTGCTTATGAAAATTTAAAAAACCAATGATATTTATTATTATGGTTATTTTTAATTTTTCTTGCTAAAATATTTTATTTTTAAAATTCTTAACCATGTTCCCACATGCTTGCAGATTTTTGCATTAGCTCACACAGAAAAACATTGAAAATGTTTGTAAATGCATCAAAATGAGCTGAATGTTTGAAAGGTATTATGAAGCACTTGAGTCCATGTTTTATCGACTCTCTTAGTGATCACAGTTTAACTTCAGCTTATTATTACTATTTTTGATCATTAATAAACATCATTAATTTTATTATTAATATTATTATGGATTTTTTAAATTATTATTATTGTTATTATGGTTATATTGTTACAATGTTGTAGTTTTTAAACTTGAAACCGAGTATGTGATCCAAACAGTTTCCTCCTTTTCACGTCTATACTATTTTTATTTTTTAGTTGTTTCTCAAATCCATTATTTTCATTATTTTGCGTTATTCTTTCGAATGCAAATGTTATTTTCATATGGGCATTTAGTTTATTAGCATTTTTATTATTTGTATTGTTTCTATTACTGATGATATTTTTAATTATTTTTCTTCACCCTTACTCTCACCAAGATTATCATTGTTGCACACCACTGCATCAAACCACCTCTGAAGCAATGTCACTAGTTACAATGATATTTCACTTGATAAAACTTTATATAAATATACTCATTATTTATATGTACTTTCATATATGGAGTTATATAAGCACAGAGATGCCATTGAGATGCACGGTGCAGTTTAAGATTTGCTTCGTAGATTTGTACAGGATAACATTTATTTTTGAAAAAAAAAATCAAAAGTTTTTTAAAAAAATTAATCATTGCTTGAAAATGCCTGTGGGAGTCTTAATATGCGAGTTGTTTTAAGTGAAAGGTTTGAGTAGGCTGAAAGAGTAAGTACAGAAAGTGAGATGGTCAAAAAGACGATAAAATGACCATTTAAATGCTTGTATTAAGATTTCACATTATTATTAGTTCAAGGGCATTTATTAGCAAGCATATTGCATAAACTAAGACATCGAGGCGAGAGATAACCACATGGTACTCAGCACCCCTTCATTAAATGTTCAGAAGTTTGAGTGGTAGTATTGAAACAGGGATGCAAGATGTATCATTTCTCTGATTGAAATTTTAAATTTCATCTAAAAATATTACAGGTCAAATTAATTTTCCTCTAGCGAGTCATTCGAATTTAAATAAGGGAAGTGCATTTTGAAACTAAAAAGGCAATTAAAAAGTCTAAGCTTATTGCTTGAGCAAATGGAAGGATTTGCCCGGTCCATTAATTTAAATTCTTTTTTTATTCGATAAAACAAACAAAATATTCTAGAAATTACAACATCTTGTTTCTTTATTGCATCAAAAAAACACACACGTACACATAAACATATACACACTTTCTTCTTCTTCTACTGCGTTTGTCCACCGTCAGGCAGGTGCAGAGAGTGGTCTATTCTTGGTATTGTGAAACACTTCTTCTCGTCATTGGGCAGGCCTTGACGTTTGAAGTGTCGTTCCCAATGTTGGCATGCAATGGTCAGGTTTGCCTGTGTAGAATGTTTCTGTCTAACATGGTTCGCGAGTCCTGTTTTGTTTGCTGCTATTCTGTTGCAGCCAGGAAACGAGCAAAGTAGTTCACTATTTGATTCGATATAATTGTTGTTGTTATCAGCATCGCTTGAGTTTTGTTCCTTTACACGATTTCTTTTTTTTTTTGGTTCAGCTCCATAGTACGATTTCTAACATTCACTTTGCACCGCCAATTAATATTTTTTACTCACCACGTCAACCCACCTTTGTTTCTGTCCTTCTTGACACTTCTTACCACCATTTATTCTGCTAACCAGCAACTTTTTTGAAACCCGTTCTTCACACTTTCTTTCAACACGACCTAACCATCGCAGTCTTCTCTGTTGTAAGATGCAGTCGCCTCCTTTAATTTCGGCCATTTCCCTTATCTTCGTGCATCTTATTTTAGCTTTTAGAGAGAAACCACAAATAGTTCGCACACATTTGTTGATGAAGATTTGGAGTCGTTGTGGAAGAGGTGCCCATGACTCGCTTCCGTACCAAAGAACTGGCAATACGTTTGCTTTAAACAGCCTCATCTTGGTCTTGCTGTTTATTTTATGTTGACGCCAAACGAGTTTGTACGTACTTCTGAAAGCTATCGAAGCCTTGTTGATTCGCACATCAATCTCTTCCTCCAGAGAGCAGTCGTTTCGAAGTATGCTGACCAGGTATTTATACTGACCCACTCCTTCAAAATCAAAATCATTATTTCTGCCTCTAAGCTGAGTATCTGGGTAGTCAGCTTCTGGAGATATAGTCATTTTTTTTGAATTTTGGCTGTTAATTTTTAATCCGAAATGGGCTCACTCTTCATTGATGGGTTGAATAAGAACATGTAATTCACTCTTATTACTACTCATCAATACTACATCACCAGCATACATAAGAATTGGAATTCCTTCCTTCTTATCAAACTTGTGGCGACTGTTACAAACCAGGGGAGCCTTAAGATTGTATTCAAATTCAACACCAGAATTAAAAAGCTTCAACATTACCGATCGAATAATGACGTCTAGAACATGTTGAAAAAAGAAAAAAAAAATATATATTTATTTATATTTATACGCACACACACACTTCCTGTGCCTTTATCCCCCATAAGGCGGGTGAACTAAACTGCAAAAATTGAAGTTTATCTATGGACCTGGTTTGTTCTTCTTTTGGCTTGTCAGTGATCAGCTAGGCAAAGTTTTTTGAAATCCTTCTTTTAAGCTCTTTTTTGATGGCTTTCGTTGAAATTTTAAAGTTTTTTCTCCGCAACAAATTAAAATTAATAGTTTTTACTTTTAACCGTTCGACCGCCATACTTGTTTATATCCAAATTTAGAATTGAAGCTTGATTTTTTTTCGAATACTTTTTATTGTTTTTTTATTACACTAAATACAACTTTTTGAGTTATTTTGGTATGAAAAGAGACTATTTTGAACTTTTGTATTTATCTGAAATGAGATTTTTTGAAATAAATTATTATCAATTTGTTACGATATTTATTTTAAACCAATTTTCAACTACAAATTTCAACTTTAAACTTGAGAAAACTTTAAATTTCACAGAGGTCATTTTACTCGTCCCTACACACACACACACACACACACACACAACACACACACACACACACACACACACACACACACACACACACACACACACACACACACACGCACACACACACACACACACACGCACGCACGCACACACACACGCACACACACACACGCACACACACACACACACACACACACACACACACACACACACTTATGAAACTTGTATGAGAACTCGTTGTCTTCAATATTCTCAATGCATTGAAACTAGGTTTCATACATTTAATTATTATATCAAATTAATATCATTTAAACTAAAATTGAAGTAAATCAAGTTTTATTTTTATCCATTGTTTTTTATCAACCAATCAAATGCATTAATGGGATTGTCCAGCTGTGTGTTTAACTCTTCTGCCATGGGAATGTTAGAGGGGAACTCGCCCATTTATTCACCTATAAATCCCCACTTCCACCCAATACCTACTTTTTTCAAATACCTATCTTTTTACTATTATACACATTCATTTATTTACTCAATCATTCACACCCACCCTCACACATACATCCCGTTGCAAGTCTACGCATCCCCCCAACCATCCATTCACCCGCCCACCCATTTACCCACTTATCCATTCACCCAATCATCCATCCATCAAACATTTATTCAGTCAACCAACCATCCACCAACTCACCCAACCATTCACCCACCCAGCCACCGATCACTAAATGAGCGTTCGAAAGTTTAAAAAACTGTTTATTTCCGTTTTGATATTTTGTTTTCATTATGTTTTGGTATTTTGTTTTTATTATTCTGATAGAGTAATTATGGGTTTTCGTCGCAGCTTTTAAGACGTGATTTTGTGGATTAGTGCACATGGTGATGGCCAATCCAAACCTTGTAATTGATTTGTTTGAAACAATTGAACATGATTTGGTTCTTTTATTACATGAAGATCTTGAACAACTAATTACAGCTTTCGATAAAATTTATGACGGAAATGAAAGTTTCATGAAATGAAAAGTATAAATTTCAACAAAATCTACGTGACACTTCAAAACTTAAATTTTAAAATCAATACAGAACACTTGCAATCGTTTGTCTGCAATAACAAGTAATTACAACAATTCTTTGAAACTTTTGAACACCAAAAATTCAGTATTGGAAAGTCTAAACAAATGAAGGAATTAAAAGCACTGAGGCTCTTTAAATCCACCTCATTGGAAAATATGCATTAAACGAAAATATTGAATATTTATTTATGGAGCAGAAAATTTTTGGAAAACCTTCAAAATCACTTACTTCTTCAAACCTTCCTAGGTTATTTGAGACCTTTCTACTTTTCAAAACTTCAAGCGTTTCAATTTTGAAAAACTTTAAATGCTTATTTCTCAAAAAATATAAGAACTAAGTATCCCATACCACAACTTCCTCTTCTGCATCAAAGCATATCTCTACTGAACCACATAAGATCTAACTTTCATTCTGGCACGTTTTACCACTTTACACCTCACTACCCACACTCTATTCTTCTACTCAACTCAGCACCAGACCTCAACACCACGCCACTACAAACACTTGGAAGTTAATTTTATCATTTTGCTTTAAAAAATTTCTATCAAAACCTCTACTAAAACTTTTTAAAGATTTTAACCACTGAAATTACTTTTGGAAATTTTGAAGCTTAAAACGCAATCTCAGCTCTCTTCAAACTCTAGAGTCCCTGCTACATTTCGACGTAAGAAAAAAAAAACTGTTTATGATGATCATTATAATAACAAAAATGATGAAAGTGATTGAAAAAATATTTTAAACAATAAAAAGTAGAACTGATAAGTTTTATGAATTTAAGGTGTAGGAAGGGGAAAGATAGGGTTTGAACCACATTAAAAAATTGAAAACTAGCTATGAAAAAGTGATGCTGTTTAAACAAATTAAAACGAATAAATAAAATATTAAAAATCCCAAACACTGTGGTTAGTGGTGGTGTAAACGTGGCCTTATTGAAACATCAGGAATATATAACGTATTGGATACATTACAATGGAAAACATAACATGTTGAATTTCTCCATTCATTTCTGATTGATTGGAAAAGTAGCTGGGTTGATGAATAAGTAAGGAATGAATGATCGAGTAAGCTGATGAATAAAGGAAAAGAGTTTAAAAAACAAACAATGAATAAGTTAAATAAATGAAACAATCAACTAGTGAAACACGAAAATATTTAATAAGAAAAACAATGGAAGAATAATGAATGAAAAAATGCATATCTAAACAGATATATTCTGCGACATCACTAAGCATCCGAAGCACCTTTTGAGCCCGTGCAGTCCAATGAAGTAAAATCCCAATAAGCTGAAACGAGTTGAACTAGAGTAAAACAAGCCAATTTAGTTGAGTAAAGTAGAGTTAAATGAGTAAGATAAATCAATTTGTGTGAAGTTATTTCAAGTCATTACAAATTGATATTTAAAAAATAGTTTATATGTTTACTGATGCGTGAAGCTCTTCGATTTGCAAAAATCATAAATTTGAAAAAGACTATGCCTACATTATATTCATAAAAAAGCATTATTATTTTATGATGCCAATTGTGTAATATGATAACTGAAATCTTGGTGAAGAGATGAGTTTTATGGCTATTGAAGTCCTTATTCAGTTTGATGGCTTTAAAACATCAATAAGCCCACAAACCTCTAAGTTTTATTAGAAAAAACTGTAAGTAGACTAATACTTCAATAAAAATTATTATTCAGTTATTATTTAAATTGAAATCCAGACTTCAGCGCATGCGCATGAACATAAAATTGGAGATGCGTTGGATGCGTAGTGGTTCATGGTGATACATATAGCAGTGACAACGTCTCAATATTGTCTTTTTGTTGTTCTTAGGCTTCTAATCGTTTAAATCAGTTTGTTATTTTTGTCGGATGTTAATTAATTGACTAGTGTTATATATTTTTTGAAAGTTTCAAACAGATAATAATTTATAACTGATACTTTTGGAATAGATTGGGAAACTTGATATGTCACAATGTTCCATAGGAAAACGATAGAACCAAAGGTTTAAGCATGATTCAAAGCAATTATGAAAACTTGGTGTATGGACAATTGGACTAACATGTGACATTTGCTTCGAATGTGTGTGATCAATTTGAATGTTTACTAAGCTTGGTGATAAATTTGGAACAACACAGCGGGAATTTAACATTGTTTCACTTTATTCTCAATCATTCTGCCAATGACATTAAAAGCAGCCTTTAAATAGTTTGATAAAACTAAAATCAGGGTGAAATTAAGAGTAAAAACTTATAAAATAGTTTTATAGAAATAAGCTGAAGGAGAACTTATAAATAGAACTTGAAATGTCTTGACGATCCGATAGATTATTCAGCTTATCTTTGAGTGGTCATATCTATCTAAGTGCGAGGTTCGAGTTTGTTAGATTTATTTGCATACATTCAGTGAAATTATTTTAAATAAATTAAATTTTCCATTATTTTTATTTGAAAAGATTGAATTTCTATTTGTGCGTTGTAAATATAAAATTTTTCCTATTGATAATAATTTACAAAAAAACAAATAAAAAATTTAAAAAATAATAAAGAATTGATATCATTATTAATAATATCTTTATTAGTTCAATAATGCCGATCATTAAAATCAGTATTAGTATTTCATGTTATATATTATGAAATTAATTACAATTTTGAATCACCTACATACCCCGTCACAATTCCACACTACATCCACCACCATTTCACCCAAAACTACCATCAACCACTGACCACACCCATCAACCTATATTTAATTATACCTAATACTACCACAGATACCACCATGGATTTAGCGGGTCAAATTCTGTTGAGTTTCATTTTGAGTTTCTTTATTATCACAGCGCTAGCAGGAAATCTTCTGGTCATTGTGGCCATCCTCACAGACAGGAATCTTAGAAAAGCTGGCAACATCTTTCTTGTTAGTCTTGCTTTGGCTGACACCTTTGTAGCTTGCTTCGTCATGTCGTTTGCTATGGTGAACGATGTAGCTGAAAGGTAGGTGCTTTTGTGGGTGGTGGAGTAAGATTTATTACGGGAAGTGTGGTTATGGGAAATTTGGGGTGTGTGTTCAAGGTAGATAAGTACTTTTTGGTAAAATTTATTTATAAACTAAAAATAGTTCACTTTACTATAATTTGAAGTTTAATCAATGGCTTACCACGCTTCGATGCAACTGGTTGCGTGCATTTCAAATCATTTTATGGAAACTCTATCACAACTGCTACATTCATACAACCCTGAACAAGAAACTAAGCTTGAAAACTCACTATAACTGGAGTGTCTGAAACGTCCGAGTGTCACTTGGATAAATGAGTGTTTTCACGGCACAAAACTAAGTTTCAGACTGAAAAAGTTTTTGTGGATTTGACAGATTTGATAATAATTCAAAAAGGAGATTTCTTCGAACACGTTAGATTACAGAATAATACTGAAGAGGTGCCATACTTTATCTTATCGAGGTTTTGTTAACACTTTTAGATAACTCTTCAAAATAATTTCAAACTTATTTCTTGTTATAAATTTAATTGGAAAAGTTATCACCCCGTGGTCATGAAAAATTAAAAAAACTCATAAAAATCACTGAAAAAAAAGATGTTTTGTTGAAATTTTCAAATCAAATGTTCAAAATAATGGCAAAATGATGCAAAATATGATGAGAATACGTCTTGCTTTGAAGTTCTGTGGCAGTTAATAGCCGAGTAAAAAGTTGCTAAGTTGTTAGGGAAGCCTGAGGTAATTCGCTCGCATATAAATGCCTTTCCACTCGGATTCATTTCATACTTTTGTAATCTTCAGATTAATCCTTTGCCGTTTTTAATTCGATTATTTCAAAAAAACTATAAAAATGATTTCCATCGACATTTTGCTTTTATGAAATAGAGTTATATAATTTTAAATTGTATAACCAATTTTTCATGAGAAACATTTACTCAATAAACCATACAAAACTCACCTCCATCAAAGCACGCTCCCCCATAGCACCACACTTCAGATGGCTGTTGGGCAAGGAGTTCTGTAAGATATGGATCTCAGCTGATGTCATGTGTTCTAGTGCATCCATTCTGAACCTGTGTGCCATCAGTCTGGACCGCTATCTGCATATCCGCAGTCCTCTTCATTATGATAACATGGTCAGCCATAAGAGGTAAAAAAACTACTACTACCTGTTACAACTACTACTAGAGAAAAGAAAAATAAAGATGAAAAATAATAGCACAAATAATGAAAATTTATAACTTTATAAGAATAATAACGATATAATTGATTTTTTTCACCGACCGAATTTCATGGTGCTTTTCAACATCCTTGTATTTACGCACACGTAATGTCCAAAGTGTCAGTTAAAATATTAGAAGTTAAATTCAGCGTTGTGCTTTTTGTTCTTATATTTATAGGACTTAAATATCAGCCGACTTCCAATAAGACAGTTTTGCATCGTACGTTTTCAACTGTGTGAGAATGCTAAAAAGCTTCGGTTTATGCCGCTCATTCATTTTCTCGACGTTCTTTTTTCAAATTGTGTGTAGATCTTACACAAAAAAACTGAATAAATTCTATATTAATTTTATGTTTAAGAAGTTATAAAAAAATGTTAATCATTTGATTTTTATTAACTTTCACTCAAAATTATGGCACAAATCTTCAAACTACTTGATAATTTAAGGTAGAATAATTTAATCAGTTCAGCTAAGTTCAATATTACCATACTTCAAAGAAAAATTGACAAATTTTCATGATTGAAATTTAATTTTAATAATTCCAAGAATAAATTATTATATACAATTTAGTTAGAAAAAACACGTTTATTCAAAAATGCTGATAAGTTTATCCTTATGATTCAAGTTTAACAATGCGCAAGATGTCTTTGAAAAGTTACTGATCTACTCCATATCTTGAAGCTTTTGAAATCAAAATACCCCAGCTTAACAGTGTCTTGATTTTTTTGTAATAAATTTTTAAAATAACATTGCCAAACGGCATCTAAACGAGTTATGCAGATGTGCATAAACTCTTCATGGCGTTTGTATTAGCAGAAAAAACTTGCGCAGCGATTTTGAAATTTTTTTCAAGGATTCATATGATAGTTCAGTTAGTTTTGTCATTTATATGACAGAAATGCAACAAATAAGATGAAAGCAATCATTTTAATGTGCATGCATAGAAAGCACTGGTACTTTCAAGCGATTTATTCTGTATTTAACACTAAATAAATTTTAAGGATAAAAAATGGAAGTTATTAAATTTTGGTGTAGGTGCATTGATACACGTTTTCCAATTAATTTTCACGAAATTAATTGGGTATATTCACTTCGATGAATTGAAGCAGTTTGTAAGCTTAATTTTCCAAATAGTTTTCAATAAAAACTGCTTCTAAAAAAAATTAATTAAACTTAAAAAAAACAATACAATTGACTTTTTCAGCTATAAAAAAGCAAAGTACTATAAAAACAATATCAAAATGCACACCAGAGTGTTATTTGTTGTGGCAGTAATTTGGACCATGTCAGCTCTCATCTCCTTCCTTCCAATACAATTGGACTGGCACCAGCTTGAAATCAGACCTTCTGTATCAAAGTTCAATCTCACAAACTCCACATTCAACTCAACTCTTTACAAAATTCTCACGTCCACTCAAGCCAACAACACCACTACTAAAATATCCATCAGCGATGAAGACATGTGTCAATTAGAACTGAGTCCATTATATGCTGTCACTTCATCTACCATTAGCTTCTACCTCCCTTGTCTTGCTATGACTCTCATTTACTATCGCCTCTTGCAGTATGCTAAAAAACATGTATCTCACATCAAAATGACTACTACACCCCACATCTCCAAACAGCCAAACAAATCTCTGCACACCTTGAAGACCTCCAGCTCTCCTTCCCAAGTCTTGAAAGTCACATCGACAGATAAAACATCGGACCACAAAGCATTCATGACCCTGGGCATCATCATGGGGGTCTTCCTGGTTTGCTGGGCTCCTTTCTTCACTGTTAATGTCGTTGATTCATTTTGCAGGTGGGTTCTTTTTGTTTGTGAGGCTGCACGTGTTGTTTGCTCGAAATTTAATTTTGTAGCGATTTGAGGTGTTTGTTTGTCTATAAAATTGTGTTACCCGGTATTTTTAGTGATGCTTTTTAATTATTTTTTGAAAAAAACTAATTAAATAACTAAATTATGAGTTTGACTAAACTGAATTATTCTGTTGTGCTATATAAGAAAACAATGAAATTTAGTATTAATAATAACGAAAGACAATGCCCGAAAAAAAAGTCTGATGAAGCCAACATTATCAATCCTTCTCATCTGATCTATCCTTCCACACAACACCCACCCCTCCACACAACACTCAACCTTCCCTAAAGATGTGTACATCCAGTAGTGTGGGCATCGTTCACATGGTTAGGATACGTCAACAGTTCCATGAACCCTGTCATTTATGGCATTTTCAACAGACAATTCAGAGATGCTTTTCAAAAAGTTATCTACTCATTCCTTTGGAAATGTTGTGGTGTCAAAGACCGCTATTTTGATTACAACCAACCTTATCAGACTCCTCTAATCAGAAGCTTCCAAGGAAACGAAGATGTGAGAAACAGTTTGAAAATGGTTAAATCCATCAGTGGATTTCCAGGAATGGTTGGCAATTCAATGATGTTCCAAGAAAAGGAGTGTACTGATCTCAAAGCAATCCCATGCGCTCGGAGCAACTCAATCAAAACAACAAACCAGTTTGAACTAACAAGCTTTAAGACAACGATTTCTTCAAACAAACTTGAAAACACAAAATCAGAGGTAATAAAAAGTAGCAATATAACAATCATTGTAGATAAGTTTAGAATGGTGGATGAAGATGAAGACAACGATGTCAGAATCATGGGTGGTGATGAAGATGGTCATGAGATGAAAAAATGAATCTTTCAAATATTGTTTCTGATTTAAGACTCTTTAAGACTAATTGATATGACTCATATATACATATATATTTACACTCCGGTCTCAACGACATTAATGTTTGGTTTTCATATTTCATCTTGTATCGCAATTGAAGTATTTTTCAGTGTTTTTATGAATAAATATTTAACTTTTGAAGCACTTTTTAAAAATTTGAACTTAAAACATCGATGATAACTTGATGTGTATGTTTGCCACATGATGGAGGTCACTTGCTGGTAGGCTTGCAAAAAACTATGATGTTGAAAGCTATAAAAGAGATCTAAAAATTGTGCCATAAAATTGAAGCAACGTTTATTTTATGTTGAAAAAGCAAAACTGACATTTGAGTTTTGATTTTCAACTATTTGAAATCATTGCTCGCCTAATTTGTCGCCTGTTTTTTAATGCCGAATCATCAAATATGTGCTTGAGAGCTATATATTCCAAAAACATTAGGTCAAGAGATAGATGGATGAGTGTAAAAGTTGATGAATAAACAGATAAAGCATTAGATAGGTGGAAGAATCAAAGATGGACTGATGAATGGATGAGAAAAAGATGGATTGATGGAAGGAGAAATGGAAGGAAGTATGAGGATATATTTAAGGACTTTTGATCAAACTTGAAAAATTGCTGGCATCAAAATTTGTAGAAAGAGGAATGGATTGTATTTCAGTATTTCTTTTCAAGTTTGATTTTAGAGTTTTTCCTAAATCTATTTGAAGTATTTATTCGAGACTTATTAAAGTATTCTGAAAATGGGTTTTAAATTGATCCTAATGGATTTTCTTGAGTCTTCAACAAAAACCTTTATTTGAAAAAATTCAAGTTTCCACACATTATAAATTTTTATGAAAAACTTGAGTTTGTTTTTTAAAGATGATTTGTCAGTAAAATCAATAAGCTTTGTTGATAAAAAATTAAATGTTAAAAGTATTGTCCTGTCTTTATATACTTTTCAGGTTTGTAATATTAAAAAAAAATCGAGTTATAACTCAGAAAAACAATTCAATACCTTCAAATTTTGGATCATGGGGCATCTGAACAGCACAATGTGCTTTCAAAAGCTTCATCAAAAACAAATGTTAATTTTTCAAACTAAAAACATTTTAATTTATGAATTAAGCTTTCTAAAGTAAATATTTTTATTAATTTCTGAAAAGTATTAAGAAGTTAATCTCAAAAGCTTCAGAATGAATGGGATTTTTATAATCAAAAAGGAACAAAAAAGTGCTTGAATGGCAATATCAGACCATCCACACAACACACACCACAACTAAAACGTTGCTGTTGCAATAAAACACTAAATAAATTAAACATAAATTCTCCCATCAGATTGTTCGATGGTTCCGACGTGCCACCATTTGAATACCAATAATAAAAACAATTTTATTATTATTTCTATTATTATTGTGCTTTCTCATGGCTAAGCCGGTTAGGAATTTGGTACCAAGCTTTTTTCAAAAGCCTAGGGCGAAAAATCTAAATTTCTTGACTTCTTTTCAGCACTTTTCTAAAAATAAAACCACTACCAAGTAATGCTGATTTTTTATTGTTTCAAAAGATATATTTACGCCAATAAGTTTAAGATAACAAGTTAATTTATCAAAATATAATAATAATTATTATTATTTTTATTATTTGAAATCTATTAAACGTTTTGCCGGAAGAATTTTTGTAAGACGGGTCATAACTAATAACCAGAGTTACTAACTATATCTACAGCTTCAGAACTTTTTCAGGACTCTTGCGGTACCGAGTAACGCCGTTTCTTGCAGCTCTCCCACATTCGATTTGATTTCTAATTGGTGGATAGAGCTTATGAAGTTTTTGCTTATACCTCCAAGACCTACAATTACAATCAGTACCCCATGCACTTTCTTTTGCTGTCTGTTAACTTCTCTTCGCAGATTCTGATACTTATCAATTTTTTGTTTTCTTTTTTTTGACTGCAGTCTCCATGTACAACGACATCCACAATCAAACACTTTTTTTCTTTCTTGTTTAAAACGACAATGTCAGGTCGACGGGCTTTTATTATATTGTCACATTGTATATTGAAGTCCCATAAGAACTTTATGTCATCATTCTCCACAACACTATCTGGCTCATGTTTGTACTACTTTTCATTACATTTTAATTCATTTTTTCTGCAAAAATCCCAATGGAGTCTTCTGGCAACGTTGTCGTGAGTCTCTTGTACTCTTTTTGAGCCAGCTTCTCGCATTCACAGCTTATGTGTTGAACGGTTTCACCTTTGCTGTCACACATCCTACACAGTGGGCTGTTGGCTGTTTTATTTATGTGGAGTTTGAGATAGTTGGTCCTTAAGGCTTGCTCTTGATTCGCACATAAAAATGATTCAGTTTGGATTTTAAAATCGCTTTTACTTAGCCACCTCCAATTTAACTCTGTCCACTTTTGCTGATGTATCTCTTAAGAACTGTCCATACATTCTTTTTTTATTCTTTCATCTTGAATATTTTTTTTCATATCTTTCACTGTGCCAGTTACTGGATTTTTAAATCTTCTCTAGCTGCACATGAGAGTCTTTCATTGCATTCTTTCATGTGATTTTTAAGGCTGATTTCGGCCAAGACAACAGTATCTTCAGCATTTGCCAGTTCACGCCCGCCATCTTTTCTTGGTATATATAATCTATCTACATCATTTTGAGGTAGCAGTTCATTATGCATTGTTAAAAGTTTCCTAGTTTTTCCTTTTATTGAATGGAGCTGGCTCGGTTTTTTTCGAACTAAGAAAAAGCGCTGAATATCTCAAAACAGGAATAGCCCAAGTGCTAAGAACCCTATTAATATTACCTGCATTCAGTTTTTTCTTAACAATTTTTGGCACTCTTTTGTATGCATTGTAAATTTTGAGTTATATTTCTTTTTTATGTACATCGTCAGCTTGTACGGTACCCCGATACTTGTAACCTTCTCCATCTCTCAATGCTTTCATTACTGTGTCGTCGGGTAGCTTAACTCCGTCTGATTTAACATTTTTTCCTCTTTTCATTACTAACGTTGAACATTTTTCGATACTGAATTTCATGCCGATATCTTCACTAAAAATTATAACTGTGAGTCGAATTCTTTCTCGGTTTTGGCATACAGTTTGAGATCATCCATATAGAGCAGATGATTGACCTTTTCTTTATTTGTAAAGCTGTAACGTTAGAGAAATGAAGGCTATGACAAAAAAATGTGGAGATAATGCATCTTGGAATATTCTTCTCTTTCTTTCTACTTCACTTAGCTTTTTATTGTTACAGGTCAATTCTCTTCACCAGTTTTTCATTGTGGGTTACAAAAAGGTTATCGGTTTTTTACTTAGCCCAAATGAATAGAAGCAGGAGTTGAAGAGCACCTCGAACGCTTTTTGGGAATCAATCCAGTCTATTGCTAGATTTTCTTTTCTCATTTTTACCTCTCAGTATAATCTTGTCTATTTATAACTGATCTTCAGTTTCTCTGCTTCTCCTTCTGCATCTTTTTTGTTCTTCTGGGAGAAATCGGTTGTTTTCCGAAAGGTGTAGATCTCATCTGTTAGTAATGCTGTCAATATTATCCAACATAGTGGTAGGCATGTTGCTTTCCACGCCACCTACAGTTATGCAGAGTTTTTCATAAATTTTCAAATTTTACATTATGGTTTTTGGACAAATAGAATTTTGCAGTGTAGCGTGCACTCAACTGTTCTTTTCATCCTTGGCCGTAAAAACACAACATCGCTAAAACCTTGAATGGCTCAAACGTGGTCCTCCAGATTGACCACAGGTTATTTCTGTGTTTTTTATGAAGGAAACAAGTTCATTTATAAATGATTTTGTGGTGTCGTGTTGTGTGCATTTAAACAAATCGTATAGGTTAAATATTTGTTTATCTGTTAACATGAAAATATTTAAATAAGAAGCAATTTGTTACTAATGCTTTGAAGTCTGATCAGCTAACATATCAATTTTTTTTCATTTGAAATGTCCACGTCTTTTGATAAACTCTGGAGTTTTTATCACTAAACATTTATTTTCCTTTATTTTCACAAAATATAGAAGTGTTTTTTCAAGTTAAACTGAATTGTTTTTAACAAAAATATTTTCAATAAAAATTTATCTTATGAATGGCCATTCATTATTTAAGCTCATGTTTTCACGGTATAAATGTGAAATAATTTAGATGACTTTATCAGGTTAATGGATTGTATATATAAGCGATGAGAAAAAATTTCCTAAAATATATGGATGATTGTTATATTTTTGAAACAGTAAAATTTAACCATTATTGGAAAAGTTATAAAATTAATAAAATTATTACGATTGTTTGTAATAAAGTAATGGAATTCAGTATGAAAATAATTATACCGAGATATCAGATAAATCAGCTTGACAATAACAACGGTTTCAATCGATGGAATGATATTAAAAGTTCGAAGATAATTTCAACAACAAAAAAAATAAAAAAGTTTAAAAACTCATAAAAGAATAAAAAAAGATAAAATGAAAAGGAAAAAACAAAACAAAATGTTATGATGCAACAAATATAACTTTTAAAAAATCCGAAAAATAATAAGTGAATACGAGAAAATCTATAATTAAATAAAAAAGAGATTAATAATAACAAAAAATATGATCGAAAAATAATGAAATTAAAAATATAAAACGATGGCATCTGTAAATGGAAAACGAAATATAAAAAAAAATGAAAGAGGCAGAAAAATAAAAAGAAATGAGAAAGAAGACAAAAGAAGAACAAGATAGCAAGATGAAATATCATACAGCAAAAGCTTGGTGTCTTCTAAACGGGTCGATCTGAATGTGAGTCCTGCAATTATCCCTGTTTCAAAGCTCATATGATGTTTGAAGACTCAAAAAATCATTCTCACTTTCATCTCCTATGATAGGTCAATAGATATATCTATTAGAAGTTTTCAATAGAATAAAAAATTCCAAGATATTTTTAGCGACACTATCAGTTATGATATGCTTATTTGAGCATCTATATTTCTTGCTCGTTTGATGACCCATATACCCCATCTCCTTTTATGTTAGATGGCTATTTTTATCGACCAATCAAATTTCATTTTTCAAAAATTTAAATTTTTATTTAAATGAATTTTTTACATTTCGAATAAATTTTAATTTGGGAAAATAACTCATTTTAATTAAAATTTGGTTTTTCACTGTTTGTTTATAATTACTCGTTCCTATTAAAAAACGTTCCAAAGCTCGTTTTTTCAATTTTTTTTCAACTTGTTCCAATTTTCGTCAAATAGTCAAGAGTAAACGCAGAAAAATATTTATATTATGTGTAGTTACAAAACTATTAAAAATAATTTTGCGAGAATAAAAAAATATATAATTTCGTTGATGTTTGCATTCACTTTTGCCACGAATGCTGTTTGTTGAAGATTAAAGACGCATGTATTGAAAGCAATCACAACGTATGGATGTTCATTCATGAGGCTCAAAACAAACTGCAGAGTCGTTTATAGAGGTAGGTAGTCATTCGATTATCTTCGTTTGATCTCCATCTCCTTTAAGCCTCTATTTCGATTAAGTTTTTTTTCCAAAATTTAGGGATATTTATATAAAAACAATTTTTAAATATTTGCCTGAATTTTTTAAATTTCAGATTTATTTTGACAACTTTTTTACGTCGAATTATGGAAGAAGTTTAGTAAATTTATTGAGCAAAATAAATATCTATAATTTTCGATAAGTTTAGCCTTATCATAAAACAGCGAAATTTACTTTAAATATTTTAAAATGCAAAATATTGCATTTTTTCTTTTTGAAAATAAAACGTAAAATCTGGCTTGAAACGTCGAAGATTAAAGCTTTTTTTTCAAATAAATTTGTTGAAAACACTCTAGAAAAGTGAGTAAATTTTCGATACCGAAGCTTCGCAAAAGTCGCCTCAAAACGACAGCACTTTCCATGCAACACAACCTCCTCCAATAAATTAAAGATAATACCTTTGCTATTTATTTTCTTATTTCTCGAACTTTTTCTTTATTAAATATTTTATCTTTTTCAGTGATTTTTTCGACTATCATTTGACCATTCGTAATTTTAATTGATTTTAATTTGTTTTATTCTTGGAATTTTAACAGAACTCAGAGGGATTTATTTAAAATTTAAAGTTTCTATAAGCTATTCAGTTTATTGAATTCTTTCTACCTCAACATTCCCACCATGCCGCTAAAAACATATTCGCATTTGATATTATCATCAGATCTTTATGTAAACTTTTTAAAAATTTTAAAGAAATGTATCCAAGTGCTGAACAATTTACAATCTTTTGATAAAAGTTTAAAGTTAAAAACACATCCTTGACGACATACTAGTATCATGAGCTTTAGACGTTGCATTATAAGTAAGTCGACCATTAGGTCGTCTCAAATTGCATTTCGTTTACGCAAATGATTGGTTTTTCAGGGCGCTCCTCCAAGTGAACCATTATGAAAGATGAAGAATAAAGTGAAAAACGAGATTTTAAAACTAAAAAAACTAGAAGAAAATTATATAATTAATATAATAAATATTATTTTATTTAATTCATCAATTCTTTATATAATATTTCCAAAATTATAACATTTCAAAAACTAATAATGAACAGTAGAGCGTCCATTCCGGGTCAATGTGACCTTCTGAAAAGATTTTTTTCACTTTTTAAAAAAACCGTAAGCTTGATCAAAAATTTTTCAATTCACTTTCTCAAAATATGAAAAAATTTATGATAAATAAATTTTACAACTGTGCAAGTTGTTATAATACAAACTTGAACACCCATTCTTGAATATTACGACCTACACTTTATTTCATCATACTCAATGTAAAAAAAATTTGTAAAGAAAAATTATAAGAATATAATAGAAGTTATGATTCACTGTTTTGAGTGTAAAAACACGAACAATTAAATAATAATAAGCATCTGCCTCCTTATAGTGCCCATGTTCAATGACAGAGATGACCTCTGATTTATGTCAGTCGTTGATGATCCATTTAAAAACCACGTGAACAGTGGCTAATGCTTAATTGTGATAGTCTAACAGTAGGCAGAAGTCTGTAGGTAAAAATGTAGCGAAAAGCTTGCTGGAAGATTGCTACAAACAGTCTTTGTTTGGATAGTGAAAAAAATCTCTAAAAAGTATTATTTCTTGAATGAAAAAAAACGTTGTTATTAATACGTCAAACTCTTACAATGAAAAAATAGTAACTTTATGCTTTGTCAGTTCCAAGAAAATCAAAAAAATATGAAAATGTCACCAAACATGCACACGAGCCCAATTGATCCTGAAGTTGTGCATTTCAAAATGAAACAAAGGTTGGCGTGGACTGCCTTGATCAGACGTGGAGGTAACGTGGTGTAGCAGCAGTCCTGAGAGATGGCTTGTGGGTGCTTTTCATGGTGATATTCTCAAGAAAACTCTAATTAAGTCGTTTTATATGTTTCCAGGCTTTCTATAAAACAGATAAAAAAAATAATTTTTCAACTAACTGAAGTGCTTTGTTTAATGGAATGCCAGAAAATGATTTGAAGATGAGAAGCTTGATGAAGTCGAGTGAAAAAAACAACATATTTGGGCTCAGCTGTGAAAAAAAACTTTTATGAAATTTATGAGAAAACTTTTTAAGGAGCTTGGTTGAGTTTTTCGTGTCAATAATTTCTGATGGTTTATGATTAAAGAGGTTTCCTTTTGATTTTTCAATAAATATGATAAAATATTTCGTGCTAAACTATTTACATCAAAATTTGAGTAGGTATTGCCCAACTATGTTGGTCCGCATAGCTCAGCTGGTAGAGCATTAGACTAGTTATCTAAAGTAACCGGGTTCAATTCCACGCGGGGCGACAATTATATACCCAAGGAGCGCCTTGTGAAACATCTGACGAAACCCCATCATGAAGCGACTAAAAGTCGATCTAAAAAAACAAATTGCACTAAAAAAAACTAAATAACTTGATTATAAAATGGGTTATGAAATGCTGTTATAGGAGTTAAAGGCAATTTAATGTAAAAAAAAATTCTATTTATGAATAAAATAAAATAATAATTGTGAAAAACACAAAAGATAAGGTATAGCTTTTGATATTCAGATAAAGTGAACGGTTGAAAAAAAATTCATTATTCATAAAAAAGCGCCCTTTTTGTGCAATAAAGCCCACCATACGTCAATTAAAGTTGAATGAGCTAAACATAACGACGAAGGCATGGAATGCTCATTTTTAATTTCATATAACGACTATTGAACTGTGCAACTAAATAAAATACATCGAGAAGTGAGAGATTATGAAACAAGTCTCAAATTCAAACCATTGTACTACTTTAAATATGATAGCTAAAATACTAATAGTTGAACGAATAAAGTTGTTATAACAATTAAAGCAAAAGTAATCAGAAAAGTTAGAACATGCTAAATTTGCTTTTTTGAATGTAAATTTTGAAAGAATTTAAGGAGAATAGAGAGTTTCATTGATAAAACTGTTTTCAAAAACGAGCACTATCATGAAATATTGGTTATTATTTTTCTTATTTTTTTATTTATTTTTATTATATTTGTTTTTCATTTTTTTGAGTGTTCATTATTATTATCATAATCATTTGTTTAGGATATTATGGATGTAATTGTCGTATTCATCATGATTCATCAAGAACAAAAACTATTTGCATGAATAATACAATGAGAAATTCATTATAAGTTTTCATTGTCATCTCAAGTAAAAAAGAAGTTTTAAAATATTTATTTCTCCATTAGAAAGATACCTCCATTCAAATAATATTACTGTTTTCAAGCTGGAGTATTTAACTTAAAATTATGTTTTTTCAAATAATTTAAATTCATTTTAATATCATTATTTTCAGTGCTTATTTAAATCAAAAAATTTTTAATAACTGTCTACAGCAACCATCGTTTAAACCAATGAAGAAAAAGATTATATGGTAAATTTTCATTTTGATTTTATTCGAGATAAATGTATAATAATATTTTAATTCCCTTCTTTCAATCTCATCGTTCATTTTGATAATATGCCATCGAGATAATGTTTTATGGCAACGGTCGGTGCTATCTTAGAAAACACCAAGACGTATTTAAGACAGCATTTGAAAAAGCATTTGAAGAAAGTTAATTACTTTGGTATCTGTCATTACGAATTTTTACTGATCTCAGATTTAATCACTTTGAAGATAAATAAAGTTTAAGACACCTGTGATGGTTATAAAAATGCAGTGAGGTTTCTGCTCATGGTGGCAAATAAGGGGCCTTGCGTTTAAGGTTTGAATATGTTTTGTTCAAGTATGATGTTTGAAACTGGGGCAATAGGAGAAGTTTTTTCATTCTATGACACTTTAAAAAATGTGAGAAAGCCACAATTTTGCAATTCTCTGAAATCCACATAAACTTTTGATAAGAAATTTTTCAAAATTACCAAAACGGGTGTATGTACTTGTATGATTTTGGTATATATACTTGTATAATTTTGGTATATATACTCGTATAATTTTGGTATATATACTCGTATAATTTTGGTTTTTTACAGTATTGAGCTGTCCCAAGGGATTGGTCAAAGATGAAATTGTAGGCTATGGCAATGAATTTGGCTTATTTCAAATTAACTCAATGCACATTTTCAAAATCATCAAACCATATTAACTGATTATTTCAACAAGTTAATGGAAAAACATTTCCAAGATCGTCGACTTAATAATTATCCTTTAAAGAGCTTTTCAGACCTCTCAATCCCATCTATCTCCAACTCAATATTTTTTTAAGATAAAAATTTTTCTATGAATTTGAAAAAAAATCAACCAATCCTGACACGAATCTTCAAAAGAATGAATTGTAGTAGACATTATGACTCATTTAAAAGTCATAAAGTCTACTACAATTCATTATGGGAGCGACCCTGACGGATATCACTTAATAGCGCCCATCTTAATATCCCATTTATTTTTTATACTCATTTCAAATTTATTCATAAATTTAGACAAGTTTCACGTACTTGCATTTAACTACCATGGGGCAGGTGCACAAAAAGAATAAAAAAGGTGATTTTTTGGTGGGGGAGATTGCATCGTCTACATCTAACACACCTGAACCCACCCGTTGAACTTCACTTTTTAACTAGGTTTAAATCAAAATATTAGCGGAGCCATGTTAACGTACGATCGAGCACACACCCACACGCACAAACACACACACACACACACACGCCCAAACACACACGCACACACACTTAAACCAATTACAGCAATCTCCCCACTTATAATCTACTTTTAAGACTTTCACACTTTCAATGTTCTACTCTCGATATACACGAAATGGTAGAGACCATAAATAAAATAACAAATATAATATTAAAAATAAAATGAATTATAAAAATAAACTTTGTACTCAATTTTCATTGTTCGGAAACTTTGAAACTCATTTTATTAGCAGTTTTTTGACAGTCTCAATGGAACTTTAATTCATTGCTATGCAATTCAATTTCACATTTCAAAAACTACCACCTTTCAAGGTTTCATATTCACAGTTTACTTTTTTCATGCATATAATTATTATTTTTTAATGTTTATGTAATTATAAGCATTGTTATTGTTACTTTCATTGTTAATGTTTATAAATTTGCTAATTATTGTTCTCATATGTTTCCTTGTCAACTATTCTTGAACATCTCCACCACTTTTATGTGTTTTTGTGTTGTTTTATTGATGCAACTAAACGAAACCCCTTCAAAAATATTATTTCCGTTGTTGTTTCATTAGATCAAAACAAACAAAATTAAAATAACTAAACGTTAAAAGTGGACTTCGATGTTGCAAAAGTAGCACCCTATGTGAAAGTCAAACTAGCTGTATAGAGAATGTAGTGACATCATAATCAGATAGCATTAGACTGCTGGTAATAATGGGTGGACTTCCATGCTGCAAGAGTGAAACGAGTTTTATGCGTTGTTTAGTTTATGAAAGTTTTCACAGTTATGTGTTGTTGTTGTTTAAAGAATGTTTGTTAAGCAAGGTGTAACAATAAAAGTGAAAAGCCATCGTTAATCTTGAAGTTTTGAGTGAGGTGGTTGGCGTTCGTTTCATGTTTATTAGAAATTGTAACTTCTGGTTTAAATCTTCGGAATTTTCATTAAAAGACTGAGCCCATTTTGTTGTCATCGTTATTTTTTTTTCAAGTCCCATGTATGATTTATATACATAAGTATGCATTTTCATTCAAAAAATTTGAAAAGTTATAAATTACTGTTTTTATTTAACGCTACATAAATTGTTTCATCATTCTTACAACTTCTTATAAATGCACAATTTTTCTCATAAACACCAAATATCTTCGCACGTATGATTGCTAGCATTCATAAAACTCAAAAAACACCACATAACATTACCACACAACAACACAACAAAACACCACAACAGCATCCATCCAACAGACTCTAAATGATTCATCATGAGGTCAAACTCATAGAAAAATTTTCTTAAACATTAAATGCATCTAAAAACTGCTTCATTGAAACATATAAAACAAAAGTAGTATTTGAGTTAATAAATACACAAAATGACTCGCAAAAAATTACATTTGAAAATATATTTTTTATCTTGCCATTGATTCCGAATAAAACAATTCGTTTAAAATGTAATTACAGGCCCTAACGAAGTGGGATGGTCGTCACTTCGTATGATGAGACTGCATCTATCAACAATGCACCACCATATGCCGTAAGAACATTGAAGGTATCTTTCATAGTGAGTGCTTGATGGCTTCTCTGACATGGTTGAGTGCTGTCATGTGATTAGAAGCTTCAAGACATGTATCTAATTTGGTTCTCATGTTGTGTGTGTGTGTGTTTTGTGTGAAAGTTTGTTTGTTTGTTTATTTATGTGTCTGTTTGTTTGTTTGTTTAGTTTTTGTGTACGAGGGTGAGTGATGTTTTATGGCCAGATAGACCTTCAAAAGCTTTGTTTTTTCTAGTTAGTTATCTAACTTTAATCATTTGTCCTTTATATGAGTTTATGAAGTGCTTTCGTTATTATTCGTTATACAGTTGAAATATTGTATTTGGTAATTTTCAGTTCCTCCAGGCTTATCTCACTCACTGCAAACGCCCTTATGAATAATGCATGCGGCTGCAACATCTTCATAGCATCATTAACATACAAACTTTAAAATTGAAATAACGCCACAATTGAAAGCTTGATGTATTAAAAGCTGATTAATAATGCAGATTTCGTTCCAAGTAGGATAAGTCGACTCTTAAATAGTATCGAAAATTCGGGTCCTTTATTAATCATCCAATTCTATAAGTTTGATGTAGGTGTGAGGTTTTTGAATATGTACAAAATGGAGTGGTAGAGTTGTTTCACATGCAGTGAGGCAGTGCTATGTGAGTTGCAGTGATTGGCATCTAGCATTGAATGTTGAATGTTGAATGTTGAATGTTTTGAAAACATCTTGAAAATCATTTTTAGAGAATTTCTTTGATATTAAATTAAAGACAGATTTGAATACCATTTCGTTTGGGTTTTTATGTGATAGAATTTGAGTGAAAGGAAAGTAACAAAAGCATTTCTTGAAATGTCCAGTGATTCAATTTTCCAGTGATCCAACTGTTCAGTGATCCAACTATCCAGTGATCCAACTATCTAATGACTGAACAATTATGTTCAAGATGAAATATCAAACATCACAGTTTTGTTAAGCCATGCCAGTTGTTCAAAAGTCTGTCAAAAAATATCTGTTCAAAAAGAAAAGCTTCGACATACTGAAAGAAGGAACGGAACTCTTCTAAATTGCATTCATTTTTTTGACAACCTACTTCCAAAACTCATTTCTCGAAAGTGAAAATTTTTTTAATCCAGTTAATAGGTATGCGAATTATGTTAAGAACAACGTTCTTTTCATTGAAAGGAACTTGGTGACAGCTTCCGAGGGCAACAAAATATAGAACAGCAGAAAGGTTTGCAGTTTGAAGTATTTTTTTCCAATGTTTGAAGTCACTATCGATTCAGAATCGAAAAAAACTATTATTAAGAAATGTTTAGCTTTGAGTTTGAGCACTTTAATTTCTAACCACTCTTGTCTCACATTCAGCTTAAATTAAACTTTAGTTTTTCAAGTTTTAACTTGTAACTAAGCTTTAGATGAAATTTTGACTTTATCAAGAACAATTGCAAGTTGCCAAATCGAGGGCCTACTGATGAAGCAGTTCAAAACATTTCTTACTTGGGAATAAAGTTTGAGTTAGCTGAAGTTTTGATTAAAAGCTGATTCAGTTTTTAAGCAAAAAAATAAATCTTTGTTCAATAAAAAAAAACACGATCAGAAAATTGTGAAAAAGATTGAAGCAGAGACTGAAGAAATGACAAAATGGAAGTCATTTATTGATAATAAATATGAGTGAAAGATAATAACGATAAAAATAAGAAAAATAATAATGGAATGAAATAATCACCTACTAGAAGCTGAGTTCCTAACACCTACTCTATAAGTGCTTTTGTCGATCACCACAATTACGTCAATAATAATAATAACAATAATATCTTTCAAGTTTTTCTTTATTTTCTATAAATTTTTTTTCAAGTGTTAATATACTTCATTTATACTTCAAATAAAAATTGAAATTTTTGGAAATTCTAATGAGATCACATTCATATAAACTATTAATAAGATTAATAAGTTCACACAGTCAAACCCTCCACTGTTTTGTGGTTCTTTGAAAACGCTGCCTGAGAAGAAGCTTATCTAATAAAATATTTTTTAAATGAAAGAGCGTGAATTGAAATAGATCAACGGCTCCAATGAATGAAACAAGTGACGAAACTAGATTTGTAGTTAAAAAAGTTTTGAAAAGCAATCATTGGCAGTATGGCTAGGTGTCACTATAACAAATGCTTATAACTTGAGAAACTGAGCTGTTATAAGAGATTATGTGCAAATATTTAAAAGGCTCAAACATGTAAATTTAGATAAGCACATCAACTTATACTTCAACGTCGATGCACTTATACTTTAACGTTAGAGACTTGTACATCAGTATGTACTTAAAGACAATCATAATACCATAATAGTAATAAAAAAATACGCCCATGACAAACGTATTATATAAATATTGGCAATAAGCATCAATTTTTATTACTTTTTCGTTCATCAGCAAATGACATGCCTAAAATAACCTATATAAACACGACCATAATGCTAAGTAATTTTTTATTGATAGATGCATTTATATTGAAAGACTCTTCAGTACACAGAGCACTGACAGCTATAATATTTGGAAGGTTCAACTTCACATAGTGCAATAACTGATGTTATAGATTTGTATATATGAAGTTTAAGAGGAGTGAAAGACTAAGAACGTGTGTGTTTGTATATCTAAGATTGTATCTTTGTTCAACAGTTTTTGCCTTTAAACTTCAAAATGCGTTTATTTAAAATAAAAGTATGAAAATAAATCGAGAATATTACATCGAATAATAAACAGAACTCGTATAAAACTTGTTTAAAAACAGTCTACGTCAAAATATCTGAATTATCCATAATGGTTATAAGCACAAATCTATATATATACCATAAATACAGATATTCTTTTTTTTCATCTGTCTCATGAAGCTACTATTGAGTTGAAAAATTAATTTCGAAACGGATAGATTGAATTAATAGTTACTTACAAAATTTATTTCAACATGAAATATCCTTGACTTTATTATTTTTGAATTTCAAAATGAATTGAAAACTTAGATTTCGCATATAAGCAATTATTTTTATTTAAATTTTTTAAATCCAACTAAAAAAAGATCTCGAGTCATTAAGGCAGAAGATAATAAAACAAAAGCTCGTTAGCCATTAGGAACATTCCATGCAGCTCAAAGGTTTAAATATAATTGAGTCACTTAAACTTATATGACTAAAATTAAATAAATAAGCTGCACTGAAGGTTTTAATTCTAATGGAAGTTTCACAGAATATTCATGATAGAATGGAAGGGTGTCCATTTATAATCATCATTATTATTTCACTTCCAAGTAAATTTATACCCTTATGTTTTCTATTTTATTAGTTCATTTGTCACCTCGAGCGTCTTGTCTTGTTTCTGGTTGGCTGAATATCATAAAAACTTGGTCATTAATAATGAACTCATTTTTAATCTTATTTTAATATATTGAGGATAAAAATAAGGCATGCACTATCATTTTTCATTCATATGCCTAATATTAATTCTTCCTGCATTACCACTAAAGTTTCTAGTCTTTTATTTTTATACCCGCGTTTGAACATTCTCACAATAAACTCATAATCTCTGAATAACAGCTGTAAAATCTTAAAAACTTGTTAGTTTCCATTTTTCATTCTATTTATTTGGTTCTATTTAAAAAAGTAGGTGAAAATGGCATTTCGAGAATCAGTTATTTTATTTAAAAGCTTCTTAACTAGGTTAGTAATGGGAAACGATTATATTCAAATTGTTCAAATATATTTCACAGTATAATTTTATTCTATGTTGAATAGTTTAGGTTTGAAATTGCGCGACCAAATCCGCAGTGTTTGACAAATTTATAGTCGACTTTCCTACGTGCTTGCTATTAAATTTAGCATCACCATTTTTAGTGTTATATAAAAAATTTTTTTATTTCACGCCATTTTTTTGAGAAGTTGAATTTATTTTTAGAAAGTGTAGATCTTTTTAAGGAATCAAGACCCAAACATATAATAAAAAACCAAACATTTTTATCAAGCTTTATCCGTTAAAAAATGTCTAAAAAATTGCATACGAGAGTTTTCAAAGTTCTAAGAGAAACAGATAAGAATGAATGATAGTATATCATTATAATTTTTTTTATCATTCTACTGCTTTTTGCTTTTTAAATCATACTTACTGAATTTATTTTTATGCCTCGGTGAATATTCATAGTTCTGTAAAAACTAATTTCATGATAAATACACAAAAAATTGAAAATAATTTTCATTTTAAAACTATCATCAAAGTTATTATTGTTGTTGGGGAGTTGAAGATAACAGAGCTTTGAGAATCACAGTTAATGCCGCCTCTTGCTTTTATATTCCCTTAATAAAATTCCCATGCTAATTGTTCTTTTTTTGAGTTTTTTCTCTAATTAATTATCAATGTAGTTTTATATACCGAGAAAAACGTAATTTTAGTTATAAAACCATTCAAAGTTCATTGAAAAGTTATCAAAAGTAAAGTTAAAGTTCCTTAACCTGAAGCTCAAAGTAAGGACAACAAACACAAAGTATTTATTAAATGACACAAAGCTTTTCGTAAGGCTAGCTTACATTATCAAGTGATTCAATTCATCACTTGATAATCTAAGCTAGCCTTACGAAAAGCTTCGTGTCATTTAATACAATAAAGTTGCATCTCCATAGTAACACTTGGGTGATTATATGGAAGCTTTAGTTTATCAAGAGGGATGCTCTTTTGATTAGTTTTAAACTCACTACTAAAAGACCCTTCTTCAATTTATTGATGAAATGTATACTGATAGGAATATTATCAACTTTGTATAAATTTCATGATAGTATTTTCAATGCATGAATTCTCAACTGTTTGGGGCTACACAAGACGTTTATTAAGAGCACAATGTGATTTTCATAAGAATAATAAGCCTAATTTCCATGCATTCCTTTTTTAAATTTTCATCGTTAGTATTACTATTTTTTGTCAGATACAAAAAGAAATCAAACAACAGAATCATCAGCCTTATTAGAGTTTTGAGGAAGAATCATGAAATAAAGCGCTAGAAAATTTTGATTGAAGCTTGTGTGTGTTTTTTTTTGTTTGCACCAACCTATCTTTGCAATGTAAATGCTGGTCGAAAAATATTAAATGTTTCTTCGTGGTTATACAATATTTATATAAATATTTACTGTGAAAACAATTTGGAAATACAAAAAGACTCGACAAAAGGTGTTTGATGGAAAACACTACTCATTTCTTATAATGTATGTGAGGCATGTAGGGAACACTCTACCGACAGTGGGTTTTTGAACTGGCATAATCATGAGTGTTTGTGTTCATAGGTGGTTTCCATGAGTCTACCATTTTCTAAAAGATTGAAAGTATTCTAAAAAGTTCAATTTCCAAAATATTTCTGGTTTTATCAAAAAAAACTTTATAAAAACTACTGGGAAATGTTTTAAATTAAAGAAGTAGCAATTCTTTGCTAGTTATTATTTGCTTGAAGCTGCAGTTTTGAAAAAAATTCCAAAAGGTCAAGTTTTTCAACTAAAAGTACTCAACATCTTTTATCAAGCTACAAACTATAAATTCATGAAGTTTAACTATGATCGCTAGCATTTCATCTCAAACATTCTACTTTCACACACACCATTTTTCTCATACCCACTTCTCTGGTTCACGCCCACGTAAACTTTCAAACCAACTTAGTTTTATAGAAGGTATAGAAAATTTTAAAAAGCAGATTAGCTTGAATTTTTTCAATCTTTCTCATAGTGCTGGTTTTCTGGTTCAAACACCAATTAAAATTTTTTTTATTCCTAGTATTTTTAAAAAGTTAATTAAATATTTTAAATAATGTAAAAAGTGATTTTTTGAAATTATTTACAACAAAAAACATCAATTAAAAGTAATTTTTTAAAAGATTTATTGAGAATCAAAGGCTTTAATTTTCGATAAGTTTAGCCTTATAAAACGTTAGCAAAAAAAATTAAATCGTAACTAAGGTTATATAGTAATTCATTCGTAGACGATAATTAAGAATCATTAGTTAATTATTTGTGAAAAACAAAAGTTATTTTAATTTCAATGCTATTATTCCAAATTAATTGTTTAAGAAAGTACTTTTAAGAAAATTATACATGCGATGTCTCTAAAAAGTTAAAAGAAATATTTATAAAAAGCCCAATGTAGGTCAGTTTTTTTTAGAAATGATGTATTGTTTGCAGCTCCTCAAGATGAAAAATGTTTTTTTTGAAAAATTTTTTTCAATAATTATCTCAAAGTCAAATAAAAAACTCCAAAAAGTTCATTGGTATTTTTTTAGAAATATTTTAGTATTGTTTTTGGAAAGTCTTTTAAATTAATTCTTAGAAAGGCAAGCTATAATTTCTGACAAGTTTAGTCTCGCCATAAAACATGGTGCGTTTTCAAATTTTTTCCACGTTTTAAAACTGTTCATATTTGCAAACACATGTATTAATATTCTCAGCATTAGATGATGAGTTCAAAAAGAACAGAATATTAACGAGGTTTCTTGAAAAGTCGGAACGCGATGAATTTTATGAGAAATATTAATGAGGAAATTGAATTACAATGCGTTTCTACACAAAAATAATGGAAAAAAGTTTAAAAGTCAGTATTTGAGGCCATCAGAAAGGCCTCGATCTTTCTTTCTTTCTTGCCATCATCACAGATTTCATCCTTTTTATTGGTACCCTACGAGTTCAGTAGAACAATTATAATCAGATTTATCAATCAAATTCATAATTTTAAAAATAATAAAAAAAGTTTAATGAAACTTTATATAACAATGATAAACATAATAAGAGCATTTTCGAACAAATATTTCATTCTATAATTTGAAAAACTATATGAATTCAAATCAAAAAAAGATACGATGCTCCTATAAAGCTATGTTTTAGAAAAACTATCCCATAATGAACTGAAATTTTTTTGATCAGATCCAATAATATCATAAAAAAAAATAAACGAAAGAACAAGGCAAACAAAATTGATAGAACTCAAATTCAGACACGAAAAAATTTTAATTACCCGTTAATTAAGTTTAATTAAAAATCGACCACTTTTAATCAGTCCCATTTGAAACTCTTCTCTATTTATACTTTATTTGCTAAAATATTCCTTATTCGAGTTTTGAAAAGAGATTCATAGAAAACTTGAAAATGGAAAAATTTGACAGATTTACAAAAGCAAAATTAATTATGAATTTGAATGTGCATATGTTGAAAATATATGATGATGATGATGATGATGATGATGATGATGACGATGATGATGATGGTGGTGATGATGATGATGATGATGATGATGATGATGACGATGATGATGATGGTGGTGATGATGATGATGATGATGACGATGATGATGATGGTGGTGATGATGATGATGATGATGATGATGATGATGATGATGATGGTGGTGGTGGTGATGATGATGATGGTGGTGGTGATGATGATGATGATGATGATGGTGGTGATGATGATGATGATGATGATGGTGGTGGTGATGATGATGATGATGATGATGATGATGGTGGTGGTGATGATGATGATGATGATGATGGTGGTGGTGATGATGATGATGATGATGGTGGTGGTGATGATGATGATGGTGGTGGTGATGATGATGATGGTGGTGGTGATGGTGATGATGGTGGTGGTGGTGGTGGTGGTGATGATGATGATGATGGTAGTGGGGGTGGTGGTGATGATGATGATGATGGTGGTGGTGATGATGATGATGATGATGGTGGTGATGATGGTGGTGGTGATGATGATGATGATGATGGTGGTGGTGATGGTGATGATGATGATGATGGTGGTGGTGATGGTGATGATGGTGATGATGGTGGTGGTGGTGGTGGTGATGATGATGATGATGGTGGTGGTGATGGTGATGATGGTGGTGGTGGTGGTGGTGATGATGATGATGATGATGATGGTGGTGATGATGGTGGTGGTGGTGGTGGTGATGATGATGATGATGATGATGGTGGTGATGATGGTGGTGGTGATGATGATGATGATGATGATGATGATGATGACGATGATGATGATGGTGGTGATGATGATGATGATGATGATGACGATGATGATGATGGTGGTGATGATGATGATGATGATGATGATGATGATGATGATGATGATGATGATGATGATGATGATGGTGGTGGTGGTGATGATGATGATGGTGGTGGTGATGATGATGATGATGATGATGATGGTGGTGATGATGATGATGATGGTGGTGGTGATGATGATGATGATGATGATGGTGGTGGTGATGATGATGATGATGATGATGGTGGTGGTGATGATGATGATGATGATGGTGGTGGTGATGATGATGATGGTGGTGGTGATGATGATGATGGTGGTGGTGATGGTGATGATGGTGGTGGTGGTGGTGGTGGTGATGATGGTGGTGGTGGTGGTGGTGATGATGATGATGATGATGATGATGGGGGTGGTGAAAAAAATATAAATGATGAAGATGATGAAAAAATGATCAAAGAGAGGGAATTCAAACGCCCGTACATTTAATGAAAATTCGAAAATGATTCAAATTTGATCGTGGCACTGAATCGCTAACATCTATCACGGTACAATCGAGGCAACATGGAATAATTCAAATTTAAATTAAAATGACGCTATGCTTAACAATACTAAACATAATGTGAGGCAGCTGTGAATATTCGAACGGTTAGAAACTAAAATAAAAGAAAAGAAAAATGCAGAAATTTGAATTCTTTATAAACTAATCTTTTCTGTATTCCTTGGCATCATCATCCTCACCAACTGAATGAAGTCACATCCCCATGATAACAAGCAAATCTCCTAAAATTTTTTGGAGAAAACTTAAACTTGGGTGTTTCTCTGCTATCCTTTTGAGCTTTAATTTTTACTAGTGTAAAAATTTTAATCTTTTTTATTTTTTGAGCTGCTTTTTGATAGCTTTTTTTTTATATATATCTAAAAGATGTAAAAATTATTCAAATAATTTTTTCACCACGTTTATACATTACTGTAAACTGCTAGACAATCAATCCAACAGTTATTGTGTGTGTTTCTAATTATTCCAAAATTACTTTTTAAAGATGAAATGAATATAAACTTCAGAAGTTTCTACAGTTTTCAATAGATCGAATGAGAGTCAAATGCCTTCTTAATGAAACCATACGAAGCGAAGGGTTGGTGGTAGGAAACAACAAAAAAAACAAAAACAGAGCAGGAATGGGTATGAGAACACTAAAAAGTAATTTCTAATGAAAAAGCATAAATATCTCTATGAGGATTTTTGTTTCACTTCTATATGGTAATATTTTGTCTATTTTTTTGTATAAAATCGTCGGCTTTTATAGCTCAATGGTTGAGCATTAGACTAATTATCTAAAGTTATGGGGTTCGATCCCGAGTGGGCCGACAATTAGCACCTGTTCCACAGTGTGTTTTCGCTACATTAAATTTTTAGCAAGCGCTTTAATCTATAAGGAAAAGCGCTTTATAAATACCGCATTACATTACAATAAAAAATAAATAAATAAAAGACAAAGTTAACAAGTATTGTGCAAAAAACAATGAATAATGTCGAATACAGCGTGCAAGATTTTATGAAATTGAAATCTTTCATTTGCGATTATGACAGCCATATTTATTTTCACATATATATTATCAATAAACAGATAAAAGTTATGACCGTGACTTAAATACTATTACCATAATCCTGTTTGCTCTGCACCATCTCATGTTCGACTCAAGTGCCTATATAATAATAATAATGATAATAACAAGAATAATATCAGATATACTATTAATACCTCCATAATAAGAAAAATACTCATAATGTTTTCGGTAGAAACTGCTGAGTATTACTTTCTTTTCAAATTCTAACAAAATGTCTCGTGAAAAATAAAAAGAAAACTATTTTTATTGTTATTATTTTTAATAAAAACCACAAATGCCTATATGTCACTCAAAGGGTATACAGCTGGACTCATGTCACAGAAGGTCTTGTTGCATTAGCTTTTGAGTCAGGGTTTTCGTAGGAACTTCTTATGTTGGTGTTGAAGAAAAACATAAATGGTGAATATTATTTAAACAACAAATATTTCAGTATTTTATCAAAAATTAAATATTATATCATTTGAATATTAATAATTTTTAAAATTTCATGGTAAAAATGTTTTTCGGCAAAGAATATTTGAAGAAGACAAGAATTTAAAAGATAAGGTCAATGTTGGTAGAAAAATATTTTACCTCGAGTGAGATAATTTAAGGAATGTTAAAAAAATCATTTTTATGATGAATTAATTGTAAAATATTTACGCAAAAATAATGGCCGGAAATAATTTGAAAATTTATTTTTTAAATAAAGATAAATTTTACTAATTAAACTAAAGATAGATATTAATATAGAAAGTTTTTTCAAACGTGAGTTTTTGAGTGGTTTGAGTTGCTTATACTCATGCAAGCGAAAACAGTCTGAACTGTGGTACGTTCTGGTGATGATGAAGCTTTGGAGGAATCTGCGTCTGGTGATGATCAGGTCTAGCTGGTGCCAGTGTTTGGATCTTGGGTGACGCCAAGACATTCTGTGATGTTTCTTGGTGCAGAAAAATGTGTAGTGACACATAGCTCTTAAAATGAGCACAGTTTCAGCAGTCTTTGGCTGTTGTCATTGCATTTCCCTACGCCAAAATTACTTTTCGGCAGCGAATCTTGTGCGACCTATGCGCATCAAAAAAGGAAACTTCAAGCCTTCCATATGAGATGCCTGCGCAGAATCTTTTGTATCATCTGGCAAGACAAAGTCACCAACACCGAAGCTCTCGCCAAGGCAGACATACCCTTCATGTACACCCTCTTTGGACAGAGGCGCCTTCGTTGGATAGGCCATGTGCATAGAATGGATGATGGACGCATATCGAAAAACCTCTTGTACAGCGAACTCGAAACAGGCAAGCGCAAGAAAGGTCGTCCACACCTTCGCTTCATGGATGTCTGCAAGTGTGACATGAAGGCATGCGGTATAGACACGGACAACTGGGAGAAACTTGCTGCAAACAGATCAACCTGGAAATCTACAGTATTCAAGAGACTGTCCTATGGTGAAGAGTAAATGAGTGAACAAGCAGCAGTTAAAAAACTTCAGAGGAAAGCCAGCCAGCACACATCCGTCGATCAACAAAACAACGCACCAGTCTTCACCTGCCTAAACTGTGGCCGACACTGCAAATCAAAGATTGGCCTTTACAGCCACAACAGACGGTGCACGACAAGTTCTTCAACAGGCGCAAGTCTATAGTCTACGACTGAAGGATACCACCTAGGTCTATTAATGCACCAAGCTTTTCGATCCATACAGAAATCATCATCAGCTTGAAAAACTTTGTTTTATAATTGTCGTTTATGGCAGCTGCTTTTTCATCACCATTCCTTGCTTTTTTAAACTATGTTTTGCCCTTTCATTTATTCATATTTTATTACCTCATCCGTTTCTCTTCCATCTGTTCATTCAATCATTTCTCTCATTTTTTTTAATTTCACATTTCCTAAATCTCAGTTATAGGAATAATAATTTTTGAAAATATTTTTAACCAAAAAAAATCAATCATTAAAATAAAAACAAGGTGAATACAGTGTGCTTTGCAGGTGCCGACCAGCAACACATCACAAATAGGATGCACAGTCTAAAACAGTCGTCTAACTCAAAGCATTATTTTTTCAAATGATACATCAATGTCTCTAAAAGCATCTGTTATTTTTACATTACTCGGCTCCATTCTAATGCTAGTAGTATCAGTAGTAGTACTAGTATTATTAGTACTACTAGTAGTAGTTTTTGTACAGATATGGAAAAGTATGAGACCCGTTTTAAATACTTAATTAATTTTTAAAATCTTGAGAACTTGTTTATCATTCTTTTACTATTCTCTCGAGTAACCTTTTAAATGAATGTTCGCATGTCTGTCAGTTGCTCTGTGTGCACTAATTACCAACAATAGCGTGACTTTCAAGGGTTTATTTGATTTTTTCCAAAAGCCAACAATAAAATGAATATAATTTCAAAACACTAGTTAGTTTATCAAGATACGAAACTTTTCGTTATCAACGTAACATTTTCAAGTTACATTGTAAATGTAATTTGCATTGAAAATGTTACGTTGATAACGAAAAGTTTCGTATCTTGATAAACTAACTAGTGTTTTGAAATTATATTTAAGGGTTTATTTTTTTCGTAGTTAAGTATTCTAACTTTTTAAAATATTTGAATTATATTAAAAACAACAGTATTAAATTTAAGTAAAAATCAAAAATTTTATAAATAAAATACTTTCAGACATTTTCCTTGGAGATGGAAAATATTTTGAAATAAACTTTTGTACAAATAAATAAATTTCGACAAAAATAGTTTGTGGTTGCAAATAGAAGTTTAAAACTTTAATATTAAAATAAACAAGAAAACGAAAATCGCGTATAAGCTAAAGTTGTTTTATTTAAAATCCTTCGTGTTGATTAAACATAGCTTTAGGTAACATTCTAGAAAGTTCATTTTGTGTACTTTTGATGACTTCTCACTCTTGATTGGCTGATCGATCAGCCAGTAAATTTAAATGAATTAAAACCAATTTTTTCAAATCCATACAAATGAACACACACTCACAAATTGTGAATTTGAAAAAAAGTAATAGTACTAGTAAAACATTTTTTTAAGTTAATTGGATGATTTTGAAGCGGCTGTCCATCATTTTGAAATATTTTGACCAATCAAAATTTTAAAAAATTATGACTCAAAAATTTTTTATATCCCGACATTAAAGTATTAGCTTGAAATCTTTTCGAAAGGGGATCAACCGCTTAATCATTATAAAACCTGAGTTGATATCATCAAAAATTATTTTAAATTTTGAAAGTAAACAGCAAGCAAATTTTCGATTCTATTAAATCGAATAGCTTTGATAAAAATAAAGTACCAAAATGAAAACTCGTCATAAGTTTCAAGTTGAATACATACACAACTTTAACTGCAAAATTCCTCAATGTGGTTGAGGTACATGACCATCAACATAGAAGTTCCTTGTGATTGGGGGAAGAGTGACAGTGAGTCCCTCAAGGGATCGACATAATGTGATTTGACAACTGAGTCGAGATGTGTCTTTTAAACATGGAGCCATGTCCAACAGGTCTTCTTCTCTTGGATGTGAGAATGATGATGAGGTATGGAGGTTAGTGTAGGGTAGTGGAGATATGATTGAAGTGGGTAGGCCATGGTAGTTGATTAGGGTGAGTGGGTAATAGTGGTTTAGTGAATAGAAATGTAGTTAGATTGAAGAAAAATAAATAGCAGAGTGTAATTGAGGTTATAAGACGATTGGTTGGTTTGGTGAGTCAAGGTGGTGAAAGTACATAAAAAACTATTATGAATAAATACCACAGCATACCTCAAATAAAAACATAACAAGTAATTCAACAATTAGAATAAGAAAATTACAACATACTTATCAGTTGCTTCAGGAATCTTATTTAGATACTCATCATCAACATAGACATGGCATGTGCAACAGGCTAATGATGCCTCACATGCTCCTGTTTGGTTTTATGTTTAGGATGATTTTATATTGCTGTTTTACATTACTATTGTGCTAATAACTTCTTGTATTTATAGATCCTTGAAATGCATTTCTTTGTAAAAACACAAAATAACCTTCTAGTTCAATTCCATATCGATGTGATAAGTACATGACATTGTCTCCCACTTTTCCTTTAATTTTGTGCTCTTTGCCATTTTTGTCTACATATGTCACATTCACTCTGTTAATGTATTATTAATGGAAAAGTAAGATTTTGAATAGTATTTTGGTTGAACATATGGTAATCCTCAACAAGTAGATAGTGATCATGTATATTAATATAACATGTCTTCAGGAGTTTTTGGGTCTTCATACTCGTATTCACCGGCATAATTTTTATCTGCGAATTTTAACATTAATTTAAACTTTTTTTGAAAAAAAAATTTTCAGTTTTCAAGTAAAAATCATGATTTCTTATTATATTGTATTATAAATTCACTAACTTACTCCGCAACGAAATGACCTTGCAAACGAGGAACTAATAAAAAATGTTTTTTTCGTTCTGAAAAAATTGTTGATAATATTTTTATACACCTGTGAGCAAATTCTTTTGCAAATCATATCGCTCTCAATCACCAATGTTTACGTTTTGAAACTGAGTGTTCATTATCCTGATGTTCGTGAAGCGCAGTCGAATCGAAACACACAAGCCACAACTTCACAAAAACATATTTGATTGGTTGACAAAAATTCACAAAATAAACAGAAAAATTCATTTATTCAAATAATATTATTCATTAAATAATTTTCAAATAAAAAATTTGGTTTTATAATAAAAATGAGTTAATATTAAACGCTCAAAATGACGATTTATTGTAACAAAGCTCATCCAGGAGTGTTATGCTTGCGGTAATATAGCTTACGAATTGAAGCTTGCGGCGAGCAAAAAAGCTTGCAATATTTCCTTTGTTATATATGTATATTATTATTATTATTATTAAGATTTTTATAGCGCACAGTTATCAATTCAAGATTGCTTCAGATGCGCTCAAGGTTATGACTGGGGATGTTTAAGGTATTAGTGAGTTTTCAAAAGTTTGCGAAAGTTCATGAGAGAAGGCGAGGAGCGCAAGTTAGAAGGAAGTGAATTCCACAGACGTGAAGCCTGGTGAAAAAAAGAGCGACTAGTAAACAAGCCTGAAGAAACAGGTTGATGAAGCTGAAGACCAGAGTGCAAGGATCTGAGTGGTTGACGTGTGTGTCTGATTGACAAAAGATCAAAAAGATAAGCAGGTTGTTCAAGCTTGAAAGTGCATGCAATGTCTATGGTCGATTGATGTCTATGGTCGATTGATGTCTATGGTCGATAACATGTCCGCCATCGAAATAATATGTTCCGAGATTGATTCTATTCAAGCAGCTCTCAACACGTTACGAAGTAATGTGTTGAACTTAATAGTCTGAGGAACCCTTGGTTCCAAAAAAAAGAGGGCGAAAGCCGAAGACTATGATCACCTCATCTCCTTCACTTTTTTCACCTACCACATTTTCTTTGACTATTTCTTATCCTTCAACTACTTTACTTTCCTCGACCACTACATTTACTTCAACTACCACATCTCCTTCAACCACTTCAATCCTCTCAACCACTACATCTCCTTCGACTGCCTCAATCTCCTCGACCACTACATCTTCTTCAACTAACTCTTCATCCCATACAATTACTCCACTCTTTTCAACAACTCCATTTTCTTCATCAAGCTCAACTTCAACAACTCTGACCACTTCTTCAACTTCATCTACAAGCATGGCATCATTTTCAACTTCTCCATCTCCTGTTTCTACAACTACATCATCTCTTAGTTTAATTAATAATTTTCCATCATTAATTTCACTAGAATCATTCACACCAATCAATTCAATCACAGCTACTCTTTCTTCTAACTCACCTCAACCTACTTACAGCACTATTGTTAAGTCAAAAAACAAGCACACCCTTTCTTCTCCACCAAATAACAAAATCTCACACTCACTCCCCCCCAACCAACATATAAACCATTCTATTAAGAAAACTCCACCTATAATTAAATATTTGACTAAAATTACTTCCAGCACAGGTGAGACTTCAAGTGAGCTCTGCAGAAGGTTGGTTTCATCCATTAACCTTTCTAAACAGACCTTTAAGTCTTTTCCCAAGCATGTTCGTGAGTCTACTGATGCCGTTGTCTGGGAAGCTGACTCTGCTGATTCACTCAAAGATGCCAAACTTTTTCTTTCCTCTCTTCCCAACATCCGCCTCCATGACCCAATTTTTTTAAACCCAACAATCACTGTTCTGGGTCTACCGACATGGGTTTCGGATAAAGAACTGGAGACTTCTCTCAATCTCCTCTTTCCATCTGCTCATCTGGGCATTCAAGGTAAGAGGTCAGTCTGGAGCCATGAGGGTAGTGAAGATGAGAAAATATTAATTACAAAAATTCAGAGATCGAAGAGAGAATCAGCGAAGATAAGCAGATTGAAATGCTTCTACGTAAATGCAAGAAGTGTGGTAAACAAAGACAAAAGGACAGAACTTGAATTATATGTAGACAAGGAAAATCCTGATGTCATTGGTATAACAGAATCCTGGGCCAAAAAAGCTATAGAAGACAGTGAACTCGAACTGGATGGGTACATCATGCTTAGGAAGGACAGAGAAATTCATGGAGGAAGAGGACATGGGGGTGGGGTACTACTGTATATAAAGGACAATCTGATGGCCTTTGAAAGAACGGACCTGAAAGATGACAGATTTAAGAAAAGTGTTTGGTGTGAAATCAAAAAAAAAAACGAGAAAATAGTAATAGGTTTGTGCCATCGTCCTCCTGACTCTGAAGTAAAAAAAACGATATTGGACTTCATGAACTAATCAACAGAGTTACCACAGGAGCATGCATCATAATGGGAGATTTCAACTTTCATATAGATTGGAACAAGAAGCAGGGCAAAAAACCATCGGAAGACCTATTTTTGGAATGCATGGATTAAAACTTTCTCACTCAGCATGTGGTTGAGCCAACAAGGGAGGAAAATATACTTGACCTAGTAGTTTCTACCGAAGAAAACACGATTGAAGATGTGCAGGTAGGAGAGAGATTTGGCTCTAGTGATCACCAGATTATAAGATTTACCATTGCTTCAAAACACGAAATCGAAGAGATAAGACACAAAAAGCGATTCAACTACTATAGAGCAGATTTTGATAAATTCAGAAACAAAATCAAAGAAAAGAGCTTGAAACAGAGATTGGCAGGTCTTGGAGTACAGGATAAATGGAAGAAGTTTGCGTCATGTATGAAAGAAGTTGTGGAAGAAACAGTACCAACATATAAAAGAAACACCAAAAAATGTCCTTGGGTAAATAAAGATGTTATAAAAACCAGGAGAGCCAAGTATAAAGCGTGGAAGAAAATGCAAACAAACCTTAAAAGTGACCCAAATATATTTGGAACAAACGCTGGAAGACATACAGAAGAAACGAGAATTAAATATGTTGAAAAAAGAAACCTGGAAAATAAATCAAAAAGGAAGGCAATTAAAGACTATGAGACAAAGATAAGTCAAAACATTAAAAGAGACAGCAAAAGCTTTTACAACTACATGAAGAGCAAACAAAAAAGAAATACGAAGATTGGACCACTAAAAAACAACCAAGGCATTATGGTTACAGATAATGAAGAAACTACAGAAATGTTGAACAAGTATTTTGGATCAGTATTGACGCAAGAAGACACGAAAAACATCCCAGAACCGATGTTATTATTTGCAGGAAACCAGGAGCAGATGATAAATACGGTAGATATTACAGAAGAGATAGTTGTGAAGATGCTAAAATCTCTCAAAGAAGACAAAACTCCAGGAGTAGATGAAATGCATCCTAAATTTTTGAAGGAAGTGCGGAACGAAATAGGAGCGATTATAACTGAATTATTTATAGAATCCATCAAAACAGGTGATATACCAAAAGACTGGAGAGATGCCATCGTTACGCCATTATTCAAAAAAGGCAGCAGGAGCGACACTAGCAACTACAGGCCAGTCAGCTTAACATGCAATGTATGTAAAGTGCTAGAAAAAATAATAAAGATGAATATGGTTGAACACTTCATGGAAAATGAAATAATTAAAAGTAGCCAGCATGGATTCATGAAAGGGCGATCTTGTCTGTCTAACCTATTGGACTTCTTTGAAGAAGTGTACTAAAATGTAAACAGTGAAAACTCTGTTGATATAATCTATTTGAATTTCGCTAAAGCATTCGACAAAGTGCGACATGAACGACTTGTCAAGTTACGATCGTGCGGGATACCTGGTAACCTGCTCCGATGGATCACTAACTGGCTAAAGAACAGGAGACAACAAGTGCGTATCAAAGACAAGAATTCATCCTGGATTAATGTTACAAGTGGAGTTCCTCAAGTTTCGGTGCTGGGACCTCTGCTATTCGTTATATATATCAACGATATTGACTTTGGGATAAAATCAAAAATATTAAAGTTTGCTGACGACACGAAACTGTGTGCAAAGGTCAACAATGAAATAGATGCGGAAGTACTAAGACTTGATTTGGAACGGATATATAAGTGGTCTGAGGATTGGCAAATGTTTTTCAATATAGATAAATGCAAAGTAATGCACATGGGAAAAAAGAACAGGATCTTTCAGTATCATTTGGGCAATCAAGAGCTACGATCGACAGAAGAAGAAAAAGATCTCGGAGTCATGATACACAAAAACATCGAGGCAATGTACTGTCGCAGCGGCCAAAGCAAATCAAATACTTGGATTTATCAGAAGAACGGTGGTCAGCAAAGAGAAATCAATAATCATAAATTTGTATAAGACTCTAGTTCGACCCCACCTGGAATATTGTGTTTAGGCGTGGAGTCCATATTTGCAAAAAGACAAGAACATTCTGGAAAAGGTACAGCGGAGAGCGACAAACATGATCAAAGGACTCGAGAAACTTCAATACGAAGAAAGATTAAGAGAATGTGGACTGACAACTCTAGAAAAAAGAAGATGCAGAGGAGATTTAATACAAACCTATAAATTAATCACCGGAAAAGAGGACACACCATTTACCAGCTTCTTCCAACTGGAAACCAGAAAAGGCCTACGAGGACACAAATACAAATTATTTAAGAAGACTGGAAGTCGAATACAGCAGAGTGATAAACGCCTGGAATGAGCTTAGTGATGAGATAGTTTCCGTGGAAACAACCAACAATTTTAAAATCAAGATAGGCGAGCTAGGATATTAGATATATTTAGCAGTGGTTCTCATACAGACTCTAGTCTACTGAACCACTTTAAATTCAGTTATGTTATGTTATTTGGGTTAAATATTTACTAAACTGCAGTGTGCATTAGACAGCCGTAAGATTTTCACAAGGGTTAGTCGAAAACAAAACTAGTGAAAAATTTAATTTCAAAATCTTTGAAATTATATGATAAAATTCCTAAACTTGAAAATAATCAAATAAATAAAAACTAAACGCAATATTAAACAAATAAAATTATAAAAAATGAAACGATCATGCATAATAGTTGAGGTTGGCCTTCTTCTTGGCCTGCACCTCCATAATGGCATCCATATAATCTTCATGACTCAACTCTGTGGCTCCCCTCCTCAACGCGATCATGCCCTATAAGTGGATTTTGTGGTTTCAAAAATTCAAAACACATGTATTTCAACTTATTTAGAGTCAAAAAAACAAATCCCGTTTCAATTAGTTGGCTTTAATTTGTATAGGTTTTATGAAACAATCGTTTACAACATGATGAAATGACTAACAGCTTCAACACACACAGCCTTGCATTGAGCCCCATTGAAGTCATCAGTACATCTAGATAACTCCTCAAAATTTGTGTCCTTGCTACAGATGGGTTGTGTAGTTGTCGATGGGTTGTGTGAAGAGAGTTTAATTTATTTATAAGTATGCATATTCATGAAGGTAACATCAATTCACACCAAACACTAACCTAACGTTCATTTTCCTAGAGTGGATCTGCATGATGCGAGCTCGAGCCTCCTCCGTGGGAGCAGGAAATTCAATTTTACGATCCAGACGACCAGACCTCAAAAGAGCTGGATCCAAGATGTCAACTCTGTTTGTCGCTGCTATCACCTTGAGTGTTCAGTGAAAGATAGGTTTTTCAAGTATGACTGTCCTTATACTTGAATTTGCCTAATTTTTTGTGAATGGAAGAAATATGAAAATCTCTAGAATGGTGGAGGTAAAACCAGCTTTGGGATCATGGCATTCAGCTACCTCACCTTAATATCATGGTTAGGTTGGAATCCATCAAGTTGGTTAAGCAATTCCAACATAGTCCTCTGAACTTCCCTATCACCTGCCTTTTCACTGTCAAATCTGTTATTGAAGTGTATGATGAAAATGTAAAGAGGTTTTTGAATCTGATTATAGCAACAAAATTTAAAAAAAAATTTTATTTATCAAAACCAACGAGCATTTACACGACAAAAACTCGCCTTTTGGTTCCAATAGCATCAAGTTCATCAATAAAAATGATGGCAGGTGCTTTCTCTTTAGCCAATGCAAAAGCATCCCTCACCAACTTGGCACCATCTCCTATGAACATCTGCACCAGCTGGGGGCCTGTCAGTGTTCAAGTGTGGTATGTAACGTTTTTAAACATTTTTCCCATTAATAGCAACAATTTTTATTCACACATACCAGCAAGTTTGAGAAAGGTTGATTTGGTTTGAGCAGCACAAGCCCTGGCAAGGAGAGTCTTACCAGTGCCTGGAGGTCCATAAAGGAGAACTCCCTTTGGAGGTTGGATGCCCAAGGCTTTAAAGCTATCTTTGTGTGTCATTGGCAGCACTACAGCCTCTATCAACTGGTGGTGTGTGAATCATGGGGCATTTAAAGTCATACCTTGTATCAGACAATATTATGCTTTTAGTTTTATTATAGCTAACTACAAACCCATTACAAGAGCATATGATGGGGTTAAAGCCCATTAAAAAAATTTTAAAAATATAGATTGATCTAATGTTGCAAAATTAGCAAAAGAATTACTATTTCAAATAGACTTATTAGAAATGTTATAGTATGACATGATGACAACCCCCTATAACAAACCTCCTGTATCTGCTTGTCAAGCCCTCCAATGTCACTATATTGTTCTGTGGGCCTTTCATCCACCTCCATTGCTTTCACACGAGAATCATATCTGTGCATGATTGAATGTGTTTATCTTTGTTATACATATAATTTCTGCAATGTATATATATATATATATATATATATATATATATTGTTAAAAATGCTTAAATTTTTTATTTTGAAATTTTTACATATTTACATACATTCATAATTTTCAGAAATAATATATGTAACAAACTCAGCAGGCAAGGTCTCAAGGATGAGATAGGAATCCTTGTTCACTCCCTGCCATCATATTAAATGCACTTGTGCAAGATAACAATATAATCATTTTGAAACTCCATAACATGAAAATTAAGTTTTTTTTTTTGAAAAAAGATAATGATCGTACTATGCTAATTGTTAACTTGTTCTAAAGTTTAATATTTATTTAAGATTAAGTTATATCTAAGCATAGTTTTAACAGATTTTGATCCTTGAACCTAATGATGATAAAAAGAAATTACAAACCACAAGATCTCCAGGCTTTAAAACATCAGGGTCAACCAAGCCAATCACTGGCAGAAAGTAGGTCTGAGCATTATTGAATTTATTAAAAATGAAGGACAGATGTTAAACTTATGAAATGAATTGTTAAGAGCAAAAAGTAGCTTAAAAAGTGCTCAGAATCCAAATAGCTGGCATGATAATGAAATACTCATCCCCAAAATCCGTTTACCTGTCTAGTGGAAGTTTTGATAACAGCACATTTTCCTTTCCTTTGGGAATCAAGATCGATGTTAGCTCCTTCCTCTTCTGCTTGGTCTTGGGGATCCACATCTAACAACTATGCAGAAGATCAAATTGATAAAACAATTAAAAGCAGTGGTTGATTAAAAATTTTATAAATAACTTTTTTAATGAAGTTTGATTCTGGTTAAAAATGAATGAAAAAATTATGAGGTTTTGAAATTTATAAAACAAGAAATAGAGATGAATGATAAAAATAATTAGTGATGAAATACCTCAATGACATTAGAGACAAGATAAGGCAGAGTCTTGTTCACCTTGATCTTCTCTGTGTTCTCCTTGATCTTGTCTTTTTGAGCCTGTAACTCATGAGAGATTCTCATCACCTCTGACCTCATTATCTGGTAAACCATTGTTGTGGTTTGGTTGCAAATATTAGTGATTAACTAAATATATTGACAAATAACAGTATTTGAACTTGAAAGTATAACTATTAAAACAAAATAATTTGTAACAGACTTTGATTTCATTGTCAAGAAGTCTGGTACGACTGACAATTTCATCATTTGACATTCTTGCCAACTCTTTCTCCAATTCTTTCTGTTTTAAATAAATGTCGTTTAAACGGGCATTCGGTGTTATGACTAGGCAAAAGTCAGTTGAAGAGTTTAATATTCAAAAGTATATAACAATTTTGATTAAAACTTATAACATTTATTCTCATAATGCTAATCTTGAAATCTATTTTTGTAAGATATTATTTAGATAGAAAGATGTAATGTTTTAACCGGAGTATAAAAAAAACTGTCACTTTAGTCGGTCTATGGAGTTTTTGAAAAATTCAATAAAAACCATCTTGATATTTAAATAAACCTTGACAAACCTCAATTTCATTTGCAACATAGTTCTCTACTGTAGTTGCCATTTTTAGTTTTTATTTATTAACACTACCATAGACAAACTAGCATTAACATTTCATTTTAAAAAAATATATTGACACATTTTATAAAGAAACACATACTTTGGAAAAAAATTTTATTTTTTAAAATTTCTTTATTCAAAAATAGTTCTGTGCGCTACCATAAATTAGCCGTAATGTTCTTTTAAAAAATCTACAACATTTAAAATTATAATATCTACAACGATTGAAAAATCATTGGAACAATGGCCAGAAGTTACATTGAAGACATGGAGCAGGGTCATCAGTGCGTCCATGCCAGGGCCTTCCTTCTTAACATCTCTTTGGATGGATCTCATAAAGACACAATATATGGAAAACTAAAACTCGTGAAACCATTGAGTGAGATTTTGAAAAAAGAAGTTAACATGAACCAAAGAAGTCAATTAACTAAGGATGACAACTCCAAAGAAAAGAAAAAAGATATTTGTGCTGATGAATTTAATTTACCAGCTGAACCTCATTTTAAAAAATCTTTCAAACTTAATAATATAGATAAAGCTGAGACAAGATTGTCAAAGGGGGACTATGAGTTGAATGTTTCTAATGAATCTGAGGAAACCAAGTTTGTTTTGTTTTGCATATGTCTCAAATTCTTATTTTTCAATATTTGATTTTAAATAATGACAATTAAAAAACTCAATCATGAGAAGTACAAGAAAGTTGTATACTTCAGTTTCCATTTGTGAGGATCCTTCGTCCCAGCTTGCTCTTCCAGCAGGTAATCACATGTTGTTTCTGCTCTACTCTTGACTTAAATTCATTAAGAAAAATAATAAAAATATAGTTTATGGCAGGATATACAAGATCTTATTGACTGAATTGTTTTCAGAGTTGGAAGTGGCCATCTCAGACACATCAATCAGCCTCAAAGGAGGTCCCAAGCTGATGCAGACTAAATCTGTTCCTTGTCCCTCTGTATTAAGGTTTTCCTTTATTAATATTTCAAAGTTTTATTTTTAGTAAATGTTTCATAACAGGTCATCGAACCACTCTTTATACCACAAAAAATCTCGACTGAGCAACTATTTCAAAAAAAGGTTTGTGATTTCATTGTTTTATCACAACTGAACCATTTTCATAACAAAACCATTCCCACATGTAACAACACCCACTTCCCCTTCAACAGAGTAATGTTGTTGTCAAGCAAAAGAGCTCCTTTGGTCATCTTTTCTAATATACCTTATAAGTCCCCAAGTCTCTCCAGGTTTTTTTGTGTGAATTTCAGGCAATATGTATAAATAGACAATATAAAAATGAGTTTATTTTGAATAAATATACTTATAGCTTAACATTTTGATAGTGATGATGATGTTCCAAATTTTTTTTCAGGAGTTTTTTACACTAAAATACATTCACTTAAAATTATAACTACATTTTTATGGCTTTATAATTTCAGATAGTATATGTATTGCTCAATACTTCTTGTTTCTAACAAACATAGATAAAGATTTAATTTTTTAAATATCTACCATAAGACAGGTGCACAACACATCACAAACAAACACACACAGCACATTGAAAATTCACACTGGACCAATAGCAACAGGAGACTTGGCATCAACCATTATTGAACATGCCAAGTCTGAACATGAGCATGAGGTTGTGTGCAGATGTGTAATAAATTTTATATTTTTGTTGTGCTTTATTCACTGCTAGATCGTTTACGGATCTGGTAGAGTACGTGGTTACCAAAATCAATCTTATTTCTGACTTCACCTTTACTTTTTCGTTGTTAATCAGAAACGCCTGTAATGAGACGTTTTAAATATTATCGAAACACAAATTAGTTTAAGATGATAACTTAATTTTTCATTTTTTGCTTCTAAAGCACTTATCTTACCAGAATTATATTTGTTTTTACTGCTCATTGTTAACTATATTCATTTATTATCCCTTAACATTAATCTATTTATTTTATCAATGTAATGTGATGCGATATTATAAAGCGTTTTTACTCATAGGCCAAAACTCTTGGTACAAATTTAATTTAGCAAAAACACACTGTTTTAATTTTCAGCGCACGCGGGATCGAACCTGATAACTTTAGATAATTAGGCTAATGCTCTAGCCCTACCTTTAAGCTATACGAGCCACAATCAATCTCAGCATCCTTTTTATTCAAATTTACCTTCATAAAATTACTCGAAATAAAAATTTCATGCAATTTTTCAAAAGTATTATTATCAATAGAATTAAGTTAAAGACAATTTTTTGCAAGTCTTTTACTGCAGTCGACTTGCTGAGAAATTAACGTAAGGCTTTATTTTACAGTAAATCCAAAAGCTTTGTGTTTTAGCAAACTTTTGAAATTGTAAGCCATTGTCTTAAACTTCATCATATTGTTTGTTGGCTAGTACATCAACATGCTACAGTGGATATCATACAGCCATTTGTTGGTGCCCAGCAAGCCGACCATCACGAGATCTCTCATGCTCTTTACTGAAGCACCATCCACCCACTCTTCTCCTGGTATCATCACATTATCACTCATTTCACTTTTGGTTGTTTATATTTCAAAATCATTGTTATTTTATTATGTTTTATTGAGGAGTTTTTTCAGTTTTTAATATTGCTGTTTTTTTGTCACATTTAAAAAATCGTTCAAAATTTAATAAGGCATTTATAAAATGACTATAATTTACGCGAAATTTTGACGGTGTAATCACATAGCGTTTCTCAGGCACCACGAAAGTCCAACATCGAAAAGTTAACACTTCGGAACAAAATCATTATAAAATAAAAACATCTTAAGGGTGAATGAAGTTAGAATAGATGAAACAGAATAATTATAAGGTTTTTAAAAGTCCACGTCTTTGAGTTTTATTATTGTACGACTAACTTAGGATTATTCTCAGGTTGTTTATATATTTGTTGTTGCATATAAGTTCTTAACAACAACCTTGCCATGGTGTGTCATAGAAATAATTAAATCACCATTTGAGGCATCTCATCACTTTCATAATTTTTTCAGCTGTGTTTTAATCTATCATTAAAACACCACCCATTCAAACACACATCAGCATAATATTAGAAAATAATGAAAAAATCGGTTATATGCTAATATAAACTAAAATAATTATAGCGGTATACAAAAATTAATAAAAATGATAATGATGAAAGTAGTATAAAAAACAATCAACTTGGAAATAGAACACAAACCTCAAACAACTCACACGCCTGCCACGGAGTAGGAAAGGCCTGCATGTTGAAGAGGGACCTACTGCCCTTCAAACGCACCCTCTCCACCTCCATGCACCACTCTCCTCAAAAAAGATTGCTCGACTTCCACAATAACTTTGTTGATAGTAATATTGTTTGTGTGATTGTTTTCGACTGTGTAGTTTGTTGTATGATTGTGTATTTAGAGCTGTATTTACTATATTTTGTATTGTGTTTTTGTTTATTTCATATCATGTTTTTGCAACATTTTTGTTACATTTTAATGCATTGTTGTTTTTAAAAGATAATAATGTATTTAATGTAATGGATTGTTACTAGACAAAGCTTTTCGATTTCGAAATCATTAAAAAATGACAAGTTTTTACATTCTTTGGAGCAAAACATTTTGATATCCGAAATGACGCTTCACTTCTCCAATAATGAATGTGTCATAAACAGCACGACGGTCCATTGGTTGATGAAGCTTTTCGTAAGCTCTGTGAAAAAGTACTTGGTAATGTAAGTTTTGTTTACGAAAAGCTTCTTCAAATGATAAACCGTTGCGTGGTTTGAGTACATCAGGTGTTCACACTTTCATCACATGTGACATAGTAATGTTGCTTAGAAATCGAAAAAATAAGCATCTTGTGCAATTCTGTGGCTCTTCGTAAAGATATTTCACGTATTTACCTTATCTTGTTTTTCTTTATTTCATTTATGGAGGTTTTTCGTTATGCTGGTTACTGGTGGTCACTTTCAAGAAAGTCATATTCGAAGAAATTTGAAGACGACGATGAAGAAGATGATGAACAAGCTTATAGCTGCTATGTTATTTTTATCTTTCATGTCATGTTATAAAGCGATCTTGACTTCATAATAGCATATAAATAACAATTAGTTTTTGTAGTTTTGTAGACATTTTGTCTCCATGCTAATAAAATTTCCTTTAGATCGTATGTTACTTCTACCAATAGTTGTAGAATTTTATACGCTATTTCTATTCCATATGATTTTTTTTCATACCTCCATTTCATCCGCGAATGCTTCACCATCATTTCTATGGTTTTTCTATGGAATACATTTAGCTAATTTAAGCACAATTCCTTTTTCAATATTTTTGAATTTATTCTCGCATGCATACAAATTGAATTTACACCATAAACAAATGGGAGAAATACAAAAACACATATTAAAAAATGACAACAGAAAACACCGATACGACCCGAAACATAAACAGGCATACAAACACACAGATCTAGCAGGCAGCACTGAAGAGATCATATATCATCCCAACTTACTCGATGACCCTGAATTAAGGTCTGGAAAACATCGCACTCTCCTATACCTGCCCTCATATATGGTTCGTGTAGTGGAATGACGTGGAGTGATTTGGTGTGGTGTTACTATCAAGTATTTCTAAAAAATTTAATTATTTTAAAATTTTATCTTGTTTTTTTGATAATAATAATAAACAAAGTATATTATAGTGATGTTTAACCCAGGGAGTTTCAATATGACTTGATATTTATGAAAAATAGTCTAATATAATAATAGATTATAGAAAGCTTAACATCCTTTTAAAAATTTGTTTTTAACTGTCTTCAAAAATTCTTCATTTTCCTAATCCTTCTTAAACCTTCTGGCAAGCTGTTCCACAACCTTGGACTTTCAATGTCAAACCTACGCTTTCCAATACTAGACATTTTGGACTTGAAGACATATAAATTGGTTGAATCCTAAGACTTAAGCTTTTGCCTTCCAGTTATTTTGGAAATAGGTATGAGTCCTTCCGATATATATTTTGGAACATATCCTAGCTTACATTTAAAGATAAGTATTAAAATTTTATAAACAACCATATCCCTCACTTTAACCCAATGCAACTTTTTCAAAACCGGAGCTATATGGTCAAAATTTCCTTGTCCCTGTAAATAACCTGGCTGTAGTAATGATAAGAGTCTGGACTCTAACCAGCTAAAAATGTGTTGCAATAATTTATTCTGCTCAGAATCAAAGCAACAGCAAGGGTCCTCAACGATTCATAAGAAAGACACTTCTTTATGGACCTTATCTGTTTGAGAGCTGAGAAGCCTGCTTGTGACATCTTACTTATATGTGAGTTCATGCTCAAGTCTCTATCCATGAAAACACCCAGGCTCTTGACACTTTCTGAAGGTAAAATGAAAGTATCCAATATCCTAATCTGTTTGGTTGGTAACTTATTAACTTTTCTCAAAGAAGCAATCCATATAGCTTCAGTTTAGGATCTATTGAGTTTAAGACTATTGGATTCCATCCAGACTGCCATCTCATCGACACAGTCAGACAATCTGTTCTGCAATTGCACAGTTTCACCAGGGACACAGCTAGAATACAATTGAGTGTCATTTGCATATTGGTAAAAACTCAAGCCGTGTTGTAGAGCAATTGTTTCTAGATCACTAGAATACAGATTAAATAAGAGCGGGCCGATTACAGAACCTTGTGGCACAACAGTATGGAGATGGAATAATAGTCATAACGCTATTATTACTAATATAATAACACCTATTATTTAAATAGCTCTTATACCATTCTGAGAATGAGCCCTTAAAACCAAATTTTGAAAATAGCCTATTTATTAAAATATTATGATTAGTTAGGTCAAAAGCTGAGGAAAGATCCAACAATATCAAAAGACTAAACCTACCTTCATCAGCTGCTTCCAAGATATCCGTGTGGATTTTTGTAAAAGCAGTTTCTGTTGAATGAAAAGGACGATAAACAGGCTGAAGTCTTGGAAACAGATCATTTTTAACCAAAAAACTACGTATTTTTTCTAAAACCAATCGTTCCAGTAAATTTGATAAGACAGGAACATTTGAAGTTGGTCTATAAGAGGATGGCTCAAATTGGTTCAGATTGCCTTTTTCAAATATCGGCGTTATAGACTAACTCCAAACTTTGAGGAACAGTTCCTGATTTAAAAGAGGAATTGAAGATGCTATCAAGCTTGTTATTCGTTCCAATAGACAAGTTGGGATTGGAGTTAAGGCATACTGCTTATTTGGTAAGTTGTTGATCATCTTCACCAATTCCTTTTCATGCACCTCTAGAAATTCTCTTAACACTGAAGTCCTGGAGAAAACCTCAATTTGAAATAAACCACCATCTACACTTTTGATCTCACCAATTTTATCATCCAAGTATTTCTTAAAACTACCAATTTCTATGCCTTTACTTTCACCTGCCTTACCTCCACCAGCAACCTCATTTATATATTTACAAGTTGTCACTGACTTGTTTTTAGATTCAAATAGCTTGAAATCCCAAAACTCATTTTCTTCTTTCAACACAGACTTTTTTAAAGATTCTTCTGTTTGTACCATGACTCACCATCAGCTGTTGAACGAGACCTCAAGTACTTGCGATCCAACTTTCTTGTTATGCATTTAGAAAACTTAAATTCCTAATCAAACCAGACATCAGTAGGGTCTCTGATGAATTCTTACAACTTTTTCAGGAATGAGTTCATCTAAAATGCTCTTCAAAGCTGAGAAATACTTGCTCACAGAAGAATTTGAAGCTAAGTCTGTTGAAAATACCAAATGAGTGTTCAGCAACTTTGAAATAAACTTTCCAACATCCAAACTTTTCCACCTTCTTACCTTGAATGTTTTGTACATTAAGGCAGGTACTTTTAGTTGACTCTTCCATATCAAGACCTTATGATCTGAGAAGGAAAAATCAAGACAGTCAACCTTTAATCCGACCTTAGTGGCTCATGAGTTGGTTCTGCTACACAAGACTTGAAATCATGCATGTGGAGGATATTTTTAAAATTTTCTGCATCTTCATCTGCAATACACTTTAGATGAAAATTGAAATCCCCTAAGACTACCACTTCTTCATTATAGGTTACTTTATATTCATAATGTCTTTGAACTCTGCCAAAAAATTAGAAGAAGCATACCCAGTACTGTAAACAACTAAGCCTATAAAGAATTTCAATTTGGAGCTTACTCTCACACGAATAAATTCAAAAGTACTAGCTTTTAGAGGAACATTTATCATTATTGCATTTATTTCTGGTTTTCCCAAAAAAACTTAAAGTTAGATCCTCAACAACCCTCAACCCATGCCTTTCAACCCTTTTTTTTTTCATCATTCTCTCTCTCACTCTTTTACCCCCTCTCTTATCTCTCTTTTTCTTTTTTTTAAACTTATGTACATTTTCTATTTTTCCTAAGCCTAATTCATCTAATTTCTATATTCATTTATATCTTCATCTAAACTAATTATATTATTATTGTTTTTAAGCAAATCTATCATTACTTCTAAAATCCATGAAAATTGGAAAATTTCTTAATGAAAACATTCATATTAGAAGGAACTTTAACGTATGAATTAAAGAAACTTCCCCCGTTTTAGCAAGTGATAAATTTAATCCAAAAATTTGAGCAAAATCCAACTTACAAATATCTTTTTTAAAAGTAAAATAATAAAAAACATCAGTTTACAAAAAATTGCATTTTAGACCCTTAAAAAAACGAATTTAAAATTTTCTATAAAAGAGTCGCGGTATTTTGGCGCCCAGCATTGAACATGCCATAATCAAATCTTTTCTCAGACCTCGGTGATCGACTACACCAGACCAAGCGACCTCAAAAAAGAACTCAACGAAAAGTTCAAGGTTCATACTCAAGTTCTATATGATATCTATATGAATGGAACTTGATATAGTCTGCTTTTAGCACTTTTAAACTTATTTCTTTTTTGATGAGATGCAATTTTATATTATTATATAAATATATAATTATATATTTAATATAATATAATATAATAATATAATAAATATAATATAAATATATAATTATAAAAAAATTATATCTAGTTAATTAAATTTTGTGCTTATTCATATAATTATTTTTATAACTTAACAATATTGCAATCTAGTAGAAGATAGCACACTACTCCAGGTGAAGTTCCCTCACATCGAACTCACTCTGAGCAAATTAAGGAGTCTCAAGAACGACATGAAGAAGATCGCATACGTTAAGGTTTCGTCTTGTTTGGATAATTTCTTTGGCTGAAATATTTGATATTTTTGTGGTTATTTGACTATAAATGACCTATTTTCTCATCCAATCAGTGTGGGCTAGACCTCTGGGATGTGGCTCAATCTTATGTGTATTTCGAGAAAGTCATCTTAAAAGTTAATATTTTTCTTATATTATATAGTTAATGTTTTTAAAATATTTTTTTTTCAAAAACAGGGCTACTTGACGAAGCCTCGACGCAAGCACATAGCATGCGCATGTTTGTTGTTGTCTGCCAAGTTGAACGACATCAAGAAGCCAGAACTCTCAAAGCTCATCCAGGTTTGCCTTTTTTTCACTTCCTTCCATCTTCCATCACTAACATAGATCAATAGTAAAAAATAAACAACACACAGGAGATAGAAGACACTTTCAAGTTATGTCGTTCTACCATGGTGTATTATGAGTTTGAAGTTTTAGTGCAACTAGAGTTCTCGTTGCTCGTACCATACTCCGAGGTCAATCCTCACTATCAGAGATTGATCTACTCTACGTGAGGTGTGTGCTTTGTATTTTGTTGTTTTTTATGGTGTGGTTTGTATTTTTTGCGGTTGTATGATGTGATTAGGTTTGGTGCTCATGATCTTTTATTGATCACAACAGGTTGGCAGGCCACTTGAATTAGACCAATTTGTACAATTCTTTTAAACCTTACGCATTATACACTTGTATCTTTGTTTTCAGTTTTTGAAATAAATTAAACGTTTTCATCAAAACGATTTTTAAAGCTGAAAATTTAACGAATAAAGTCACAAAATCAAATAAAAGTTTTGATATATAATGAAAAATTTAACGGTTTTAAACTTCCAAGTCATTCTATATTGGTCGCACATGGATCTGAAAAGTCTTAATTTGTATTAATTATTTAATACTTTTTCATACATCATAGTCTTTTCATTCTCATAATCTTTTGTAACTTTTCCGATATTCTTCTCGCAAGGTTTTTTGTACAACTCGTGCAAACCTTCCTTTTTTTGATATTTTTTTCTTTCTTGTTCTTTCTCAATGTTATATTTGTAACTAAAAGTTGTGATGGTTAGATTATCAGAAGAATTATTGCTTGTGGTGTTGTTGTTGGTAGTGTTGTATCTTCCACCTTCGTTCATGTAGTATTCGTCAAGTTGTGCCATTTTTACGTCAGTCCATGCATTCACCGCATCATCTACCGAAAGGTTACGTTTAAATATTAAATTATATCCTTATTGGTGAAAATATTATTATGTTTTTTTTTTAAATTTTATTAATGAATTATTTATAATTAAAAACTGTTCAAACTTTATTAAGACAGTGCAAAGCTCTCTGCTGTCGAACTCGCCTTATCAAATGATGCTCGTATATATCATTTGATATTCTTAGTTTGACTCACAAAAAGCTTTAAGCAGTCTTAATAAGTTTTGAAAACATTATATACATCAAATTAATTTTTTATTTATATTCATCGTATCAGCCATAAGCCCCACAATCTCGTTGCGCAAGACGCTTCATGAGGGCTTTCCGTCGCTGCAGAGCTTCGGATGCAAGTCTGGATCCAGGTGGTCTGAGAGGTATGCCAAAATAGAAAAAGTAACCATATGATGTTTGAGTGGGGTCACCGTGGTCTGCCGCAGTTTGTACTGCTGTTTGGATCAGCCTGCATAGAAGCAAGTTGAAGAGCTGAGGGTTGTATAATTTTTCAGTATAAAAAACATAATCATTGACTGTTAATTCTAACAAAGAATGATTATATTGAACAAAAATGAAAAAAATATATAATTAATTAAAAAAACTAAATATAAACAAATTATAATATAAAAACAAACTTGGACAATATTTAGGCAGATTATGAGTGAAGAAATGAAAATGATATGGGTAGCATGCATTGAAGAAATTTTCTCACCGCAACCTTCCAAATATATGGTCTTGTCATGTCTGTTGTGATAGCCTTTCTAAAAGTCTCGTTCCTTGTTTTTTAATTCCATGGTAATAATAACGAACAAATAAGTCAAAACGTCTTAATAAATCAGGATAAAGTTTCAACTAACTTCGGTTCATATTTTTCAACATGACCATCTTCAATAACAAAGATATTAACACACGATCTCATCGATTTCACACTGCAACAACTGAAGGGAACGCACGATCCCTCGAAAAAACCATTCACTATGTATCTGTGTGCCATTTTCCATTTTTTCATCATTTAGCTTTTCTACAAAGAAAAACACATCCTACAAAAACATATTAACGAAAAATGTTTAGATAAAAAGTTTTTAATAACAGAAAAACAATTGAAAGAAATAAAAAATTCAAACTACAATCAAAGAATGCATAAAGCAATAAAACAACTAAACATCAAACATAAAACTCCACCACCTCCCTATACCAACTTTCAACTCACTTCATACTATAAAGAAAAATTCAACAAGTCTAAAACAGCAACACAACAAAAACAAGAAAACCAAACACATATCAATGTCAAAATAACCAATAGTGAAGTCAACTCTGCCATAAAATCACTCGAAAACAATAGATCACCAGGCTATGACAATATCGTAGCAGAAATGATGAATATATTGAGTAGTACAACCATTGACAAACTTACTCATATAATAAACACTACAATCAACAACAAACAACCTCACCAACTTGGCCTTGGCATCCTACTCCCTATACCAAAACACAATAAAACCAAAAAAGTAAAAAACACCAGACCAATAATACTACGCTCCACCATTAGAAAAATAATATCACTCATCACTCTGAATAGAAAACTACCTATCACCCAGCCAAGCTGCCTATAGGAAAGATAGATCCATAGAAGACATTGTATGGACACTCAAACTAGAAATAGCAAGCACATAAAGCACCAATAACAAAATCACAATCCAAGGTATAGACTTACCCTCAGCCTTTGACTCGGTCAACAGAGTAAAAATGATGGAGATATTGAATACAATCTGCTCCAAGGAAGATATGGAGTTGATACATTTTCTACTCAATGACACTAGTCTGAGAGCGAGAACCAATGAAGTAGGACCCATATTTGACACCAATATTGGCATTCCTCAAGAAGATGGTCTCAGTACAGTACTCTTCACCACATACCTAGAAGCAGCGTTGAGAGAAGTCAAAAATAATGTCCATGCCCAAGACATTGTATATGCTGATGATGTTGATTTCATTAGCAAAGATGGCGTCGACCTAAATATAGTGGAGAAAATATTGGAAAAGTGGAACCTAAAAATGAATCTCACGAAAACGGAGACTCTCAAAATCGGATCAGACAACGAGTGGAAAAATGCGAAAAAATTGGGCATGCTACTCGATACAAAGCAAGGGTGGTAAAGGCGAAAGCAGCTAACAACAACGGCAATGCTCAAGCTAAAAAAGTTAAGGATCTACAAAGCTTACGTTCAAAGCATCATGCTTTTTGGTTATAGTACGTGGGCAATGGACAAGGGGATGGTTAGATCGGTGGACAGTTTCAATCGAAAAATGGTGCGGTATGTATGTAGGGTTTTCTGACCAAACCGCTTGAAAACAGAAACCGTGAATGTCCTGATTGAACCAGCCTCTCAAGTCATGACAAGGTGACGCTGGCAAATGTTAGGCCACATTCTGCGCATGGATGATCTGATTCCAGCTAAACGATCCACCATCAATTGCCTTAAGTAAAAAAACGCAAAGCGTAGAAGACCTAGCAGCAGCCTGCTTACAACGATCAAACATGATCTAAAAGCCTACAAACTAAACATAGATCAAGCAATTGAACTGGCACAAGACAGGGACCTATGGAAGCTGGAGGAAAGCCGTATAGCGGCGAACGAAGATCTTTGAAAATATTTGAACACTCAATTTTATCCCTATTTTTGTCTCTTCGTAAACCTTAATAAATAATAAATTAGCTTTTCTAAATATTTTTGTTATTTCAACTTTATTTTAAAGTTAATAGTAAAAATGAAAAAAGATGAAATATCAAGTTTTTTCAAAATATTATTGATATAATCATCCTTAAATAATATCAAAACACTTTTGGCTCATAGATTCGTTGAGAGGTAAAGTCAAATAATCGGCTCTGAACCATCTTTCATTGAACCAATCTTTGTAGTTTCTCTGTTGTGTTGTTGTGGTGGCTGAAAAATATAAATTATGAGCTTAAGGGAGTGAAGCCTTAGTTTTAGAAAGATTATAATAGTTATTTGTAAACTAGAATCTGAAATAGCAGTTCATGACTAAAAAAAACTTGTACAGCTCCGCAACACGAGTAGGTGGCTTGGAGTCTGTCGATAAAAATCTTGTAATTCAAATGGTTTCCATATTCTCGCATTGTCTTCTCCAATCCTTTCTCCAATAACTTATATCGAGGTTTCATAAGTTATTAAAAAAATTGATATTTAATTCTAATATGAATTTGAAATAGAACTAGTTTAAATTGGTTAGTTTTATTGTAATTTGTTTTTTACTAGGGAAGAGTAGCGCTTGTAAGATTATTTACATTGAGTTGTAGTGAACAATGAGTGATCTATGCTAGTTAAAACGTCAATTTATCATTTGAATTTCAAGTTCAGTTCATTATGATTTGCAGTTTTTTCTAGTGTTTTGAGTTATTCTTAGTTTTTCACTTCATAGAATCTTTGATCACCACATGGGACCTCTACAAAACTAATTTATACTGTGTGGCCCTTTACATATATTCATTCTGATCTTTAACCCATATTTCAATATTTAAAGATTTTTTTGATTCAAAAAAAAATTAAATGTAAATTATTTTAACTTGAAGGAGAAATGCCATAATAAGATGATAAAGGCTTACTCTAGAGAACAATTTTTTGACAATAACTTATCATTTTTTTATTTAGAATTTAATTTAAAGCAATATTCAACTAATAGTATTCTTAATTTATCTTTCTATAAAAGACAAATATATCTATTACCTTACGCTCAAGGTTACTGGAATTTTAAATATGTACATTTAAGCATACCGGATGAAAAAAATTTAAAATGTATAATAAAATGAGAACGATTCTAACTTTTTGCAGCTGTGACTGGGTAGTAGAAGTGAGGGTGGCAAAAGAGGTGCTGAGAATCAGGTTGACGGTTTTGAGGACCACCATCAGGAACAAAGAGTTCAAACACACATTTTGTCGCAGAAAGAGCACCCTCCAGTTGGAAACAGAAAACAAACACTAAAAACCGTTTAAGTAAATTAATGTAAGTTTTAATTAAAAAACCTCATTAATAGAACTTTATATCTAACAAAAGCTGAGAAAAGATGGACACACAGTGAGAATAATGTGAACAAGAAAAGAGCGAAAACAAACAACAACTGTGTCATCATATTATCTTCATCAAATAAAACTGAAAACTCTCCATTAAAATTATGCAGGCTCAATGAAATAATGAAGAATATAAAATCTGTAAGGACGAAAAAAATATCGACAGAGGCAGTTAAAAGGCATAGTATTTTGCGTGTGTTTGGAAGAAGTATTAACGTGCCCAAAACCATTTTTAGAGTTTAAGTTTATTCGACACCAAACATTGAGAAATTTTTATTTGAAAACTAAATAAACAACTGACAACTAATCTCCGCGACAAAGCAAATTCCAAAAACATATTTCGTTATTTCTCTATTCATAAACTTTATATCTTCTATTTCATATAGTTTTTTAAAAATTTTTATTAAAACTTTATTTTTTATTCACAAATTTTGTTTTATTTTATTTTATACTAGAAATAGGCGTTTCCACAAATGATCATGTTTAATATCTTCAAGACATTTGTGGCATCTCTTGAAAATATGTTGTATCTTCCAGAAGTAGAAATATGTTCTTTCGCTGGTTTTTGTTGAACATTTTTAACTGAAAGCCAGATTCTTCATGGGAGCACTTAAACCAATTATGTTTATAAGATTTTTTTAAAAACGTTTTTTCTTACCCATAAATTTTTGACAGATTTTAAACCACATGGAAATAAAGCTATAAAAAACACTACAAATATTATCGAAAACTTTTTATAAAAGAAAGAAAACTTTAAAAATTAGAGAAATGAAAATAGTTTGAAGCGAGCCAATAATGGAAAGATGACAAGTTCAAATAGGCAAGTGCAAAACTAGTTTTGCCACTGAATAAGCCAAAGTTTGGTTTCAAAGCATTGATCAACAAAAACCTCCACTAGGATGTAAATTATATTTTATCGAAATGTTTTTTCATCAATAACTTTCTCATTTTTGTGCAATAATAAAAATTTTAGGAGTAAGGTTGTTCAATAAATTTTTGTTTTCTCCATTAAAATTTCAAAAATGAAACAAAGTTCGTGAGAAAGAGGGTAGAGATGCTATTGGAAAGGTTGGAAATAAAGGATCAACAAGGATAATAATTTATAAAAAAAGGTGAATTGGAAAAAACTTCGGAGTAGTTTTGAGAATGAAAAGCATTGATAAATGAGTTGTTCTGAGATGTTTTACCTGCAGACTTCAATAAAATTTGTTTTATTAGGATTCAAAGAACTTTAACAATCTTTAGTAATTAAAAATAATAATTCAATAAATTAAATCTTTTTCCTTTTACGTAAGGTCAATGAGTAATTTCAATCTATAGTTTATAACAATTTAGTTTACTTTTAAGTACAACAACGTAGAAATTTCATAAATATTTTTCATTCATCTGAAAAACATTAAAGGTATCATTGATAGAATGCCTGATTATTATTCACAGCTTTTTGGGGCTGAGTTTGTGCCTCAAAGATGTGACAAGGTCACGTTCAAAAGTAGGATCACTTTTGGAAGTAGTTATAACAAGTTCATCGCTGAATGTTTGAAGTTTATTTAAATAAATAGCTTAATATACGAATTCAATAATTATTCCATTTTTTTTTCAAGTGAGAAGATATGGCACTTTTAAAGTTTGTCCGGTTGTATGGAATGATAAAGCTATGGCTTACAGGTGCAACACTTGTGCTAGAGTACCTACGATGGCCCTGTGCGAGGCGTGCTTTGAACCGCACAAACACCAAGGTTCTTATATTTATAACGTTTTCAAAATTTTTATTTGCAATTTTTTAGAGGCTGGCAAAAATAATCAAAATAAAAAATTAGTATTACTGACAGGTACGAGAAACCATCGCTATAAGCGTTTTGCTTACCTGGCACCTCTTTTATGAAAGCCTACTCACTTTTGGGTATATAAAAAAGTCAAATATTCATTAAAACAATGGTGATTAATTCCTAATGTGGTTAGAAATATTTTGATTTCTTACTAATAGCCTAAAAAAGAAGTGATTAAAAGAAAACCAAATTTACTTGGCATTTAGCTGTGAATATCGACTCCAGAATAAAATTGACAATCTACATATGATGAAAACAATTTTTTACAAGCTCATTCATTAAGGTTTTTTTCACTGAAAAATCATAAATTAAAAATTTTAAATTTAGCGCTGAAATTTACGTTTAAAGTTTCCAGAAAACTAGATTTGAAAACAAAAAAAAATTTCAGAGTAAGACCAGCATATAAGCTAGAGATTTTGCATAAGAATGAGAAAGAACTAATGATTAAAAACAGGAAGACTAGGACGATAATAAAAATTGGATATGAAAAAATTAAAGTTAATTATTATTGTAGGAGTTTTCGATTACTTTTAAATATTTTCGATAAATTAAAAAAAATATTTTTATAATGAAAAATTCAAAAAATATTTCGAAAAACTTTAATTAAAAAGTTGTCTCCCTGATTTTAAAATCTTGGGCACATTTTTCTCTCTTCCTTATTGTATTTACACAGCTTCTTTGAAACCACTGTAAGCTTCTTCAAAGTATAAGGGTACGTTTGAAATGCCTGGTCGATTGTGCTGAAACTTCAATCATATGTTCATTTTGAGCCCATCCTTCAAGTTATTTCAAGTTTCAGTGCAGTCTGTATAAACGTGCTCCAAAAGTGACTTGGATTTTTTTGTCACCACCTTTTTGAGCTTTCGTAGTTTTACCGGTTTTTAAAAACTTTATAATGGCGTTAACAGTGTGATGTTTTATCAACAGCATGGAACTAATTTCTTTTATTGAATTGCCATCGAGTGATTTCAAAATAATTTTCTTTCTAACATTTATTTATTGACAATATTTAAAAAGTGATCGCAAAAACTTAAAAAGTGATCGAAAAATCCTATAAAACAATTAATACAAGATGACCAATTTTAACGCAAGGGCTTACAAGCTTATTAAAGCAAAAAATTTTAGATTAACTGGGGAATCTTCATCAAAACATAATGATGATTTCTCATTAAATAATAATAATAATAATAATAATAATAAGAAAAAGGTTGATTACCGTTGTTTGAGTTAAGTTGGCTTTGTTGAATTCATGAACTAATGTTAAAAAGTGTTTTTTCTTTGCAAAAAAGTTTATATAAATGAATTAAATTAAGTAAAGAACAAAATTTATTAGAAATTCAAAAGTATTTAAAAGTAAAGTTTTGTTGGTCAGCCTGAAATTACTTCAACAACTTGATTCAAACACGGAAAAATAAAAAATTTTTCAAAAAAAGTATTAATAAATTTAATGAAAATTAAAAGATTGTTTTCTTGAATTTCTACGTATTTCAACATTTCAACCAAAATTGGATAACTCTTGGAAAAATGGCCGCTATATAAACAAGTGACCAGCAATTAAATAGCTATAAATAGATCTGACAAAAAAGAAAGTATTACAACACAAAAAAATAATAATGAGTTTTTCAAAGAACAAATAAATAAATAAAATTAGAAAAATAAAAAATAATGAATAAAATTTTGATAAAAAAAAGAATTAAAAATTTAAAAAATTATATACAATCAAACCAAACAATGAAATGATCTTAAAAAATTCAAAAAATATCAATGAAAAAATCCCGCATTCTAGCTGGTGCTTATGTGGCTAGCTAACAAACTTCTCAAGCTCAAAAAGAGGGTGCTACTAAGCAAAACCAATCAGCTGCGATAAAACGGATAAAAAGATAGATGAATATCTGCGGAAAAGGTTTGTCTAGAATCACAAAAATATGAAACAATAGAAAAAAACTGAGTAGAAGATATAGAAATATAAAGAGAAACAGCCCATGCGCGAGAGATGCTGAAGGAAACAATTATCGCCTGTAGAAGAAAAAAATAATTTGAAGATCGAATTCAGCAGTATCAACAAAATAGGCTGTTTTAAAAAAACAAAAATTTTTTTTTGTGCAAATTGATAGCAGAGAACAGGCAAATACTTCTCCTCCAGAGCCGGAAGGAACAACCAGTTTTGGGTTCGAATATGGAGAGAACACAAACACCGCGAGTCAGCAAGATGGATGAAAGATTTGAAAACAGAGCTTACCGATGTTGAACCAAAAATTGATTTGATAATATCCATGAAAATGTTACACAAAGTACCTGGATCTGACAATGTACAAGCATAATGGATAATAATAATAATAATAATAATAATAATAATAATAATAATAATAATAATAATAATAATAATAATAATAATAATAATAATAATAATAATAATAATAATAATAATAATAATAATAATAATAATAATAATAATAATAATGATAATAATGATAATAATAATAACAATACTAATAATTTCTTATATAGCACCTCTTACGCATCGTTCAAAGGCGCTCTGTTATGAACTGCTTGAAAAAATAGGCTTTTAAGTTATTAAGAAAAATAGGATAGAGTGAAGATTTAAAATTAGGAGGAAGAGAGTTCCAGAGAAGTGGACCAGAAAAAGAAATAAGCAGTTTTAGCGTAAGAATGAGAAAGATAATAAAAAGCTGAGAGCGAGTAGAAGACCGTAGGCCAGCACGTTTAGGAGGTAGTAAGAGGTAAGAAAGATAGGAAGGTGAAATAGAATGAGAAATTTTATACATGAGAGAACAGCTTTTGAAAGAAGAGCGTAAGAAAATTCGGATGTGAAAATGATGTGATCTGCATATTGATGAAGTGATGCGATATTTTTGAAAAATTTTGGCTAAAGGGGGAGTGTAGATGATGAAAAGTAGAAGACCAAAAACAGACCCTTGTGGGACACCAGTTGAAAGAGGCAGAATGGGTGAAAAAGTTTTACCTACTTTGGTGAGTTAAGAATGGTTTTTAAGGTATAAATTTAGCCAAAGAAGAACTGAATCTACAACTTCCAAATCATACTGCAAACGAGAGATAAGTATTTGATGGTCAACCGTGTCAAAAGCGGCAAACAGATCTAGTGAAACCCTTCTCGACCGTTATCTTGAGCTCTTTTGAGTGTGTCTGTTACGTGTAGAAGAGCAGTTTCGCACGAAGGAAATTTATTTTAGGCAGATTGAAATTTGTTAAAAAATGATGAAGCGAATAAATGAGTGGAGAGTTGGGATAAGGCAATCTTTTCTAAATTTTAGATAGTGTTGTAAGATTGGACACCGGTCTATAATTGGAAAGATTAGATTTTTCCAGGTTGGGTTTTTTTTAAAATGGGGTTACTTGGGCAGTTTTGAAATTGGAGGAAAAAACGCCTTGAGAGAAAGAAAGGTTTACCTGTTTAGCAATTATTGGAAAAAGGATTGTTGAGAAACGTTACAGAAGAAATGTCGAGTGGAGAGATTTTTAGTGGGAGACTTTTAATTATTAAGTTAACATCATGGTGGGACCCTCAACCAAACATCTAAAGTAAAGATTGTTTTTGCTATACTGCACGTCATTACTGTAATTACTGAAGTAATGATCGCTGTTATTGTTTTCATGAGTAGTTGACTGAGTTTTCATTGTTAATACATTTTGCACAACATCACATGACCATTTTTTTTCAGTCAGACTACAGTTCTTGACTCTTCACGTATCCTGTTGGATTGACTCAAAGGATTGGTGTACATTGATAATTTTATTGTTAAAAAATGTAGAAAAAGATGAAGCTAGGTTCTTTTCTTCAGTTTGAGAAAGAGGTGGTATGGGAGGAGACTTGTAGAAAATGGAGTTGATAATATTCCAGGATCTAATTCCTAATGAAATCAAAACACTTTCGTGCCAATCATTTAGATCAATTCTCAAGACTTATTTGTATAAACTATAATCTTTTCATAAACTTCATTTGTACTTTTAAGCGACTTTGATACATGCTTATTTTATGTGAAAAGTGCGCTATATAAATAAAATAAAGCAATAATGGTTGACTGCAAAACGCTTAAAACCAACCTGACAATAGGATGGATTGATTACAAAAATACTTATGATATGGCCCCACAATCCTGACTAAAAAAAATAATGAAAGAACTGAAAGTAGCTGATAATGCAAGAAAGTTGATAGAGAACAGTATGAGAAAATGAAACACCAGACTACAAATCTTACATAGAAAAACAGCTGGAAACAATTTGAATAAAGAGAGGTATCTTTCAGGGTCTCCTCTGTTGTTTATTATGTCACTTTCCTCCTTGACAATGCTGTTGAGAAAGGCTAAAGCTGAGTACGAATTCCAAAGCACCAAAGTGAACCATCTTTCATACATGGGCTATTTAAAAGTATACGCTAAGAACATTAACATGGCCAAAATATATAGCAATGATGTGGGAATGGAATTTGTGTTGGATAAGTGTGCTATAATAAAAGTCAAAAGAGGAAAGTTAGAAAGCACAAAGGCTATTAAACTGCCAAATGATAAAAAAATCCAGCCTATGGAGACAATCGCTATTTGGGTGTTCTGAAATGTGATACAATTAAACATGAAACATCAATTAAAAGGAATGTTTAATACATTTATTGAAAATCAAAAGCTATAATTTTCGATAAGTTTAGCCTTATTATATAACGTTAGCGAAAAAATTAAATCGTAATTTCGCTAAAGTTTCATGATAAGGCTAAACTTATCGAAAAATATAGCTTTGATTCTCAATAAATGTATAAAAAATTCATTTTAATTGAAGTTTTTTGTTGCAAAATTTGAAGAATAATAAATACGATGTTTTTGAAAAATTAAGCAGAAGAAAATGAAAGAAACTGTGTTTCAAAAGTACAAACGCCGCTTAGTCAAGTTGCTGAAGTAGGCTAAATTCTGGGAATTTGATAGAGACTATCAATATGTATGCTATACCCATTACGACCTGCTCTGTCGGAATTTTGGACAAAGAATGAGCTTGAAAATATAGGAAGCAGCTAACCATATATGGAGCATTCCACCCAAGATCCGATTCAGACCAACTATATGTAAACCGAAGTCTAGATGGGGAGGTCTAAATAGTAGAGTTGATTTAGTTAAAAAAGAAAAAAAGCAGCTAGATGAATACATGGTGAACATCTTTGACATTTTGAGAAGAGATTGAAAATCAAAAATTTAATTGCTGATGAAATTGATGATAGATGCGTGAAATGAATTGGAAAGCCTTTGCATGGACAATTCAAAAGACGGACGGCAGACAAAAGCTGCATTAAGTCATTGTTGAAAAAAGGTACTCTAGAAAGAGAAACTGACAGCCTGGTGGTTGCTGAGCACGAACAAGCTCTCAGAATAAATTACAGAAGGGTCAAACTTGAAAAAGATGGATCGTCACCAACATGCAAAACGTGCAAAGAGAAAACAAAACGGTTTCGCACATAGTTTCAAATTGCCACAAAATGGCTCAAAAAGAATATAAAGCTAGGCACGATAAAATGGCAACAGTGGTACAATAAAGTCTCGCAAAAAAATATGGTTTTAACTCTAGTGAGAAATGGTATCAGCATAGAGCTGAAAAGATCTTGGAGAACGAAGAAGCAAAACTTATGTGGGACCACAACATTTGCCCTACCCACAACATTGAAGCTAGAAGACCCGACATTGTCTTTGTCAAAGAAAAATCTAAAGAATTCTTTCTGATAGATGTAGCTTTACCAGGTGACGTGAGGGTGAAAGAAAAGAGCAGAAACCTGTGCATAGAAATACAAAAACTATGGAAGGTCGAATGTAAAATAGTACCCAAAGTATTGGGAGCTTCAGCTACTCTTCCATATAGACTACCTCTGTTTATCTCCTTTTTTGGAAAAAAACTATCTCTTAAAACCATTTATAAAGCAGCCACCTTGAGGTCAGCAAGGATTTTGAGGATGGTTTTAGAAGAGAAAAATGTTTTAAGTGTGCTTAGGTTGTAAGTCGCCCTCAAAAACAACCACTGCTTCACAAGTAGTTAAAAGAAAAAATATAAAAGTAATAATGCTACTGGTGAAAAAGATTCCCAGAAGAAGAAAGAAGATTTTATTACTACATCTACTAATACTTTCGTTTCTAAAATTATTTATGATAACAGTAATGTAACTAATACTAACAATAATAGTAATGCTTCGGTCATTAAAATTGACAATATAAATACTAACATTAATAAAAAAAAATTGATACAGGCTAGACAATATAAAGGTTATAGAATGTTTTTTCTAGACTAGAAGTGGATCAAGTAAAGGATATATTCAACCACCAACTAAATAACTTTTTTTCGCTTCATGTTTTATGATAAGGCTAAACTTATCGAAAATTATAGCTACTTTTTGCTCAATAAATGTACTAATTTTTTCCCATAAATTGACGTTGAAAACTGTTGATATTATAATATATATATATATATATATATTTATTTATTTATTTAGGGTTCACGGAAGAGAATTTTTTCAAGCTTCTTTTTATTTGTGCGCCTATAGCAGGCTTCTCTCCAGCTTCCATCGTGTTCTCTTTTTAAGGTAGTTCAACTGCTTCGCTGAGTGTGAGCTTATGGCTTTTAGCTTTCTTCTGATGGTTATTAGGAGACTGGTGCTCAGTCTTCCTCTTTTTGTGTTTTTGATGTTAGGAATTTCATTGTAGCCCTTTTTTGCCGGAACTTGGTCATTCATTCGAAGAATGTGGCCTAACATCTGCTAGCGTTTTCTTGCCACAATTTGAGATGCTAGTTCTGCCAGTGTTGAATTTTTCTGTGGACATATGGTTAGACCGAAGATACCGCACGCTTGTCGAATCATTCCTTTGTTGAAGAAATCAATTGATTTTTCCATTACTTTGTCCATTTTCCAAGTGCTGTATCCGAAGAGCATAAAGCTTTACACGTAAGCACTGTATATCCTAATCTTCTTTTTCTTGAAACCTTGGAGCTCTAAATCTTACTTAGCTCCGCCATTGCTGCAATCGAAATGGTTTTTCTCCTTTTTCATTTTTCTCTCGTGTTGAGTAACATGTCTAACTTTTTGCAACTCTTCCATTCATCGTAGTTTTTTTCTATTTTTAAGACTTTTGTTTTGTAATTGTTCATGTGCAGCTTTCATTTTTTCAAAATGTTCTCTATTTCTGTGAGATTTATGCTTTCTTTGCTTAAAAAATCCACGTCATCTGCGTAGGAAATGTCTTGCGAAGTGAATTTATTTCTGACCTCTTTGAGAGCTGTTTTCAGATACAACGTAAACATGACAGAATTTAAACCATCGCCTATGTTAAAGAAAAAGTTGGGTTCTTCACAATTGTTTGCTCTCACTTTTAATTCAGTTTTGGTAAAAAAAATTAATGAACTTTTTATGTTCAGGATTGAAAATACCTGTTATTATTCCCATCAACTTTTCTCTATTTACTCTATCGAATGCGCGTGACATATCTATTTCTTGTATTCTTTATTATTCTTGAGAACTTATTGATTTTGATATACATAACTTAAGAATCCACAATACATTTTCTTTTGACTTCCCTTTTCTGGGGAAAATGCATTTTTCTATTGCAGGTCTTATTATCTCTAGAGTGATGGTTGATATTATTTCTTTTATTATTGATAGAAGTATGATTGGTCTTGTGTTGCTTACTGTTTTTGATTTGTTGGGTTTTTGGATTGGTATTAAAATGCCAAGTCCAAGTTGATGTGGGAGGTTATTGTCTATTGTTCATTCAAAATATCAGTGAGTTGTTTTATTGTTATTATATTGAGTTTTTTCATTCTTTCTGCTACCAATTCATCATAACCTGATGACTTTGTTCTTGAGTTTGTTGATAGCATCTATTATTTTTTTGTTTGTGATGTTGACTTTAATTTAGGTTTTTGATGGGTTTTCCAATCAAGATTTAGTGGTAACAAATTTTTTGGTGAATTTTCTTGATAAAATTTGGTCAGATCTTGTTTTTTGTAGGATGGAGAAGTTTTTGTGTGTATATTGCGAAGTTTGAGTTGCTTCATGGCTTTGTACATTCTTGAGTTGTAATTGCTATTTTCAATTTCTACCAATTGTTCTTCTGTACTTTGCAAATTATTATGAGAGTATTTCTTGCTAATTTGTTTTTTTTAATTTATTTCTCTTTTTGTTAAGTTCTGTTTTAATGCTTGTTTCATATTCCAGTATTTGATTTTATTTCTTATTTTATTAATTTTGTTTTTTTTTATGATTTTTGCATCATCAGTTTTTATTGCCTAAAGATCTTTTTTTCAAAGCTTTTTGAAGCTGATTGGTGAATTATTTTTTAAAATAATCTAAGTTATTATTTTTATTATTGAGATATTTTTTTTTGGTGATTTCATTGAAATTCAATATTGGTTTATGGAAGTCAAGTTCTATATTGTGTGAAGGTTTCTTCCATAACTGGTGAGGTTTTGATAGTTCGAGGGCCATTTTGACAAGTCTTTGGTCTGTTGTTATGCCTGAGTAGCTCCTTGAATTTTTAAGGAATTTTCTTATTTTTTTATAAGTGATTAGATTGTGTTGTAAACTGTTTTGCCATTTGGATTTTCTTGCTAGGTTGTTAGATGTCTGGCAAGATGTTTGAAAATGGTGTTAGTGAAAATTAGATTCTTCAAACTAAGAAATTCATACAACATATTTTTGTTTTTACACCCTCGCAAAATTTTCCTTGTGGTTCGATTTTTGAATTTAAATCTCTAACTTAGTAGTAATTGATTATTTTTTGTTTCAATGAATTTTTTGAGTTGTCGTAAAAAAAAAAAATTTACACAAAAATAGTTCATGCCTACATATCATCCACTCACAACAAAATTCTCAGCAAGCAAACCCCACCCATTCATGAATCAGAAACCACCCTAGAACACCTTCCACATTTTGCTCACTTCAATCTACAGGTCTTTGTATTTTATCAGACTTTGGCTGTTACATTTTTGTCCGATGGTACGCTCATTTCGATAAGATAGCACGTTTTTCCTTGTTTGTCTTTGAGCATAATGTCTGGGCGATTAGCTTGAACTGTGCGGTCTGTGTGGATTGGGAAGTCCCAAAGGATTGTAAAGCCTGGTCCTTCTGTGACCGCTTCTGGTTTGTGCTCATACCAATTTTTAGTAGTATCTACAAAAAATGATTGCAAATTTTCCAGTGCAGGTATTGCCCAACTCTGTCGTGTCTGGTTTTATACTCTCCAAGGGTCAAAATGGAACAACCAGACACAAGATGGTCAATCGTCTTGACTTTGTCAGCAGAAAATCTACATTTGGCTTCTGTGCCATTATGCATGATGTTTGCCTGGTAGTTTTTGGTAAAGAGACTCTGATCTTGTGCAGCAATTATAAATCCTTCCCTTTCAGATTTGAGTTTTGAGCTGATGAGCCACTGATAAGTTGCTTTTTTGTCTACATCAGCATTGTTGACTCTTGCTGCAAACTGTCCATGAAAAGGTTTGTTATGCCATCGCTCTTGAAGTTGTTTCAAGCCTTCTAGCTTAACGTTTTTTTTCACTTTACGAGCAACTTCAATCGCCTCAAGCTGTTGATAGTCAAACTCAATGTCAAATTCCCCTTTAAACTTCATTGATTCTTTGACGACTGAGTGGCTTTTCTTTGAATTTTCATGGTGTAATGTTAATTTCAGCATCCAATCTTTGGTTTTTGTTAAATAATTGTATAATCCTATAGTTGTGGTTTTGTAACATAGTTCTAATTGCATCAATCCTCTTTTCCTTTTGTTTCTTGGGATGTAGAGACGTGCGACATCTACTTTAGGGTGATGCATTCGTTGACATGTTAAGTTTTCTTATCTTAATGTCTATTTTTTTAAGTTCATTTAAATTCCAATTTATACTCATAAAACTCTCAGATCTTCAAGCTTCTATTTTATGGCTGCACTAGTCCGTCTCGTCTAACTCTCTTTCATGTCGTTCTTTTTCTCACACCATCCCTCATTTATAGAATTTCTCTTAAGTTTATCTGTGGCAATTATCTTTTTTCGAACACTTTAACAAGCGTTTGAAAACGCATTTATACAGCTATAATAATAACAAGGGTTTGCGTTGTTCGAGTTAAGTGAGCTCCGCTGATTTCATGAATTATTGTTTTTTATTTGCGAAAAAATGTATATAAATAACTTAAATCAGATGAAAAACATATATTAAACATAATTTATTGAAAAATCAAAAATATTTTAGGAATAATAAAGTTTTGCGGGTCAGCTTAAAATTGCATCATAAACAACTTGATTCAAACACGGACAAATACGAAATGTTGCGGAAAAAGTAATGATAAATTTTAAAAAAATTCAAAGATTTTATTTTTGCACTTCTGCGTATTTCAAAATTTCAACCAAAGTTGGATAACTTTTATAAAAGATGGCCGCTGTAAAAACAAGCAACCAGCAATAAAGAGCTGTAAATAGATCTAACAACAAAGAAAGTATAACAACCAAAAAATAATTATAAGCTTCAAAAAAACAATGATAAATAATTAAAATAAGAAATATCAAAATTATAAATAAGTGAAATAATAAAATATTAATAATAAAAAATTGAATAATAATAATAATTAAAAATTTGAAAAACATTATAAAATCAAACTCACAAGCAACAAAACAACAAACGACCTTCAAAAATTTCAAAAAATCAGATATCAATATAATATATTCATTCTTCACGCGGTCAAAGAAGGGACGCGACCTTCAGTAAATGATCAGACTGAGGTCGAAAAATTCGCTGATAGATCGAACTCTTCTCAAAATGAAAACCTATGTAGACCCCAGAACGGGTTTTTACCCACCTCTGGCCATTCAGATTCACCAATGATTCATTCCAGAAAAAAAAGAAATAAATGGACTAGAGAGGAGTATAAAGAAGTTATTTATTGTTTTTACTATACACTAAAAAACCCAAGATCTAGTAACAAGACTAATGGTACCTACATAATATGGTGCACACGTTATAATGAAAGCGACAAGATGTAAAACATCGATGCAAATAAATTAGCGAATCAAAGAAGATACATCATTTGCAATAAAAAACTGACTGATTTAGAACAAATTAAAGAACAGGTCATAAATGATACCCAAAAAGAAAATATAGATAAACTAATAAATACGATAATAATAATAAAAATCGAAATAATAATTATGATGATAATAATAATAATAATAATTTTGGTAATAATAATAATAATAACAACAATAATAATGATAATAAAAACAATGAAAATAATAATAATAAAATAACAAGAAATTATTCGGTTAATGGTAGAAAAGAAGAAACTGGTGATGAAGTAAAGGAAATAAGTGAGCTTGAAAATAATGGTAATAAAAGTTGCAATGATGAAGTGGGTGGAACATGTGAACAAGAAGAACGGTTAATTTATGATTATAGTGGTGAACAAAATTACATGGTCAGACAAAGATCGGTTGATCAGTTGAAACAAGAGATTATAGAAGAATTATTTGTTGTCAAATATATGAAATGAGCAAAAGAGAACCCTTAATGAAAATTAAACAAACCGTGAAACTCCAAATTCTCTTTGTCTTGGGAAATGAAACAGTGAAACAAATTTGTGACGAAATAAACCCAGACTTAACAGAGTTAAACAATTTAATTTACGCTACATCAAAAACTCTTCAATACAAATGTTGTATAAAACCAAAATCAACTACAATTAAAAAGAATATACTTATACCAAAATGGAAAAAGAAATTAGTGAATGAAATCGAGAACTATAAAATGATATTTCTTTACTCAGTGAATTAAAAAGGGAAAATAAAATAATAAATTCAAAAATAGAAAAAAAATATAACATAAAGACTTTTAATCAAATAGCCACTATCAAAGAAGAACTTGTACAAAAACTACAACTAGAAGCACAAAGGTTAAGGAGAATGAATAAAAGATGTGACATTCATAAACAGAATAAAATCTTTGAAACAGATGCAAAAAGGTTTTACAGAGAAATCTCCAAAGCCTCAATAGTTGTGAAGGAATCTCCAAAGCCTCAATAGTTGTGAAGGAATCTCCAAAGCCTCAATAGTTGTGAAGGAATCTCCAACAGAGGAAGAAATGAAAACTTCCTGGCAAGATACTTGGAGTAAAAAGAAGTCCCACAATGATTGTGCTTCATGGATAGAAGGCATAATTCGGGACAACAAAAGAATCCCTTGCCAACAATGGAGCAATTTAGAAGAAAGTGACGAAAGATTTGAAGTTTGTGAGAAGTGAAAGATGCATATAATTGAATTCACAAAACAACTTACAATACAATAGTACGCTTTAGTAGTGTTGGTTCAGTCTAACGACAATGCCAGAATTTAAACATTAGTTTCATGTTTCATGAGTGAAAGGCTTGAAACTTATTTTTTAGAAAATAAAATTACCCCTTATCGTTATAAGTTACCACTAAAAAAGAAGCCATCGTAAAGAGAAGGAATTACAACTTTTTCTAAAATCAACTCACAATTGGTTTCATAAGAGACAAGCATTCACAGTTGAAAATCATTTGAAAGTTCTGCTGTAACTAAGGTGATAATTGAGATACTTTGATAAATAATAACTAGAGTATAAAAGTAACTGCCATACTATGAGTTTATTTTCATTTGTTAAGAAACAAAGTTTTTTGGTTCAAAGAATTATCACCAAATATCATATTTTTGAACAAAAATTAATTGGAAGTATAGATCATGCCATTTGACATTAAAAAAAAAGAGAATATATCAAAAAAATAAAGGAGCTTTAAGAAATTTCAAAGCATGGGAAAAAAAAAGCTCATTTTGGCATAGGCTGGGACCGATAGTATCATAAATAGAAAAAAAGAGAATTTAAAATCGAAAATATTTTTCCAAATCAACAATGTAAATCTCAAGCGTCGAAGGAAGCAGAAAGGTTTGGAGAGATGAGCAACAATTTTCAGTTGAGCTGAAGCCATCAATTAGGCGAAGAACACGTGCTTAGTTTAGTTGTGAAGTGTCTATTGTTTTGCATTGGAGTTTACAGCTATAACTTTCACCTCAATTTTGATATTTTCAATATGTGTAGTTATTTATTTTCAAAAGATTCATAAAAATGAGAATTAAAACCATTCAATTTAGAAATAGCTTGTAATGGCCAATAAAACGAAATTTAAAGGTGTGTACGTTTTCTTTTTGGAGCATGATTCAACATTTTAAACAGGATAAAAATAAAGTATTTGCTAGGATTATACTCGACATCATTTTGAAACCTCTCTTCCAATATGTCAATGAATTTCCTCAGATAGTTTTATAAAAAATTTTTTTTTTGAAATATATATTTTCAAATTTTTTTGAGTTTTCATGAAATAACTCAGATGAAGTTTACAGTTAGTTTCCATACTCCATTACAAAGAATTCTAGCTATCTTGCTTTCTTTTGAAATGAAGAAAGGAATTTTGTGCGAAAAAGGTTTTGAGTTTCACCCTCACTTTCTGCTTAAAATTGTACAGTTTCCTTTGAGAATTTTGGTTTGTTATATAAATATTTTGCATAAAAAAATCGCATAACTTTCTGAAATGACAAGGCTGCATCTTGGGAAATGATCATTGGGACTTGGTTCAAAAACGGTCCACAGATAATTGAACAAAGCAAACTATACCGATGTTCAAACTTCTCTGCCTCTACTATAGATTCTGATCATTATCTTATCCAGGTTTTAAAGAACTAATTAAATCAATTATATGAAGTAATTTCACAATGGAAACGATCAATAACTTCTTCATTTTTATTCAAATTCATAATGTAAGACAGCATCTACCCAGTTAAACCCGGATTTTTTCACCCAAAACATCTTTGAAAACATGTTTTTTTCATATTATCAATTTAAAAGTTCAAAACTTAATTATTGCTTTTCATCATACAGGCTTATTATTATAGACCTGTTAAGAGAAGAATCTTTGACCTTCTAATACCCACACCAACGTCATTTCCTGCTTGGAAATGTACTTTTCGTTTTGGCTATTGTCGTGTCTGCTAGAGTTTTGGCCGGTTGGTTATTCATGTTTGTTTTGGAGAAATGAAAAACACGTTTTATGTACATTTATTAACACTTTGAGTACTATTATATATATAATTTACTTTTAGGGTTTAACTATTAGAATTTAAGTATATATAGAAATATCATCTCTATTTTGTAGTTTTGAATTATTTATTCACTGATTCTCATTTTTAAAATATGTTTATTTTATAAAATTTCAAAATAATAAATGACTTGTTAAGAAAAAGATGAAGAAAACTTGTTGAGCTCAGAAATAATTATCACCTTGGCAACTAGAGAAAAACCTTTTAGCTTGATCGTTCAGAGCATTCCTGATAGGTGGCTGTTTGTTAAAAATTCTTTTTCTCAAAAGATTGTTGTCATAGAAACAAGCTGAAACTATAAAACACCGACTTAATGAGAATAATCTTGCCAAACAGAGGTCCCAACGTACAGCCATACTGGACAAAAGATTTGCAAACAGTTTTGGATAGTGTTTTTAAACCTCTTAGACATATAAAATTTGAAAGATTAAATTAATTAATGAATTGCCGTTTGATGAAACTTATACATATTTCAAGGTGGCCCAATTGAAACCGACGATGATAAATGATTATTCCGAACCATTGGACAGAATTTTTACTCTCAATAGTTTGTATTTTTTTAAATTTATTTTAATTAAAAAATAACTAAAAAAATGTAAATCAACAATAAACGATGTAAAGCAAAAGTCTTCTTAGAAGAATATGACCCTGTTATGGCACGGATGAGATCGGTCAGCTCGAGAGATTATGATGAATCTGTGAGAAATTATATTCAAAGGTTATTCAAATGTTTCAATAAGAATTAAATGACTATCACAAAAATTTTAAAAAATTTCAAAAATAAAATTTCTTCACCAATCAAACAGGGTAAGAAATGAGAAACTAAGTAAAGACGATCCATGGCCTCCGTTTCGCTCTCCAATCGAGGTGGGCATAATTGCCAGAAGGCTAAAGTATAATAACCTGAATGACACATACATATGAAATAACAAATACAAGTTATTCATTTCAACCCAAAACATGATGTTTTTCGTTAGCACTTGATAATGTAAGCTTGTCTTACGAAAAGCATCGTGTTTTTATTGAAATGAACAAGTGTTTGGTTTCCCATTAATGGCCATTTTTTCATTCAAAACTATTTTTGATATGTTCATTGTTATTTCAACTGGTCATGATATGAATTCTTAGCCACATCACCCCTTTCTCAACGGCTTCACAAACTTCCTACACTGCATCTCCTTACATGCCTACATCTTCATCGCTCTTCATTATGTTAGTGATATTTTGTCAATGTTTAAACTATTTTCAACAAGTTTGTTTTAATAATCATATATAATCTAGTGTCACAAAGGGTTCTGGCCAGAAAGCACTTTACAAATCACCATTCACCTTCTCAACATGTCCTTCAAGTTTCCTTATGTCTGTACCAATCTTCTTTTCAATATATACATGTTCAACTTAATCAATTAAGTTTATTGTTGTAGTACGAACCCGATAAAGAAAACAACACCAGATCTGAAACATCTTGTCTCTATAGAAACTGTTTGATTTCTTTCGACTATCATTATAGAATATTTTCTTTTTATGGTATTATCATAAAATCCTTTCAAAATAAATATATAATATGTCACAAAGTCATGAAAAGAAATAAACAAAATTATATTTTGGCTAATTTTATACTTTTCAAGTTGAAACGAGAACAAAATTTAATAATTCATAATCAACTCAGTATTTGTGTGAAAAAAAAACAAAATGTGTTTATTAGACAATATTTCATTAGAGAATGTTTTTGTAAAGAGTTCGAAAAATTTTTAATAATAATATAACAAATATATGTCAGGTTATTTTACTTCTACAGTTCAATATTTGTGAAAAAACTAATAAGTAAATCAAAATAAAATATAAAAACTAATTCATATTATTACCAATTCATTGAGATAACTTAGTGATTAAGTGGAAAAAATCCATTTGTGATTGTATATGAATAACTAACGAAAATTTATGACTAGTTCTTATTCAAGCTATGAATTTCATAATCGAATTGCTCAACCAAAACTCCGATTTAGAACGCTTTAGTATTCCTTCCTTCCTTTCTTACTTACTTACTTACTTACTTACTTACTTACTTACTTACTTACTTACTTACTTACTTACTTACTTACTTACTTACTTACTTACTTACTTACTTACTTACTTACTTACTTACTTACTTACTTACTTACTTACTTACTTACTTACTTACTTACTTACTTACTTACTTACTTACTTACTTACTTACTTACTTACTTACTTACTTACTTACTTACTTACTTACTTACTTACTTACTTACTTACTTACTTACTTACTTACTTACTTACTTACTTACTTACTTACTTACTTACTTACTTACTTACTTACTTACTTACTTACTTACTTACTTACTTACTTACTTACTTACTTACTTACTTACTTACTTACTTACTTACTTACTTACTTACTTACTTACTTACTTACTTACTTACTTACTTACTTACTTACTTACTTACTTACTTACTTACTTACTTACTTACTTACTTACTTACTTACTTACTTACTTACTTACTTACTTACTTACTTACTTACTTACTTACTTACTTACTTACTTACTTACTTACTTACTTACTTGCTCACTTACTTTTATAAGGTAAACTTACATTTTCAACTTCATTGACAGACATAAATACATGATCTTATGCAATGTGTTTTTTGTATTCTCAAATTCCTCAAAAAATAGTATGTTTATTCCTATCATACATTTGTAATTTGTTACCTCTCAGGTCTTTATAACTTTTTCAAGTCTATCGACCCACTGCCTTCCATCAGAACTCTAGATAAACGAAACAAACCACTATGTGGTACTGAATTTGAAAACAAAGTATACGAATTATTCAAGTATTTTGACCCACTTTTGGAAATGGGGCCAATGCAAGATACACCATTCTACCATTACTGCTCAAGTTGTTCTCAAATCTTACCAAGAAAATTTACAAACCCCCGTATATGAGTGTGTATTTGAATTATTTTTATTTCTCTTTTCATTTTCAAAAATAATATGTTCAATAACAAATCATTTTGAGCTTTGGATACCCCATTTTGAACCAAAGGAAACGAAGAAACCGTGAAATATGGATCTCCTAGTAGCACTGGTGTGAGGATCGGTGGAGCCGAGTATTTTATAGGTGAAGTGTTAGACCAATTGGTGGAAGGTTGTGAAGAGGTTTTGCAAGAAGTGGAAAGATACGTTTCAATTGAGATGCAAAATGCTTCTGGTGATGATGCTAGAGCTGAAAGGTATTCGAGCTAAACCGGCTTGTTTCATTGGAATGATATAGATCAAAATTTTTTTTGCAACAGAAGAAAAAAAAAGCTAAAAACGAAAAAAGAGCTGTTGAAACAGAAAATGGAAGCCAAACGGAAAAATCTTTTGCAAGAAATAGAAGCAGGTTTCTATAATTTTCTAGTTAATTTGAAGATATAGAAAAAAAAGCCATGGAAAAGTTATGAATCAAGTATTATGACAAAATGACCAGATGCACCATCCGAAGAACCCTTAGAAGAGAAGCCCAAGTGCGTGATATGCGCTCAAGCGTTTGTTTCTGATCCTGACAATCCCGTCTGTCAGCTTTCCTATGTTACTCGTACTAATTGTACGCACATAGATACTTTATATAATTAATTTTTCATATAAGCAAGTTTTTCCAATGTATCAATACATATAAAGTGTTGGGGCACAGAGTTTCTCAAAGGCATCTTGAATTATTGTACCTGGCTGAGAGCACTTTCTCATACAACTTCGAAGGGGTGCAAAGCACCTACACTAGCTTGACATTCTTCAAAGTTTGTTCAAATATTATTCACATGTTACATCAATCGAACGAAATCAATTATTTAATTACTTGACTATATTCATACTATTTTTAACAATAAGATTAAATCTTTCATTACTACATTTTGTTCAGTCAAGAAATTATTCATATTTTTATAGAAACATGCATTATATTGAATAGATATAATTAAAATTCAATGGCATAGAAAGAAAATCTTCCATGGTATGACAACATGTGGATACAAACCTGTGGCCACCTGGTGCACATCATATGCTTTTACGACATAATGGCACAAACACAGGTCTTTAATTTCGTTCTTTATATTGATAATTTTGTCTAAAAAAATATTTAGAAAAGAATTTGATAAATTATCAAGGTAAAAGTAAAAAACGATGTGATGAAAGTTTACAAACCTACAAAACATATAAACTTGAATGCCTTGTACAGTCTTTTTAGAGATCTGGCACGAAACCGTACAATGAGAGAAGCCTCTAACATGCTGCATGTTCTCAAGCCTCTGCACACAGCAAGGTGCCCTTTCTAACTTTATAACTTTTGATCATTGATAAATTGAAACATGGCAACTTTTTAAAGATGATGGAGAAGCTGATGCTGGCCGATTGGAAGCCCCCTAAGATGTTTCTTTTGCCAATGAGGTTCGAGGACTTCAGGCACTTTTATGATGACCACAAGAGGTTTAAAATCGTTCCAATTTTTCCATTTTTTTCAATTACGCCAAAACTTTTTATTCAAAGAAATAAAAGTAAATAAAAAAGTATAGGTTATCACATGTTTCACTTAATACATACATTGTAGTTTAAAAAAACGTTGAAGAACTGAAGACGTGTGTATTTAAAATTTACAGAACAAAGGTACATGAGATTAAACAATGCTTATTGCCAAAAGTATGCTTGATGTGTGGGCGGGTTACTTCTCAAGAAATAATTAAAAAATTAATTTAAAAAGTATCACAAGTGACTTTCTCAGGAAAGAACAACACGACTTTTTGTCTCTTGATAACAAAAATTCGAATGTGTGTCTGTATAGTGGTCAATTGGTGTATGAGCCGAATAGATTCGCAAAAAGAAGAGATTATAAAAAAAACTATTTGACGTTAGTGTTTTTATATCATAGTTTTTCAAATTCTTTTCAGTTTTATTCATTCTTATTTATTTTAAGTACAAAACATAGTTAATTTTTGAGTATCAATATTTACTACTTCAAAAAACTTGATTTTTGCATTGATGTCCAACACACAGCATGTTGCCTTGTGTGATCGTGGAAACTGTATTTTTTTGAATCCAAACTATAATATGATAATGGTTTTTGGAACAACAGAGCATTTGTTATGCCTTCTTCTTACATTGATGCTTATGGAAAAACTAGAATTTATTTATTGTAAGTTTTGAGCTCTTGACTTTATTATAAGTTTAGCTTCAATAACTTTTTTCAATTGGATTAAATGTAATGGTTGAAATTTTCAAAGGGAGTCACAATCACACTTGTTATATAGTGAAAGATACCAACAGATGCAAGACATGTGGCTATTCAACTCTTGATAGTATTATTAAACACTGGCCTGAAGCTTTTCCTTGATTACATTTTTTTAAATTTTGTTTTCGTTAGTTAATTTCGTTCTGAATTCAGTTTGTAGTTAATTTCCTATTCTTATATAGCTTTTTATTCCCTTTTTTTAGAGTTCAATTTTGTCACTATTTTGGGAAATAAATGTTGCTTCGTTAAAAAAAATTATGAAATTATTTCTAATTTAGAAAAATATATATGAAAAGTTTTATTATTTAAAAAAAAATATAATTATCTGTAAACAATAATGAACACTTAACTTTCGTATGTTGATGTCATTCAGCTGGCATTCATTAAGTACTTGGATGCTATTTATAGTTTTTCTATGAGGTTTAGACAGTATATCTTAATAACTACTAATCTCAAATAACCATTGGAAGACTAGGAGAAATTCATAATGAGAAATTTGACAGTCAACAAGTTTTGGCTTCAACACAATGGATCGAAACTTCAAAAAATGACAACAAGGAAACTTACTTTAACTAAAAAAATCGTCAACTTTTCAAACAATAAAAAATATACTTCTTTTTCTAGGATTTCGAAAAAGGTTTTTTTATAAAATTAGAAAAAGTCATTTTCAGTGAAAGGTGACAAAATTATTAAAACTTTGTAAAAACTCAAAATGATTTCGAAGTTTTGAATATGCATTCTTCTGAAGTCTGTTGGACATTTTTTTCACATATGAGTCATCATGATACAAAGTTGTTCTAAAAAAACTTTATTATACCTTTCCAGTTTCTAGACTAGGTGAAGAAACAATTTACAAATACCACAGTTCTGAGATTTTTGTAAGTTTAGAGAATGAAATTTCATAAATATGCTATTATTTTGATAAAAAGATACAAAGAATGTGGCTAGTCACTTTTTTTTGGTGGATTTATTCAACACTGAACTAAAGCGTTTTGCTAAAAACAAATTAATTTGTTATAAACGTTTGCCTGAAAAATTTAGTTTTATTGGTATATTTAAAAATTTTCAAGGTAAAATCTGAAGAAGATTGGAAAACATAACTGAATAAATGAATGTCAAATTTATTAAACAATTCATAATGAATTTTATTTGTTTTAATAATTTATTACATGTATTTCTTATAAACAGTGTGAGAATCTTTTAAAAATTCTCTCAAAAAACAAAAATAGTTGGAGACAGAAAAAAACTTAACAAGGATTTTTATTATTTTTTATAGTAGTTTTTTTTTGAAAAATTTATATTCTTTATTAAAGCTCATGACTGAAATTTTTCCCTTGTTGAAGAAATCCTCTCGACATTCTTCCCAGCTTTTATCATTGGCCGAAGTCATCCAGTTAATTCCTTGTATTTTTTCAAAAAATCAATCAATCTTGTTTTGGTCTGGCTCTTTTTTTCACATGTTATCATTGACTCATTCTAGCATGTTCACAACTTTTGCCAACTTTCCATCTATATAGCTTTTTAAAAATAGTATCTTTCATGAAATGAAACTTTTTTTTGTAGAAACCCATGTGATTTTTTCAAGCTTTCAAGGTTGTTTCTGTGAATACTTTCTATTTTATTTGAGTTATAAAAAATGCTAGCTTTGTTGTCACTTAGAAACCATATATAGGTCATGGTAGCTAAAACTTTTTTAAAAATCCTGTTTTTTATTTATTAGTATATTTCAAACCGACCAAAAACCCAAACCCATGCTTTTTTGTAGTTTTAATCATTGATTGTGATTGTTTTTTATTATTTAGTCTGGATAAATATATCTGATATAGTTGTTAGTATCTTCCATTTATCATTTTTTTACTTGTAACTCATGCAAATTCATTGAGTTTTTTTTCTGTGTTAATGCTAGACCAATTTTTTGGTTTCTTCACTGATATCTTTAACACGATGAATGATTAAATAATATAGATATTTGTTTTTAAATGATATAGATATATTTAATTAAATATTGACTAGAGCATATTTTATTTTCCATCTCAGTATGATTGATCGCTTATAGGGATTGCTAATTAGCTTTTAGACTTTTATAGTTTGTTAAGTTTTCTAAATATGACTGAATGAGTTGCAAATTCATTTTAACCCAAAAATTGGGCTTTTATTTGTGTGAATTTCCATTTTTTAGCCCAGTATATTCTGAAGTAAACAGCTTTGTTGGTAGTGAAAATGATTTATTTCAAAATGATATTTTTCTAATTTTATTTATAAAAAAATAAAAATGTTTAGTAAAATTTTAAATTAGAATTGTTGGGTCAATAAACATTTAACGTTGCATCGTCGTTTTTTGCGACTGCAATATTATTGATTATTTCAAGTTAATTAATTAGGGACTGAAAGTATAAAAGAAAAAAAACTTTTTACTGAAGTAATCAAGATGAAGACCGTCGCAATCATCTGCATCTTAGCTTTTACCATTGCCGGTAACTACCATTAATAAAGTATGTTTCAAACTTTAATCACAATACTTTTATTTATTTTTTAGCTGGCCAAGAATCGACTACTAGTCACTACCCTACTGAAAGCACAACCGAACAAAACATTTATGGAACCAGAACATCCCAAGAAGTAGGAAGCACAACAGAAGAAAGCATTTATGGTCAAAGATCTACTAGCGAAAGTTCAACTCCAGTCTATGGAGAACAAACTTCCACTACTCACAGATACGGAAAGGAAACTTCTACTCCTAAATACGGAGAAGAATCAACTACTGTAGTTTACGGACAAGAAACATCCACTCCAATCTACGGAGAACATACCTCCACCACTCAAAGATACGGTGAAGAAACCTCGACTCCCAAATACGGAGAAAGATCCACTACTGAAGTGTACGGACAAGAAACTTCAACTTCTCCAATCTACGGAGAACATACCTCCACCACCCCAATCTACGGAGAACATACCTCCACCACCCCAATCTACGGAGAACATACCTCCACCACTCAAAGATACGGAGAAGAAACTTCAACTCCCAAATACGGAGAAAGATCCACTACTGAAGGTTCAACTATCGAATACCCAGAAAAATCAACCACACCATGGCAAGAAAGTTCAAGCACTTCTAGCTACGTTTCTTCCTCTTCTCCCTCATACCAAACTGTCCCACCCTACTCCAAAGTCACCCCTAAATACTTGGAAGGTTGATCCTATTGTTAAGTCAATTGGTTTTAAATTTTAAGTCGTATGTAATGTTTTTCAATACGTTTATTCATTTTTCGTGATTTGACATTGCTGAAATTGCATATGACTGTTAGGAATTATTGAAAAATTTTGAAAAAGGATTTTTTGAAATAGTATATGGGTTTTTTGAATAGTTTAAAAAACTCTATAATAATTTGATTTTCAATAATGAACGTATCGGAATATTAATAAAAATTATTCACTTTATGGAGAATTTTGAAAAATTTTAGATAAAAAATTGAATTTATTGAATAGTTTTGAATATTCGCTTAATAATTATACAGATGTTACTTGCCCTTCTAAAAAACTTGTTTTGAGGTTTGTGACTTAAATAAAAAAACTGATAAATAATTTCTTTTCAAATAAGTCGTGAAAAAATATTTAAAGAATAAACTGATTTGAATGTTTCAGATGCCACGAAAAAGAAATCAATGAAAAGATTGATATTTCAATAACGAAGAACTTCAAGAACCAGAGCGAAGACTCACTCGTTTTTGAAAAAGTTAACGGACTTTACGACATCCTTAATGATGTATGATACATATTTTATAATTGTTTCTAGTTTTTTTCGATTGGTATTTATAAAAAATTTTTTTTCTAACTTTTTAAAATTTCCTATTTGTAGTTAAACTTTCCAAATAAACTTCGATAAAAAATTCAAGTGTAAAAAAACAAGTTTTTTTTTATTTCAATAAGATCATCATCATAACTTGGTCTTAATTATTCCTCAATGTTTTCAGGAAATCCACTGGACCGCACCAAAAAGCCAAGATTACCCAGTCTTGTTGAGGGTCAAAATCAACTCTAAAAAATGCCAATCTCCCACAATTAAATACCTTAGGTACTTCGATGTTATTTCTGAAAGTTCAACTTGTGATATGTTTTGGTAACTTCAACCTTGAAGTAAACTCAATCTTTTAAAAATATTTTTGATACTATATGACATTAGCTCTTATTCAAACCTTATAATAAAACAAATTAAATATTTAAATTTGATGTATTGTGAGTTTTTTATTAAAAAATATGAGTATATATTCTACTTTAACAAAAACAATTCTTTAGATGGGAAACTATCAACGAACAATCAGTTCAATTGCAAATTGATAACCAATGGCACAAATACCAAGTAAGAAGCCTCATTCTATGCGAGCTAATGATGGGTTTCAACGAACAAAAAATAATGTTTCTTAAAATGATTGAATATTTCTTTTAAGATATAAAATATAAAAAAACTTGGATGAGTTCAAGCATTAAAGTAACCCTTCCCCCATCAGAACCCAAGCCCCTTTAACCCCTTCACCACCATTTTCCCTGAGTCCAAGAGTGTTGACCAATTCCGTATTTTCCTTGACATACCAGAAGGAAGCAAAAATGGAGGCATTGGCAAACTTGAATTTGTTGCCTGCTGCAACTGTGAGTTCATGACGGGTGTTTGTTGTTGTTCTCATTAAGTTGTCCTTTGAATTGAAATTTTGACTTGAAATTTTGAATTGAAATTTTGAATTGAAATTTTGAATTGAAATTGACTTACATTTCTCTTTAAAAAAATTTATTCATAATATTTTAATTTCCTGTATTTGTATATTCCACAGAACTTGAAAATACACCACCACTAATGGGTTCCATCTAAAATTCAATTAATCTAAAAATTAAATTTTAAAAATAAAAAAAATTGAAATTGTATTAATAAATTGTATCAAAAACTTTTTTCTTATTGAACATTCAAAATCAAAAGGGCGTTTTAGACTGGGTCTTGTCGATCCTTAGAGTCGAAATCGATAAAAACCATTTTGAAAAGCCTTGAACAAAGTTATTCAAATTCAAAACTAACAGGTATACATTAACTAAAAAAACTATTTTCAAACAAAACTAGAGAGATTTCAAACATTCGCTGCATAACCTATTACTGAAATTACTACAATGCACCACAAAACCTCACTATAGCTACCTAGATGAAAAGTGTACTAAGAATATCATCAACGATAATTCATTTTGTTAGAAAAACATAGAGACTCAACTTATGGAAACTAAACAGCCAAGCCTTTGACAACCCAACTAATAAATAACAACATCTAACTGCAGTGAACCAAGTAGCCACACAACACTACAATTAAAATTAAATGCCTTTAATATTTCTATAATAAATTTTTAATGCTTCAAAAATATTATGATTCAATAATTCTTTGCGCAAAATTCTATTAGAAACTTTAGTTTTTAAAGATTCAATATTTAAAGAAGCTGTATAAAGCTTCGATATTCTGGATAATAGCGATTTATTACTAGTTTTATCGCTACTCATTTTCCTCTCAATCTTCAACTCTTCAACAAATACTTAAATCTATAGCAAAATCTCTATAAGATAAAATTGCCTAAAAATTCAAACTAAGAATTAATAATTCATTGAATTATATTCCGGCTCATATAGCTCAGCTGATTGAGAATGAGACTGATTATCTAATGTTACCGAGCTCGAACCCGCGTGGGCTCGACAATTAGCACCTGCTTCATAGTGTTTTCGCTACATTTAATTTGTAGCAAGCGTTTTGATTTATAAGAAAAGAAGCTTTTCATTACATTGAATTTTAAAAAATTCATCTGCTATATCATTCATTAGATTATATATATTAGTTTAATCTTATTCGGACATCATCGAAACTTCTGGTCGCAAGTCATTCAAATTGAAGAAGCAGTACTATAAAAGCCTTATGATAAAAATAAAACAAAAGCTGGTAATTAGTTGACGAAGCATTAGATTTAAATGAAATTATCACCCGCCATTCTTGTTATATTATAGGTTCCTTGCTTTTTTCACTTCACTTACGGTGAAGGTAATAAAATATATACTATTACAGAAGATTATTACAAAGTGTATTGGCAAAAGCGAAACGTATTTTACATCCCCATATTTTCTAATTACCTGAACGCTGATTTATAAGAGATAACTTCAAAACTTCAGCTACTTCAAAAATGTATTTCCACGAAAAGTTTTTCTTAATTTTAGCACTTTTTCAGATGCCCTGTTGCATTGCACAAGCTCATAAAAGTTCAATGATTAATTTTAATTTTTTTTTGAATATTTTTTAATTCATTCAATGTAAAATTAAACCCCTACCTGAACACTTCAAACTCAACAAGCCTCACCACTACTCTATCATCACTACCACCACAGATTGTCCAGAACTGAAGTGTGAGAAAGGATGTCCCAATAAAAAAGTCATTGTAGATGGGTGTGAGACGTGTAGATGTGAAGGTGGCTTAAAAACTTCATGAAGTTTCGTTTAGTTTCAATATGACTATAGCAAAAAAACAGTGTATTGAAATTAATGAAAGTGAAACGATTAAAGGCTGCAAAGACGCATGCACGAACGACTGCTCTCTCGGCTACTTACTGGATGTGAATGGGTGTCAAGATGAACGTTGCTTGTGCAATTGTAAGATTTATTTTTAAAAAATTCATTTCTACATTATCCATTCGAGTTTTTATTATTAATTTTGGTATCAAATACTTTGGGATAGCGCCAAATTATCAAAATTTTTGCTTCTATATATATATATATTTATATATATATTTATATTACTAAAAAACTAACCCCCTCTTCCAAGTGGCCAAGCATGTTTGCGATGTGGGTATTTTATAATTTTTTCATTCTTTTCTCTTCACTAAAACTCATAGTTAAACGTATCTTTAAAATCAATCATCATTTTCATTGTTATAAAGAAACAATTGAGTTTTTGTCACGCTAAAGTAAAAATAACATGATAATCTCAAAAATAGAAATATATAGTTTGTTGAAAATTTATTTTGAACTTTTTTAACTTTCCTTCCAACCCATATTTTATAGTACAAATACTGTGAAAAGATGGGCAAGACATGTGATGATTATGGAAATTGTGGTGAGTTTCAATGATTTTTAATAATTTAAATAATATTTCTTTTATGAATAAGATATTAATATGAATATACATCTAATTTTGTTTAATAATACAAATCTAGCTCCTAAACTAGAAATCCACATATTAAATTCTGAATAATTGTGAAAACAATATCAAGTTTATAACATCAGCTCATATTGACACAAATTTGAACACAAGTGCCCAAGAAGGTCTGGGATCAAATTGATCTGAAGAAGTATGGAGTGGGAGGCTAATCCAACCAACGGATCCAAGACCATGAAAAAATAACTTCTTTTGACTGGCTTCAATAAATATTTGAAATTCAGAATTTTTCTATTTTCATAGTTTTTAACATTAAAATTACATTTTTTTGAAAATCGACCCTTTTAGCTCAGTGGTAGAGCATTAAACTAATTAACTAAAGTTCAATCTCGCGTGGGCCGACAATTACTACACTGTTTCACATTGTGATTTCACTACATTAAATTTGTAGCAAGCGCTTTGATCTATAAAAAAAAGCGCTTTATAAATACCTTATTACATTACATTGCTCAATACTTCACTGATTTTCTCACAGTATTCTAGCTTTCTATGATAAAGTTACAGTTATCGAAATCTAAGCTTAACTACACGTAGTTAAGAAAATTGCTTTTGATTTGAAATTTAAAAACTACGTATTATGAAAATATTTTGATTATCAAATAAAAGATTCTCTAGTTCTTTAGTTATCAATGTTTTGCAAATTTTTTTAGAAATAACTTCATTAGTATATATATTTATGACAAAGTTGAATTTGTCAAAAATTTAGTTTGAAGAAAAGAAGTATAGAAATTTATTTATTTTTAAATTCAATGACTATCTAGATTTTAACTTACATATAAAAACACTGTCAGCCTACCTGAATTCTCTATGGAAACAAACGAAAATGTCTTTTGATTACTCTTCTAATCAGGTGGTATTATCAACAATTTTTTACTCCCAATTAATTACTGTAACTTCAACAGTTTGATAATGCTTTTCTGCCCAAAAGAAATGGGTGTTGGCAACTACCAAGAGAGGTTTGGGTTATGTAGAGTTGCTTGTGTAACTTCTCAAGTGAAAACATATTATCCACTTGTGTTTTCTAGTTTTTCAACAGAATTACTTGTTTTATATTTCCTATTTTTGAAATTTTGACCTATTAACTATCAACCTCAAAAACCTCTACAGACACCTTCTCGACGGTCCAAAAGCACGTTCAAAGCTACATTGCCCATAGTTGACAGCAACTACAGAGTAGTGGCGATGAGGAAGGAGGGACAGAAGGCTGGACTGAGTGATTTTGTTGGAACTTGGGATTTACCCAGAAAGCTTCCAAGTTTGTTTGGATTATTCAACTCAAAAATAAACGTTTTAGTTTTTTTGTTTCTTTGAATATGAACTTAAATATTCCTTATTTAAAAATTTCATAGGTAAAAGTATGGAAAACCCAACTGGTATGTTATTTTTTATTGTGTTTAGACAATCTTTTTTAGGAGACATAATCCTTTGAATCATTTCAATATGAACAATACTTTGAAACCACCTAGGTCGCAACCTTAAAGCCTTCAAGGAACTTCAGAAAGAATGCCAGAACGCCAGGAATATCATGAATGGGAAATTTAAAAATAAAAAAGTTTGATTTATTAATAATTCTATATACTACTAATGTATTAGATTTTAATTTATAATTATTAATATGGCCGATTGCTTTTCCTTGAGTCAAAGTATGCTATAGGAAAACACAACTTTGGTTTTGATATTTCAAGCTTTTTGCAATAAATTAAATAATGTAAGTTCACTTTACGAAAAGCTTCTTATTTTAGTTATTGATATCAAAAGCTGACGATTTGTTTTTCTAATCATACTGAAAGCTAATGCACCTAATAACTACAACAATGGGCCTTTAAACCACAACCACCAGAAAACGAAAAGCTCAGCGGATACTTTAGATTACTTTGATGAGACACAGGCGGGAAAATACGACAGTTTGGAGGGTGCATGTGAAGTTGGTGGTAATGGCAAGTTTGAAAGCAAATATGAAGTCAACAATTCTCAAGACGGGAGTTACAGGCCACACACTTGTACAAAGCCCTATGGAGAGATGCGATGATGATGTTATAATCAATAATAATTCCATTGAAGGCGAAGAATGTTGTGATGTGTGTGGTGGTGGACCCTAAATCAAAATTGAAAATTTCGTTTAGGTTTTACTGAGTTAAAATTTTTTTTTAAATAATAAAATATTTAGTTTCGTTTAAACTTCAAGAATAATAATTCAAAAATAAATCGAATGTTTAGGGTATTCAAATCTTCCTGGTATATATCTTTCAAGGGGTGGTGTGTTGATGTGGTTAATGAGGGTGGGAAGATGCATCGGAGATGGGTCAACAGGTAGATATGGTCGCAAGTCAACTCCCCTATCTTGAGTCTCAAGAAGCAAACATCCTAACATTGAATCTATAAACGCAGGATTAACCTTGCTATCACTTTTATTTTCTTCAATAAAAAGAGGCATCCTCTCTGAAATCCAAGCAATATTTCTCACAGGATTGGCCTCATTAAACAGTAGAGTGGTATTCAATTGATACGAAGCCAGTCTGAAATGCTTGCCAGAAGTGAGAATGGTTTGGGTTGTAATGGGGTAGGTGAGTTCCAACAAATCACAAAAACCTGGTTGATTTGTAGGTGCTCATTTGAAAATGATGGACGTGAAATATATGATGTCCTATCAACAAAGCTTTGAAATATGGTAAGTTTAAACTTCACATTACTGATTTGAATTTAAAGTAATAACTACAATAAAGGTTGAAGAAAAATGATGTACCTTGGTTGTATGCTTGAGACAGACACGAAGCAAACATACTAGTGATCAGAAACAACTGGGAATGATATTATTACTATTTGCGATTTGACGATATTTGAGAGTTTATGATATCGTAATAGATTATAATTTCTATCACTTTTCAATTTTCTCGCTATATCAAACATGACTTGAAGACATAAAATGAATTAATGTAAATAATTAGCCTCAAAATTGTGAATCATAAAAACACAACAATATTTGAATTTTTTATTTGACGAAGCTTTTCGATATATTTTATATATTCACTAATTGGTTACCTGATGAAAAATATTGACGTGTTTTTATGATTATAAATGAATTGTTTGTAAATTAAAAAATTCCTTTAGTAAATTCTTATTTTGATATTTAGTCATAAAACATGTGCTATGAAGTGGAAGCAAGGACACGCTCCATCGCTCAATTCTTTCCTCCAAAAAACAATGGGCCCCAGCAGCTCTTGAATGGGCAGAGGATGCTAAGAATGCCTGGGCTTTCTTCTTTTTCTTTTAGGAGGTCTTTTTCTTTCGGTAGTTTCAATATTAGCTCATTAAATGGGAAAAGTATGAAATTGTGTGAAGAGTTGTTGAAGAGGGAGGTTGGTATTTACTGTATCCAAGAAAAAAAGGTGGAGAGGTATGGGTTCAAAATTATTAGAGTTTAGGTAGGAGCTTCAAGCTATGGTGGTCTGGTAATGAAAATGAGATAGGTGGGGTAGGAATATTAGTTAGAGAGGTTTATGCATGAATTTTGTGGATATAAATAGGATATCAGATAGGGTAAAGGTAGTTGTAATTATTTTTGGCAAAAAGGTAGTAAGAATTGTTTGCGCTTATGCCCCATAAGGTGGAAATCGATGAGTGAAAAAAAGCTTTTTTTGAAAAAATGGTTAAAGGGTGTGAAGTGAAAATGAAGTTTTGATTTGCTTAGGAGACTTCAATGGACATATTGGCAAAAAGGTTGATGGGTTTGAAGATGTTCATGGAGGTTTTGGAATAGACAAGAGAAACGTGGAGAGTAGATTGCTGTAAAAATTTTGTATTGAAAAAGGTATGTGTGTGGCAATAGTTTGTTCAAGAAGAAGGATAATAGGAAGGTTACTTTTAATGGAGTGTGGAGTGGGACAGAAACAGATTTTGTATTGATGAAAGGTAATCAGAAAAAGTTTTTGAAGGACGTCAGAGCAATTGGGGGTAAGCTCCAACACAAACTATTGAAGGTGGTTTTAGACGGAAGATGGATTAGGAAAATCCAAAAAAGCCATGCCAAAAAAGTATTTCGCTCAAAAGCATGAAAGCTTTTGAACGATGAGGTAAAAGCAAAATTTTTTGAAAAGATAGAAGTATCGTATCAAAAAGCGATGGACAAATGCATGGCTGAAGATAAAACTTCTCCTGAAAAAGTTTGTGGAGTGAGTAGAGGTAGACATCAGCACAGTGAAACTTGGTGGTGGAATCAGAATGTGCAGAAAGCCATCACAAAGAAAAGGAAGTTTCCGAAAATGGAGACAACTCCCTTCGAGGAAAAATAAATCTCATTATATTTCTGATGAAAAAAAGCCAAGAGAGCTGTTGCTGAGGCAATGAAAAAAGAGGCGGTGAAAGAGATGGAGAAGATACAGAATGGCAAAAATTTCGTAGAATAAAAATGATGAAAAAAAAGCGGGTGACTTAGCAGGTACCAACTGCATTAAAGACAAAAATGGGAATGTTGTATTTGCCGAGGATGGTCGGAAGAGTGTGGAAGGAGCACATGGAGGCCATCATGAATGAAGAGAATTCACGGGTTGGAATGGTGAATGTAGAAGTGGTTGAAGGTCCCATGGAACCATTTGCTATAAACGAAAAAGAGAGAGCACTAGGGATCATAAAAAAGAGCAAAGCCAGTGGACCAACTGGAATTGTCAAGGAGCACCTAGCTGCTTCTCTACAAGGTGAGCAAAAAATTTTTAAAATAGCAAACGAAATCCTCAATGGATATTATATGCCTCATGACTGAAGGACGAATACAGTTTTTTCCATTTATAAGAAGAAAGGCAGCGTTATGAGCTGTGCTAGCTATCGGGGTGTGAAGCTTTTAGAGCATGTTATGAAAGTTATTGAAAGGATTTTGGGGAAAGGGTTAAGAAGGTTAGTGAAAGTTGACAAAATGCAATTTGGCTTTATGCTTAAAGAAGCACATTGGATGCTATTTTTATTCTCAAAGGTCGGTTCTCTCACCGTTTTTGTTTTCAATAACGCTATATGTATTGTCTGAAAACGAAAGGTGCTCTATAAGAACTGCTTTATGCAGATGACTTGGTCTTGATGGCAGAGACTATGGAAGAACTGAAAGCAAAATTTATCCGTTAAAAGGGAGATTTTGAAGGAAAGGGATTTAAGGTTAATCTTGCTAAAACAAAGGTCATGAAGAGTGGTGGTGGTGGTGATAGTGAGGTTGTTGTCTTGGCTAAGATAAGGCTGTTATGTTATGTGGTAAAGACACACATGGAAAATCAAAGATCATGTGTGAGGCCTGTCAAAACATATGGCTTGGAAACATGGTTAGTAAAATCCGTTAAAAAGAGTATTTTGAAAAAAGCAGAAAAAAGGATGCTTTGAATGATGTGGTGTGCAGCTAGCTGATGGGGTGAGTACCTAAGTTGATGGTTAGATTAGGATTGAAAAGTAGGATTGTTGAAGTGGTGAGACAAGGGAGTTTAAGATGGCTGGATTACGTGGTAAGAAAAAGGAATGATGATTGTGTTAAGCAGGCATGGAGGTTTGAGGTGGAAGGCAGTAAAAGAAGGGGAAAGCTAAGGTTAGCTTGACAAAGTAGGATGGATAACCTTTGTTGTGGTCTTGAAGATGCCTACGACAGGGTGAAATGGAGACAGAGTTAGGTTGTGTAAAGAAGTCAGTGACCCTATGGAAGAAGGAAAAATGCAGACTATAATAAAATGATACTGACACTAATATTTTTATTTTAATTGTTATAATTTTACAAAATTTTTGAACACTAAAAAATAATTCTATAGTATGAAGCTTTTTATTAGCTGTGTAACCTTGAAGTGTTCAAAAATTTTGTTTGTCATTGGCTTTAGAAAATCAGTGTTATGATTTTTTTCTGAAAGACATTGAAGATTTTTCAACTTTTTTTCACATTTTGCTGATGTTCCATTCTCAAAATACTCCATAGAAAAAACAAAACCAACCTCTTCAGCCTCACTGATATACTTGCTTCCATACTCACTGAACTGTTGAACATACTTCAAAGGGAGGTGGTTCAATGATAATGGTATAAACTCACATAAACCCCCCAGCCACTGTCCTGTTGTATGTGACCAACATTTATACTGATTTTATGTTGTGGTGAAAACTATTGAAAAAAGTATGAGTGTATGTTTTAATAATGAGCATATTTCAAATAAATTTTAATATGGATCACTGAAAGACCACAGAAACAAGCAATTTGAGCAGTTGTGAATGATGATAAACGTTAACAGACCTGATACAGAGATGGGTCGGGCATCAAAAACTTCAAAATAGACAGTATCAGGAGCATAAGATGGTTGAGGTATAGTATCATAAACACATAAAGAATCATTCTGTGCAATGAACTATTTAGTGGTTTGATTAATGATTTCATACATAAATGTATCCTAAATAAACCTACCTTAGGTAAAGGCAGTTGAGTCCTCAATTGGAGATCAGTTATATGCTTATATTGGAAAGTCAAAATTCCTGCATCTGTGTTATCAATTGTTTTAATATCTTTCCATGAGCCTTCTGAATTTTTTTCATTTTCTTCAAAGCCACCAACCCTCCAAAAGGTTTCTAGTCGAACATCTTCATCTACTTCCCCAGTTTGCAAATGTTTCTTTTGAGCACTTGAAAGCGCCACAAGCGTTTTAAAAACTTTTGACATGCATCTTTTAAGCTTTAAATCTTCAACTTTCATGTTTTTGTGTACAAGATCTTCAAAGTCATGTGTTTTATCATTAAAATATTCTCTAACTACTTTATTAAATTCTTCATCATAAATTCTTTGAACCAAATCATAACTTTTTTCAAATAATTTTAGATTTTCAAATTTTTCAACTTCTTGTTTACAGATATCTGGAATTCCTTCTAGAATGTGAGTTCTAGTTATTGTTTTTTGAAACTTCAAATTATTTGGTCTAGGAGCAAATGGGCTAACTAGCCATAATTTTGAGTTTTCGATACCCGCAAGTTTTTCTAGACGCCACTTTGCAGAAGGTGCTTCAAGAATAGCTTGAGTTGTTTCATGAATTTTCCAAGCAGATTCTGGATTTATTCTCCGCCATTTTCCAGGAGGATATTTTTTTTTAATAGTCGGATACAGATTTTCTTGTTTTACATTTTCAAATTTCTTTTCTTTTTTTGGAGTTGTCAAAATACTGGCAGCCTGTGCATAGCCTCTACAATTCTTTGATATTTTATTAAATTTTTGTTTACAAACTAAAAAACTCATGTTTTTTGTGTTTTTTATCATTTTACATAAAACTATATTATCGCATTAGACGAGCAATAACAAATTTATAGAGCGCTTGACTTAGGCAGCTAATCGTGAGACATGGTTCAGGCAAAAGAATCTTTACAAGCGTCTATGAAAAAAAAAGAGAAAGGAGTTTTGAGATCATAAGCTATTTGAATATAAAAACAAGTGTAGATGGTGGTTTATTTCAAATTGAGGTTTTCTCCAGGACTTCAGTGTTAGGAGAATTTCTTGAGATGGATGAAGAAGAGTTGGTGAAGATGATCAACAACTTACCAAATAAACAGTATGCTTTAGATCCAATCCCAAATAGGCTATTGGAACGAATAGCAAGCTTGATAGCACTTTTTTTAGTTAGCATCTTCAAGTCCTCTTTAAAATCAGAAACTGTTCCTCAAGGTTTGAAGTTAGCCTGTGTTACGCTGATAATGAAAAAACCCAATCTGAACCAATTTGAGCCATTCTCCTATAGACCAATTTCAAATGTCCCTGTCTTATCAAAAATACTGGAACGATTGGTTTTAGAAAGAATACGTAGTTTTTTTGGTTCAAAATGATCTGTTTCCAAAATTTCAGTTTGCTTATCATCCTTTCCATTCAACAGAAACTGCTATCACAAAAATCCACATAGATATCTTGAAAGCAACTGATGAAGGTAGTATAGCCTTTCGATATAGTTGGATCTTTTCTCAGCCTTCAATCTAGCTTATAATATTTTTATAAATAAGCTATATTCAAAATTCGGTTTTAAAGGTTTAGTCTTAGGCTGGTATAAGAGCTATTTGAATAATAGGTGTTATTATATTACTAATAATAGTTTTCATTAAATCTCCATACTGTTGTGCCCCAAGGTTCTGTAATCTGCCCGCTCTTATTCAATATGTATTCTAGTGATCTCAAAACAATTGCACAAATACATAACTTGAGTTTTCACCAATGTACAAATGACACACAATTGTATTTTAGCTGTGTCCTTGGTGAAACTGAGCAATTGCAGAACAAATTGTCTGACTGTGTCGATGAGATGGCAGCCTGGATGGAATCCAATAGTCTTAAACTCAATAGATCCAAAACTGAAGCTATATGGTTTTTTTCTTTGAGAAAGGTGAACAAATTACCAACCAAACAGGTTAGGATATTGGATACTTGCATTTCACCTTCAGAAAGTGTCAAAAGCCTGGGTGTTTTCATAGATAATAACTTGAGCATGAACTCACATATAAGTAAGATATCACAAGCAGGCTTCTCAGCTCTCAGGCAGATAAGGTCCATTAAGAAGTGTCTTTGATTCTGAGCATAACAAATTATTGCACCACATTGTTACCTGGGTTACCTGAAAAACAGCTTTGTAGATTTCAGTCTTTTATCAACACTACAGCCAGGTTAATTACAGGCACAAACAAGTTTGACCATATAACTCCAGTCTTGAAAAAGTTGCATTGGGTCTAAGTTAGGGATAGGGTAGTTCATAAAATAGTATTACTTTTATTTAAATGTAGGCTGAGATATGGTCCAAAATATATATCGGTGACTCATACCAATCTCCGAAATAACTAAAAGGCAAAAGCTTAGATTTTCGGACTCAACCAATTTATACGTCTCTTAGTCCAAAATGTCTAGTATTGAAAAACGTAGGTTTGATGTTGAAGGTCCAAGTTTGTGGAACGGCTAGGAAAGTGAAGGACTTCGGAGAGGGGTTGAAAACTAGTTTTTTTCAATATTAAGCTGCTATAACCTATTATTATATTAGAATATTTTACACATATCAAGTGATCTTGAAACTCCCTAAAATAGACATTGGATAAGAATTTGGGAAAAGCAAAGAAAGAGAGGCATGGAGATAAATTTTTCTACATCAGAAAATACATATTTTTTTGAAGTTGAAAATTAACAATAAAATAGTAGCATTGAAAGAAAAGTTGTGTATAAACTAATTAATAACCAAACTAGTACTTGCTTATTCTTTACAGGGAAGTAATCTCAATTTGGAGACACGATTTTCGATGCAGTTTAACGTCACGCCTAGGACCAACTACAAAACTCAATGCTTTTATTTCGGAATAAATAAACGTTGAGAATATAAAAAATTTTAAGCAATTCAATAAAGAAACAAAAATGAATAAAATATTTAAAATGAAAATGAGTTTAATTTAATCATAATTTTCATTGTGAAAAAAAATTTTATCGATTGTGATGCTTCATATATTTAAGACTTTTTGTTTCAATATAGATTAATACTTGTTATTATTATGAAATATCAAGGATAGTTAATTGAGGGAAGGTATGATACCGCCATCCCACTGCAGTTCAACTGTGGGCCATCTGTGTGTATATGGGTGTGATGCTAATTTAAACATGACCTAAATAGACTGAGACAAGCGTAAAACCTGGTCATTAGACAGGTTCTGATTGGAGAATCATCATCAGACACGATTTGAACATCACTTTCTTGTGCAACTGTCATCTCACCTCCCCTGTACTTCACCTTTTTGTTGTTATGAACCATTATTATCGATAATAGCGGTTTTTATGGGCAACCTGGTTGAGATGGCTTGAAGCAATCAATCCATTAAAATGGTATACTCTAAACTTCTTTACCTTCCATCTATCTGGATTGAAGAATGATGGAAAAAGATATTGGAAAAAAGGATACTGAAAACGATGTTGAAAATAATATTTATATGAAAAAACAAAAAACCATGCGAAGAAGTGGGATAGAATTCCTTGTTGAAGGACTGGAAAGTGACAACTCCTAGTTGTTCAGGGTCCAAACGGGTCATCATCAAATCCACACTGTATGAATGGATAAATCTTTTGAGAAAAAACAAAATCAAAAATTAAAAAATACAAACTATTGAGGGTGGTTGAAAAGTTGAAGATCTCCCATGACTGAAGAGATCTGGTCCCCTCGTACAAAGCCCCTTCCTGGGGGACACCAAAATCAGCTGCTAAACAAATGTTCTTTATGGAATGTGTAAAATATCTAAGACTTTTAAAAAAATCTTTTTGAAAACTCAAAAAAGCATTTTTGTAATTGAGCCAACACGTGGCTCATATAAGGACCCATAAAACTACACCCATGTCTTAGTTGGAAATCAATTTTAAGGCCCTCCCACCATTAACAGGTTTGAAGCCTGAACTCATGGTTGAGCTGAAAAAACACTGATACAATAAATAAATGTATGAAGAGAATGTACAATGAAACAAAATAATATTACATAAATCCAAAAAAAATAGATTAAAGACATAATGATGGGTTGATGTTTTTGTTCTTATTATATACAAATAAGCAAATTGACCTTCTTCATCATACTTGCTGAAGACCCTCTTCACTTTGTTATCCTCCAGTAATTCTTTGTCCTACATGGATATATGTTATCAAACGTCTTGTATGTACCTCAGCCATACATCAAACATTAAATTTTCATTTACCCATGCACCCTATCACCATCGAACCAAACCACAAACTGGACAAAAGAAAACAGTGAGATGTGTTTCACTAGCGAGTAGCCATATGGGGTAAATTGGACTCTTAAGGTTCCAACCTGTCTGTTGTTGTATTGGAGAATTAACAGGATATCATGTGCTTTGAAATATTGCCTTTATGAACTACATCAAACTTTTCTAACTTCTATATATCTGAGATGCTCCATTAGAGTGAGAAAGCCAATTTGAGATTGATGAGAAATGCCTTGTAGAGCTGTGTATGTGTATTTTAACCATAATGTTATACTGATCGATTCTGACGACACACAACAATAAACAACAACAAATAACAACATAGTCCTGAGAGTTGTTTTGTGTCATCCCACACGTGAGAAACGGCTTTGCCTGTCAACAAGAGGTTTGTCAAGTTTTGTCTGTGTGCATGTGTTAAGAATATAATTAAAAATTATCATCGCTTTACGTCCTTTTCCATGGTGCATATAATAAAAAATACAAGATTCTTGGAAATTTGAAGCTCTGGCATTTTCAAGGTAGCTCAAAAGTAGATTGTCCTATGAAAACTTTGTGATTTAAAAATAATGTTTTTCGTTTGTATTGTTAATTTATGTTTGTGTATTTGAAATCAAAGGTTTATAAAAAAATTTTATATAACTATGCCATTTGATTCTTTAAAAATCATTATCAAGTTTAACAAATCCATGGGCTTCAATCTCACTTTTATATTACTTATGTTACGATATCGAATATGAATATAAGACTTTCGAGACCCAGTGTGGTACTTATTTTGAGGCAAGTAAAGGTGAAGGGTGTCATTAACTACAACAACCAAACATCAAAACACACAAACATTAAAGCAGGAGTCTCTCAAGGGGGCGTCCTACCACCAACATTATTCAACATCTACATGTCAGACATTCTTTTCCCCAAGAATAACTCAATCAACCTCATCACCTATACAGACGACATCACCATAACCTCATCTCACCCAATACCAACACAGCCATCTAAAACCTTCTCTCATACTTGAACAGACATATATGGGCTCACAACAACAGCCTCCAAACTAACTTAACCAAAACCACATTCACACTCATAACCCCAGACCCCTCAGAATACAACAAACCACTGAACATCCACATCAACAACACCCCATCTCCAACATCTTTGGTCTAACTTTTGAACCTCAACTAAACTAAACCCACATAAATAACACTTGGATAAAAACCCAAAAAAACATATTATCTTATAAAACTACTTACACCCACAAACTGGGACAAAAGCAAGGAAACATTGATAACCATATACAAAACACTACTCCTTCCCATCATCAAATACGCCAACACCATCTGATCTCCCACCATCTCACATACCTCTCATAACAAACTAAAAAAATATGAAATGCAGCCCTGAGAGCAATCACGGGCTGTACACAAAACACTAAAATTTAACACCTCCCTTCAAAAACAAAATTCCTTCCACTTTAAAATTCACGCCTCACACCCTACCCACCCATTACACCCACTCACCACACAAGAAGTTCACCCCAGGTAAAAAAATCCACATTCAACAGCAACATCAACTACACCAAAAATTTCACTTACGCTCAAATAAGAGCCAACATGAAAAAAATACACGAAAAAATCGTACACAAGCATGTCAACCACCCACAACAAAATTTTCAAAAAACAACCCCCACATACAAAATCCAAAGATAACCCTAGATCACTACTCACGACGCACCCTCGCACAACTCAGATCAAAAAAATTGCCCTTCATCCTCTCATAACTCAACAACATCTCATCATCATTCCATCCCTCACCCACTCTTATGATGCCCATCATCTCTTTACCTGCCCAAAAATAAATACCACACTGAGTCTCGAGAGTTTGAGGACCATCCCTGTGAGAGTGGCTGAGCTCCTAAAGAACTGGAGAAGCACCGACTCATGACTAGACTGCTTGTGGTAAAAAAACTAGAGGAAGACCAGCTCGAAATTTTATCAACCAGTTAGCTGATGATACTAATCTTGATAAAGAAGATTTAAAAATAGCTATGAACGATAGGGATTATTGGAAGAACAAAGTAATAGAAGTTCGACTGCAGTCAACATGCTGAATGATGATGCTGTACATTATTGATACTACTATAACGTTTTAGTTGGAAAAAATTTTTATAGATTGCCGATACTGTTAGATTAATATGGTTAATAACATTGGAAAATGCATAAAATTACAAACATTCCATGTCCATGAATGGCATCAATTAATGGCTCTTCTGTTTCACTCATCTCCTCCTTCAATTTATTCAGACCCTTTATGGTGTATAATAAGGCATATGCATTTTTCCCAAAAAATGTTTACTTCCTGTTTCATTTGAACAATATTTTCATAACTTTCAAATGACTATTGTACTTTTCTAAATTTATTTTTCAATTATATGGTTAAATCAAGTTCTGATTTGTTTTGAATTATAGAATATTCATAATCATTTAAGCCCCATACATTTTTTAAATCTGAGTGAGTTGTTATTGGAGTTTATAAGAAAAAAATTTTTATGAAAAATTTATAAAATTTTTTATTTAAAAAATTATTCTAATAAACATTACATTATTTTAGGTTTTAATTTGAAAATAAATTGATGTTTGTATAGACACCTTGGTGATACAAATAGAATAGAGGAAAAGAAGACAGGCACTTGGTGATGAGATGAGTTCGTCCACCACCCTCTCCAAACAACCCCTTTCTACTTGTTGCAACCTATCATTTGTCATCATTGTTATTATACATTAATCTATAAAACTTTTCAGTTTTAATAATACGTTGACGAGTAATATTTATACCTAATAAGATCATGAAAATCTTTTATAGATATATTATCCAACACAGTTTTTTTGTTATTATTTGGCATTAAAGGACTGGAATCAGAATGACTTGAATTTACATTGCATGGTTGTGAAAATGATGATGTTAACTGTTGAGATATTGTTGACGATCCTGTTAGTAAAGATGATGTTTTATCTTTATAAGCCTGTGTGCTTTCATTATTACTATTATTATCAACATTGGTGACATGAAGGGCAATGACAAATGACTCTCTTGAGACTTGACAAAGAATATCAATGAGGGAAGTTGTCAGAAGGGTTTGTTGCTCATATTCTGTGAATTAAAAATAACATGTTTACATCATAATAACTGGAACATAAAAACAAGATGATTCTTCAAATTCAAGCTTTAAGCTTCTCGTCAGATGATCTTGAATTTTCAATATTCCTGGGCATTTTACATTGAACTATACTTAGTTTAGTTCTTGCAATTTGAGACTGCATTTTTGTTATAACTTGAACACTGGTAGAAAGTCATATAGCTTGACAGATGATATTTTTTTTTAATAATGGCAAGGCTAACTGCATAAATAAAGAAACAGCAGGTTTTGAATGAAATCATTTTCGGCTTAACTCTAGCTCAAACTAACAGTCAATACAAATTTTTCCTGAAAAAATGGCTTATTTTACAAATTACGCTGTAAGTTGTATTAGTAATTTAAGTCAACTGCTATCAACCATAGTTGATGTGATAACCAGAGATATGTACACCAATATAACCTTATAAGATTGAAACAACAAAAAATACACATTGCATGTTCATTATACAATTTATGATTGATTTATCCTTGTGATAAAAATTTTGAACAAGGATTTAATGTTGATTAATCATATGTAGAACATACGTGTAAGGTGTCCTCGTTTCAGATGTGTATGAATAAAAAAAAGATTTTTGATGATGAAAGCTTGCACACATGCCAGAACAGAACACGGACCTCCTTCATGTTGAACCAGAGCAGAGTCTTCATTTGTACTGAAGATAAAGCCTGTAAATGAAATAAATGCTTGACTGAAATTTTTATAATTTATATTTTTAATGAAATAATATCAATAATTCTTTGTTTTTCACGTTATATAACATAATTTATATTGATATTATAGTTATGAAATATTGTAAAAGAATTTCCCAAACCTATTACATCAAATTTATTCAACACTATTCATTGGTACACTTATGAATCACTTTGTTCACAACATTCAAAACAAAATTTCCACAACGAACCTTGTCTCCATCTATTGAAAATTTCCTGGTGGCATTGGCTTCCCCACAAAAGTTTGCTTACCTCATCTATTTCTTTTTTACTGTTGTCTTCCATCCAATATTTCACTTTTATTCAGCATTTAGTTTTCATTAAAATTTCAAATTCGATTTTTTCAAATTTATTGACAACACTTAAAAACATCTATTTCAAAATTGGTTTGACTAAGCACAACATCATTGAGTAAAATTAAAATTAAATGTTCTCAAACTGAAATGAAAAACATAATTGGTATCGCAAGTTTGTTTCAAAGCATTTTTTCCAAGTTAGTTTGCATCTTTCGAAGTTATTTGAAGATGTTTCAAGACTCAACATTTTGCTAAATCTAGTCTTAAATTAAAAAAAAAATATTTTCCATTCATCATTTTTCAAATATTTTGTTAACAAGACTTTGTTCTTTTATGAGAACATCATTATAGGGTTTTTTTAAAATAGCCCGTCAATATTGAATGCATACATATTAAAAGTTTGAAATAATTTAATTCTTTTGTTTGTTTTTCATATTTTGAGTTTATAAAGTTCAGACAATGTGTCAAAATGTTTTAAAACCCCCATTCATAATTTGAAAATCCTTTTCAAAACGCATGAAATGAAAAGCAAATGCAGATTTTTATATTGAGCAAAAAGGCAAAAGAAGGTGAATGATTTGTGATTCCAAAACTAGCTTCTATGGTTACATTATTGAACTGAAAAGATTTTGAAATGGCAAGAGTTACATAATGAGTGGTTTTTGGTTCGTTGGAGGGTTGAGGGTTGAATGCAGACGGAGTTTCGTAGTCATTCTTGCTTTCATTATCCTTCGCTCTTTTACCTTCTTTAAAATGCCATTTGGAATTGTTTTGAGTTTGATCAAACAACAAATAGAAAACCATTTATTCAAATTTTGAAACTAAAATTTCATTTGAACGAAAATGTTTTGTCAAGGACAAAAATTTTGATTTTAGAAGATTTAAACCATTTAAGAAATGATGAAGTTTTGTGAAAATCCAATACTTTACTGAAAAAGTATGAAGCATTAACAAAAATTCATAAAATTAAATTAAGAAGTCAAAACCAAAATAACAAAAAGGAGGAATGCTGCAAAACTGAATTTGAATTGGTTTTTAAGTTGACTACTCTTCTGTGAATCTATGAATTTGAATAAACTATAAAAATCAAATTTCAAAATTTTTAACTGATAAAAACAAATATAGAAAAAAAATTTTTTTTGGAAAAAAATATTATGACTGAAAGAAAAAACTGCAAGAACTCGAATGTATGTTATTAAACGAACCTGGAGAGCATGTTTGGCAACAATGCAGAAGATTCTTCACTTCATCACAATACTTCACCAGACTACACCACGCCTGCCTATCTCCCCACTCACAATCTATCAACATTAGGATTTATTTCATTATTTTCATAATTGAGCTAAAATTTTCATAAAGTTTATTTTTAATAAATGAAATTGGAATTTTTCCGAAATTAAAATTTAAAAATACAAACAACAACTTGGAAAATTTTTTATAATTCTAGCTAAAATGTCAAAAAAGTGCTTATTTACAAATTATCAGGGTTATAATACTTCATAATACAAATTTGGCTCATTCTTTTGAAATGCATTGCTCCATTTTCATTTAATGTACCTTTGACATACTTTTGATTGATTGTACTCAACTTGGATTTTAAGTCTTAAAACCCAATGTTTACAGTGTTGATTGAGTTTCTAAATAATTCTTTTTGTGTTCTGACGTTGGTTGGTGCGTAAAATGAGCATTTTTCATTAATTTAGTGTAGTTTTAACGATTTCAGTTTTACATCGATTTTTTATTAAAATATTTCCAAAAACCATACTTCAACGCTTTTATTTTTTTCTTTTGTATAAAACTCTTCAACATTCTTTCTCTTCAATACCCCAGTTTGCTCTGTTTTTTTTGCATTCCAAATGAGCTAAGATTTTTTTTTCGGCATTTTTAAGAAATTTAGTACTTTTATTTATAAATTATTTTTACGGATATTGAAAGCAGCGAAATCTATATTTTCCAGTAGTTTTTTTATCTGTGGATTTGAAAAGAAAATTTGCAAATAGTTCAATCTTCGGTCATATGTCCAAACAAAATATTTTACCGCATGGAATACCAGAAAAAAAACATAAAATCAAGGTGTTTTTTTTTTGGAATAAAGATTTTGAAATGAAGTGGAAAGGATTTAAATTTAAAAATACTTACGAAAATTTCTGAATTTGTTTAATACACCTTTTTTATTATTTTTCCTACTTTTATATATTCATGTCTCAACTCGAACGGGCAATTGATGAAACTTTCATTAAAATCTTCACATCACACAAGCGTAAACCGAAATGAAGGAAAATTTATTTAATTTCCAAGTTCTGTCTGAACATAGATACTCCAAAACATAGGACTTGTAATTCTTCTTCCATCAAAAATTAATTCTTTTTTTATTGTTAGTAAACAACCGAAGTACTTTCATCCTGTCACAATCAACAGGTAGAGCAGAAAAATCAATAGCTATAATCTCTAAAGTGAAAAATTAGCTATAATAAAATTTAGATGTACTTCGCTTAAACTCATTTACCAAACGTGGACACCAAAAGAATCAGAAAGTAGAAAAAGAGAAACAAATATATGTTTTATTTAAAAAATATTTGATAGTTCAAGAAATCCGTTATTTCGTGTTGTTTGAAAATTCCTTGTCATAAATTATTCAAAGTTTGGTTTTTTCAATATTGTTTGTTTTGTGCATTTTTCTTGGCTTCATCCACGCCTGCTAAACCATTTCCTTCATTGTTTTTTTTGTTACTGTGACAATATTTATGCATGGAAATTCTTTTTGTTTTTTTTACCACTGAATAACTTTTAGAGCTCTATTGTCAGCGGCAGGTTTGATCTGCGTAAAATATGTTCAAAGTAGCTGCATCTTCTTTTCTCTATTAATTCTCATATGTCTTTAACTTAGGTTTTTTATGAAAGGTTTTCCCCAATAAGAGTATAAATAAGCGGTGTCTTCAATGTGTTTCTCATACTTAAAAATGTTACTTAGTTAACGAAAAGCTTGGTATCTCAATAAAATTCATTTTTGTTCTCAAATATACTCATACTGGGTTTCTTTTTAATTACATTATTAAATTTTCTCAAAGTATTCAAAGAAAATTGGAAAGCTCTGCTAAATGTTTTACAAATAGCATGTTTGCTTTCTTCCGTTTGTTCAATAATGAACCAAATATTTAAAAACAATAACTATTATTTTCACCTTTTTTCAAAGAGACCCTCATATATTCACAGTTACATGGGCATGTTTTTCTTATGTTTTCGTCATAGCAGGCGAAGGCAGGCAATCTTCTACACCAAGCTGACTCAGTTGGGCATACAGGACCTAACAATCATTTTAATATTATTATTATTATCAATTTTTTAATTCTTCATAATTTTTTATTAACTGGGAGTGGTAAAGACAGGCACATCTTTAAGTCTAATGTTATCTTTGAGTGTTTCGTTGCACGAAAAACAACAATCCTTTGCTATTGCGTCCTATTATCATATAATGATTATCAATACGAAATCAATACATCAATTTATTTTTTCATCATTGAATAATTAATCGAACAAAAACGCAGTTTTTTTCTAGGATTGTATCGCAATACACCGCCTTGTCCAAGTATCGGCAATCTAAAAAAGAATTATTTTAAGAATCAGCAAGCACAAAATAATTTTAAGTTTTCAGCTTTATCTAGTTCATCTATCATTGGTAACTAAACAAACTTGCAAATAGATCTGATGAATATAAACTGTAGTAGCACGTAGAGCAGCATGCAGAGGTGTCTCGGTAGCATATAGAGGGATGGCTTTGAATACACCAGTCTGTTTTGTCGCCATACTCACATGAGAGCTCTGTTTCGTTAGTTAGAATCATGCTGTGATTTTACATTTTTATTATAACACACACAAAATATCAGAATATACCTTTAGGCAATTCATTCACTAATGCTTGGCATGTCTTGCAACATTGTGTTTTTACGTCCGATTCGTAGCATTGATAACTTTTTATCGATGCACAAAAAGATGGAATTCTGTCACCATAAGCGCACGTTGTATCTGTTTAATTAAATGTATAATTAAGTTTGTTTTGTTGTCTGGCCAAATTATTTTGTATATTATCCCTATAGACTGACATGGTTCTTTGACAGCAAAACACGAAGCACAGCATTTGAGTTCAAAATGTTCAGCATAACACTGGCTAGGCACTTTTGCAACTTCAATGCGACAATCAAAATCTAGTCCTTTGTAATCACCACTGCGACAAAAATCTGAGTTGGTAATGAAGTGCATCATCAATACATGAAATGCTCAAACATTATAGGAACGTCACCTGAAGGTGCAGTCATAGCCATTATCAAATACCTAAACTATTTGTAATGCTGTTTCCATACGGACACTTTTAGTATGCTATTTATTAAGAGCGTCACATTCAAGAGCTTTTTTTTCCGTTCAAAACAGGAGCATTTGTCAAAGCTAAGTATAACACTCCAACGGTTTTGCAAATACCGTTAGTGATCACGCTTCATGTATAAATTTAGTTAGAAATGATATGGCTCATCGAACATATAGATATTCATATATTGTAAAACTGACCAATCTTACTGATGTAAACGCAAAAGTTGCAAATTCATAGCTGCACACTCGAGTACTATTACCGTTGCACAATAACAACAAATACACCAACCATAATCCCCAGGGGCTTCGTTGTTGTGAATACAATTCCCTTTGTAACACCACTGCAAGTTGATTATAGTTTGATAGAAACATTTCAAAATCTTTTCAAAAACCTTTTTATTGCCACATGTTGTGCCATTGGCTGCTCTAGACTCTCCCTTACAACGGCCATCGTCCCAGCAGTAAAGAGAGGTACATAATGTTAGATCATTTCGCATGCCCTATGGTAAAAACAATGCTTTGTACATTTAAAATATATTTTGGAGATTATGAAACCGCGCAATAGAAAGAATCGATGCCATAATGAAGTTGACACTGTCTGTCCAGGTCTATAAACTGGCCTATTGGTTTGTGCACTGCGGTAAATAGAAAATAAGGTCAAAAATTTCAGTGTTAAATAGCTACATAATAAATAGTTGCAATATAACATTGGAATAATTAAACAAAAGATAAAAGAAAACACCTGGAATGCCATCCAAATCAGGGTTGTATGATGCTTGTAACAGACAATTCTTTTGCATCCTTTTCGATATTGAAATCATCATCAAAAAAATTATTCATGAACATAATGAATTATCTTTAACAACACATGAACAGCATTATCATCATCTTACAGTGAGAGAGCCCCTAAATAGTTTCTGATGTAATCGACAGAACAAGGGGAGAATTTGAAAGGATTCATTGAATTTTTCAGATTCAGACCTCCTGTTGAAAAAAATATAATTTAATTAAAGATTATGACAATAAGTGTAACTATAATAATTGTTTTTTTTATAGAATAACAATTATTATAATGCAAAAATATATATTGTTAACAACCAGGTGCTGGAGACATAATGTACTGATCCTCAGCATTGCAGTTATTTTTGGTGATAGTGTCATGAAGAGAGCCTAGGCTGTAGGACGAAGGATAAATTCAGTCTAAAGCATGCAATTTAAGATCAGTGAGATTAAGTAGCACATAGTTTTGGCCCTCAGTAGAGAAGTTAATTTTTGTTGGTTTTTAAAAAGCGTTTTTCAAGAAAAAAAATTTTTTAACTTAAAAAATAAAATGTATCCACAAAATTTGAATTTTATCAGAATAAATTTTGAAAATTTTGACTAAAATATACTGTTGAACAATAATAATTTGGCTGATACTTTTCTTTACAATGTCTACAATGAAATATAATGTTCATGTGCATTTATGAACGCACTTACTTGTGTGCAAGCTCATGTGCTGCAGTTCCAGTGAGAGCAAAAGGATTAGAATCCATATTAATACTGATAGCATAATGGTTGCATATGGCTCCGATATTTGCCAATCCTGTAGTGTGTCAAACTTTTAGAAAATTATAAATTTAAATGTTTTATTCAAAAACTTTCTGTTATACAAATAACATCATAAACTATTATTAACCTGAAATAAATCTGACTCTGCCGTTATCTAGGGTTCCTCCTTTCAATGGTCGTCTTAAAAGTTTGGTTTTGATGCATTTTCTTTCCAAAAGAGCATTTATGAAAATCATCACACAAAAAGTAATTACTCTGTGAGAATAAGAATGTTATCGAAAGCAGGAATGTTTCTGAAATTGTTGTCTAGCCATGATGGAAAATGATCCAATACCTAAAGAATCATATCAGTAGTGTAAGAGGTGTAACAATAGAGTAAATTTAAAGTTCATGTTCATAAAATTTCGAAAAAGTTATAATTTTTTAAAAACCGCTGCACCAAGGGCGAATGAATTTACTTTGTAGGCATCAACGTATGTGTATTTTCCTTCTACTTCTGTGTATTTCATTGTCCAGCTTGAGTCTTCATCCGTCTGTCCATCATTTCATGTACTTAGCTACACACGCGCACACACACACACACAACAAACTCACTGTAGCAATGACAAAGCCAGCTAATTTCACACTGATGGAAAAGTCGCTCTGGTTTATGCTTTTGTATCTCAAATCCATCTAAAAAATTTTTATTATAATACTGTTTCCTATATTATGATGGGCATCATCATAAAATAAATCCCATAGGAAACACGTTTTACATCAACACAACCATCTTATCTTTTACACACATTTTTTACAACGCATTAAAAAAAGTGCAATTTTTATTGCTTTGAACAATTGGATTTCTTTCAATTACGTACGTTATTATTTATTTCTGATTAACCTTCTCACCAGTATCTTGAACAAAATTGTTGCGGAAAATAGTCTAACAGATTGGAAGAACCTTTTTAGTTATTCTAAAAAATGCTTTCTCGACCCAAATAGAAGTGGCAAAAAGTCAAAATCATTAGCGACAATCATTAACAGACAGATAAGTGACTTTTCAGAAAATTCATTCTCTCAACCCGTTAAAACAACCAACAAAAAAATCAAAAATGAAAACTGATCGCACATGGGCTAAAATGGTGTTTTCTAAATTGGCTTGTAGTGATATAAGAGGGGCAGTTAGGGTTTACCTCAAGAAGGTGTACAGCAGAGGGACCCTTTGGGCCCATTTTTGTTTTCTCTTGCCATCCAAAACCTGATTAATGAATGCAAAAGTGAACTAAACATTTGGTATCTAGATGATGGAATTTTGGCCGAAAATGCTGAAGAAGTATTGTCGGATTTTAATAAAATTATAAACGCCAAAGAAACTCTCGGACTTGAAACAAACTCTTCAAAATGCGAACTGTTTTTTATTAACTCGAACGATCAATCACCACATATCTTAACTAAGTTCAATTCATTAAGTTCAGGAATAAAGCATTTAGAAATTAATAATCTATTCTTATTAGGTTCTCCAATTCATCAATCAACAATTGAAACATTTTTATCCCATAAATTAGAAGATTTGAAAAGAATGACAGAAAGATTAATGGAAATCGATCCCCATGATGCACTTTTTCTTTTAAAACATAGTTTTTCAATTCCAAAATAAACCTACCTTCTCCGTTCTGCTCCATGCTTTAATTCTAAAGTTTTAAAAAAATAAAACGCTTTATTAAAAACATCCCTTGAAAAAGTTATCAACATCAAACTTTCAGACAGAAATTGGACTCAATCAACTTTGCTTGTAGCCCTAGGAGGGCTGGGAGTAAGATCAGCCGTAGACTTATCGCTTCCTGCATTTCTATCCTCAGTCCACGCTTGCAACACACATGTTAAAAAGCTCTTACCAAATTTCCACAATATTTTAGACGATTCGTACTACAACTCTGCTAAGATTCTTTATTTGGAAAAAATTGGAAATAACAGAAGTTTTTTAGGTAATCCTAGTGTTCAAGCTGCCTGGGATATGCAGTATGCCAAGCTGAAGCACGAAAAGCTGATTTCAAGTTCGACATTAGATTTAGAAAAAGCGAGTCTGTTGGCTGTCTCTTCAAAACAATCCTCTTCTTGGCTCAATGCCATTTCTATAGCTTCCTTGGGTTTGAAAATAAACAGATCTCAACTAAGGATCAGCTGCGCTTTACGTTTAGGCTCACCCTTGTGCATTCCTCATACTTGAGTCTGCGGCACTAGAGTAGATCAATCGGGAGTGCATGGTCTCAGTTGTAGAAAGAGTGCTGAAAGATTTTCTCTACATGCTCAAGTAAATGACATAATAAAGAGAGCTCTGTCATCAGCCCATATACCTTCGATTCTTAAACCAAATGGTGTATCTCGTTCTGAGGGAAAACGTCCAGATGGAATGACAATTTACCCTTGGAAAAATGGTCGTATTATGGTGTGAAATTTCACTTGTAGTGACACCATCGCCCCTAGCCACATACAAATTTCTTCAGCTATTCCAGGAAAAGTAGCTGAAAGCGCGGAGACAGCTAAGCTGACATAATACCGCAACCTTTCAGCGGATTATGAAGTTATACCAATCGGAGTTGAAACTTTTGGTTCTTGGGGTCTAAACGGACTGAGATTGATAAGAGAGATCGGGAAAAGAATAGCTCAAGAAACAGGAGGACCGCGGTCAACCTCCTTCCTACTTCAAGCTATAAGTATGGCTTTCAGTGTGCTAGGTACTCTCGCAAGTTCAAGAAAATTAGGAAAAATCTTTTGTTTTTGATTATCACAAACAATTCAAATAATTTTATTTATTTTTAAATTTGACGGTTGGATAAAAAGTTTTTTCTTTCTGATTTAAGTTAGTGTCGTTTGTTTTCAAATCAACTTAATGGCATGAAATAATAAAAGTAATGGATTTTGAGTGCCCTCATTCGAATGGCCAATGAACATTATAGATCCCTTGAAAGCACTTCAATTATGATATCTCACTTTTTATTCGATTATGTGTTTTTTACTGTGAATAAAACTTAAAATAATAAACAGTAGTATACAGCATTGACGATGGCGGAGTAATAGGAACGGATGTTGTTGATGGTCTCACTACGTGTTGTCCTTTCCCACCTGGCTTTGTGTTTGTTATATAATGTGCTTTCATTTTACGTGTTATTTCCAAGATTTGTGTTTTTATACAGAACTTACACTAGTTATCAGACTTCAAACCGATATCAAGCCTCATAAAAATTAAATTTTTTAAATGAAAATTATGAGGCCTAGTTCCAAATTGAATAGCATACTTTTCTCCAAAACATATTATCATGCGAACTGATAATGTAAAGTTTTTCACGAAAAGCTTTGCGGATTAAGTAAATAAATACTTTTTTTGTTTCCCTCATTAAGATGCACAAAATCCTAAGTGTGTGAAAAACAAGACGAGCAGCATTAATAAAGACTTTGTTGAGGAAGCAACAAAGAACTATACAAAAAAGCGAATAGCATACCCTTCTCAGTTGAAATTGCTGGTGCGAGGTGGAAGATGTTGGAACTTTTTCTAAGAAGACCTGATACGCCAGCATTTTAGGCTATGAAACAATACTATACCACATAGAATAAAGCAAGATTTCCAGACAGACCTCTAACTACCCTACCACAGACATTAAAAGAAGATGTCAAACTTATCCCAAAAATAAAATTCAAGAAGTCAGTAGATTTTGAAAAAATTTTTTCCCTGCTCAACAGAAATGTTCTTGGAAAAGAATTGTGAGAAGAGTTATTCAAGAGAAACTCAGTCAACTAAACAACTAGAGCAACTCGATGAGGATGTTATTGTTGAAAGAGCTAAGAGTGAAGTCTGGTAGGTTGTAGTAGTGCACGCAAAACAAAATGAGACTACAACACGAGTTTCTAAAGTAGAATCTGAGAAACTTTAGAAAAAAAATTATTTTTCATAAATCTAAAAAAGATAAAGCCTTTAAAAAACAAATTTTTCTAATTCTTTGGAGGTGTAAAAAATCAGTTGAAAGCAATAGATTTCACTTGAAGTTTAAAAAAACAAAAAAATTAAAAATAAAACCTAGATTACGAATTAGAGTGAAAAGTTAGCTCAGAGGTTATAGGTGCAAAAGGAAGAAATATGTAGTAAAATTTACATACATAAGTGCATCTAATTTTCAGTTCAATGATTCGAATTTATTCAATTATAAAAAACTTAAATTAGTTGAAACAAAGAAATAGAATTGATACAGCTAGCAAGTTTTTTTTGAAAGATAGTTAAAGAGAAGAGAGAAAAAAGGCAAAGACAGAGTCATCAGCATAGAAAAAATTTGAAATAAACTATAAAGTGGGATAGATGAGAGGTATATAAAAAGAAAAATATAGGACCTAAAATGGAGCCTTGGGAACTCTATAGAAAACAGAAAAACGGCAAAAAATGAGTTATTAATGCAAAATGAAGTAGATCCTTTTAGAAGGTATGAAGAAAACCAAAGACTCCAAGAACCGGAATGTTCAAAAAATACGTCATAATGTTTAAGCAAAAGAGAATGGTTAGGATTGTCAAAAACAGACAAAGAAAAGATCAACAGAGTCTAAGGGAAGTATAGCATCATTATGAATTTTTAAGTTTGAGTAAAATGGGTTTTATGAAAGGCAGACTGAGAAGGTGAGTGATGATTTTTGTTATTGAGATAGAAGTTGAGTTGGAAAAAAAATCTTATCAAAAATTTCAGAAAAAAAAGAGATTGAAAATTTGCCGATAATAATGAACGTCAAAAAGATTTAGATAGTAGTGATGTGAAATAATGGAAGACTTGAATAAAGAAAAAAATTTAAAAGTAGTTAGAAAGAATGACAAAATTAAAAACAACAAGATACAAAAAGGCGAAAAAGAATGATGTCAAAATATGAGTAAAAAAGAGACACAGAATTCATAATTTTTCTAACGAAAGTGGTGGAAAAGCTAAAAAAAAGAACAAGGAGTAGGGTGAAAGTGAGCTCTACTAAACAAAATTTTTTTTGGTTAATTGAAACATGAAAGTCTTGGGGAAAAAAAATAGGGAAAGAAGGTTTATTATGTAGTAGTTTATGGAATTTTTCAGTTATAAACAAAAGTAGGAGTTGATATAATAGAGAAAAATAAGAAAAAATCAATGTTTGGAGTGAGAAAAAAAATGGATAACTAGGAAAATAGGAGAGCAAAGTAATTTTAAGCAATGGTAGCGTAAGATTATTGGTGAGTCCGTTAGAGTTTTTTAAGGAACTGCTTAAAGCGAGAGCAATTTTGGTCAAACTATAAAGCTTGCAAAAAGAAGATGGTTTGAATAATTCATGAAGAGTATAAAAAAATTTAGAAAATAGATAAAAATTAGAAAAAATTAGATTTGTCTGTATAAAAAAAGAAAGAAGGTCAAAGGTGAAGAAGTAAGATGAGCAAGGAGAAGGTTCTTATTCAGTTAAGACCAGAGTCTTCGAGAAACACTGAAGCGTGGTTAAGGTTTTTACCAAAAAACAGTTAGTAATGAAGTAATCAGAAAAAAGCAAAAGTAGTTTAAATAGTGGTAAATTTAGAGATTAAAAATGATATATTATAATTTAAGGTAACATTTGAAGAGTAAGAAATTACTAATTTTGAAGAAGATTGCATAGATGAAGTATATCAACAAATTTATTAGTATAGAAGTAATTTTTGTTTTTGAAATGTGTGTTGAAGGTCAAAGTATATAGAAAACAGTTGATAAAGAATAAAGAAAATATAGGAAAATTGATAAATAAAGAAAAAGATCGATGAGTTGTGGGAACAGAAAATAAATTCTTAAAATTTTTAAAAAATTTAAATGAAGGAGTTACATTCCGAACAAGGACCTTGATAGAAATAAATCGATTTTTAAAATAGAAAAATTGCTCTATAGAAAAGAAAGAAAAAGACAAAGCTTTTGGGAGACCGAAAAATTGTTCAACAAGAGTAGGATGTAGGCAGACTGATATGAGAGAAAAACAAGAGGAATATTGATGCCAGTTTTCAGTAAGAGCAAGAAAGTCAGAATTAAAATAAACTAGCATATTGTAGATAAGTTAAGATTTTTATTATTAGTTCTCACTCTAAAAATAAATGAAATAAATTTATCAAAAGATTGAGAATTATTTAAACCATTTACGTCAGAAAAGAGATTTCTAAAAGTTGAAAGGTTTCATAAGCTTTTTATTGTGAAGAGATTTAGGTTTAATATTTTCTTATTGAAGATTCAGGTTTAAAAATATATTTATTAACAGGTTAAGTTTTGATGTTGTGTTTACAATAAGATTGAACAAAAACATTAAAAGTAACAGAAACAGAGGTTCAGGATATTAAGTATGATTTGAGATGTTGCATAGTAGATTAATGGATTCTAAACGCAATATTGTATAAAGAACAATGACGTTTTATGATGTGAGAAGAAGAAGCAGTAGACAAAATTTCCTAGAGTACAACATAGGAAGGTGAAAGAACGAGAGACAGATTAAGAAGAAAAAGCAAAAAACACTGAAAAAAATTTGGAAATGAATAAATTAGTTCAACAAAATGCAAAATAAAGTGCCTTGAACGAAGAAATCTGCTTGTAGAAAAAAAACTACATAACTTACTTGAGTAAACTCGAAATCAAAGTTTCACACAAACGCATAATAGCATAAGCCATTAAAAAGACGAATAATAGCAAATATAGAAACACCGATGATTTTATGGGACTTGAATTACGCATTGAAAAAATTATGAAAAATCAAACCAACTAAATAGTAGAATAAAATAATCGGCCTAAATACATCATGGAGTCTTATCCCAAAACCTCATGAACCGCAAAATCTGAAACAATTTTCATGTCAACAAGTCAAGCCTAGTTTTTTAGTCAATAAATTCTTGTATGAGTTAAATTAAAATTATAATATTATAATATTATTCGTTATGGTGGCAGCAACTCGTCTTCAAGTATTGCCATTGCTTTGCAAACAGTTTCTGGCTCAAAGGTGGCTTTTCAAATCCGCAGAAGACTTGCACACCTTCCCACAATTGTCACATATATGAAAATATTGGGGATTAGAAATATGAATTTTTTTGTGCTTTTTTACGCCACCTACACTTTTTCAGATTTTGCCACAAATGTTCCAAATATTGCTATATGGCATTGGGCAAGAAGAATTCTGACGTGTAGTGTGCACTGAGCTGACCTTTTCATTCTTGGCCGTAAAAACATGACGTCAGTGGGACCTTAGATGACTCAGAAAACCTTTTCTGCTCAAATATGGTCACCCACATTGACCAGAGGTTAGTTCTGTGACATGCTCACTAATGTTTCCTTTCGGTAATCACGTTTAAGATTAGTGTGTTTTCGTTTGCTTTTCTCAAACCGACCGGTTGCTTCAAAAATTACTTTCTTTCAAGTTAATCTGTTTTTTGTTTGTTTCTTCCAAGATTTGGAGTTTATGCCACATTTTTTAAAGGTTTGTTTCAAGCAATCTTTTTTTGGGTTTGTGAGAGTCAAACTTTTACCATTGGCGAGTTGCCCATAAAATATTCGCTTTGGAAGCCGTTTGTTGGACAATTTTACTTAATGGCCGCTCCATCTGAGCTGTTTCTTGGAAATCAAGACTTAGAAGCTACAGATATTTGCCATTTCAAGTATTTTGGTGTCGCTGATGTGCTTCTGCCCTTTTATGCCCAAAATTTTACAGACACTGTTGGTGAAAACGCTCAAGTTGTTTCAGGCAATAATAGTGTGGTCAGACGCCCCATCAACACTGGACCAGCACAATAAAAGAATTTTTTCATATCAGGCTGAAATTTTGAACTGCCTCTTTCACTTTCTGTGCTGTTATTTCGTCAGCCATAGCGTTTTCAACCGGTTTAGTTGGAATGGATCCAACAAGCTCTGAATTTAATACAGAAAGTCTATTTAGAAGATCATCAGTGTTTTTTCCATTTGTTTAGGATGCTGGCTAAGCTTATAGAGTACAAACATTCCAACAACTAATCAACATGTTTTTTCTTTTCGTAGAAGCTGGGTTACGACCGAGTCTAGGCTGCGATACCCTAGGATACCTGCTGAACCAGACAATGGAACTTACACAGCCTCCAAAGCCCTTATTGCCATTGATGTAATTATTATTTTGATTTAGCAATGAGAAAAAGGTGTCGTTTATGGCTACAGCCAGCCATAACACATGCTTATAAAGCAATCTGTGCTTGTTGCTTTATATAGTGAGAAAAGGCTTCGCACTCAACCAATCCCACTCGCTCCTCACAGTTGTATTTATCCAAAAAGAGAAACAAGTTAACATCATTGTATACAGAAAGGCCGCAGGTTTAATTTTGAAGTTGACTTCTACTAGATACATGAGCATTATTCATAATAGCTTGAATCTATGTTTATAATGAAGTAATTAATTTATTCAATTATTAAATAGATTGAGTTATAGATATATTTCATTCAATTTTTTATCTGAATTTATTAAAAAATTCTGATCTCCCTACAAAAACAACTAACTGACTTTCGATAGATGGTTATGTCAATGAAGAGAAGCACTTCAACTATATAGTTCATTTTGTTAGCCGATTGGTCTATAAGAAATGCTTTCATCTCGGATGTTATTTCTATTTGTTGCTTCGATTCGACCCCTATCATGGTAAAAATCTGATTAGTTGAAAATTTTTTAGAGTTTTTATTGAAACAAAAGTTCTAAACTGATAAAAATCAAAGACTTGAACCATTCGGTCTGAATTGCTTGTTTCCTTCAAAGAATGTGGCACGATAACTTCTTGTGTCTCTCTTCTGCCTTTTTCCGGGATTCTATTGTAAAATATTATGTTTATGCAAAAGTTAAGTTTAATTTATTTTCGAAGTTTTGTCAAAATAGCTATTTACCAACAGCTTTTTTTATTGTGTTTCAACAATATTTTTCGAAAGCTTCAAGGTTTGATCAAGATAGCTTTTGTTTCAAGCAGATATTCAAGAAACTCGAACAGACTTACCGACAGTCACATTCTTCTACTGATTTTAATCTATGGCTTACTTCTAATTATTGTTGGTTTCTTTACTCTAAACATGTTTTTTCTTATTTCATATATTTTTTATTAAATCAACTTTTAACTCAAAATTTCGTTAGAAAAGTCCTAATGAGTTACTAAATAAAAAAACCATTTTTCTTTTCTTTTCTTTTCAGTACTTACATGACTTCAACTGAAAAAATTTTATCTATTAGAGCTCACTCACGCCCAATCCAATTTTCTTCCGCTCAAGTTTTTCTTCTCTCTTCGTCTTCTTGGAAGATTTTTCTCCCAGCTCTTTTTTTGATTAAGCTAAAATTATTAAATTTGTCTTTGTTTTCTACTTTTGAAATCATTCTTCCATATCTCGTTAAGGAACACTTCATTTTCTACCCTGTTATACTTAGTTTTGTTAAATCCTTTTTTAACTAATTCCAAATTCCTTTTTATTCAAATTTGTATTATTTTGCTTTGTTTTCAGACCCATCTGTTATTTATTATTATCAACTTGTCTTTTTTTTTCTGAAATTTTTTAAAAGGTTGTTACCATTAAACTCTACTTTTATCTCGATAGCAAAAATGTCTTACCACCTTCTCAGTCTGGCTTTCATGAGTTTCGCTTTAATGAAACCTTTTTTCTCAAAGTTCATAAGAATGCTATACTAGTTTCAGCCTTTGGTAATCTTTTCTTTATTTTCTTCAATGAATTCTCGTTTGCTTTCGACACTGTCGACTATTCTCTTTTAGTAAAATATCTTCATTCTTTTTTCGGACTTTCTGGTTTTCTCAAACAGGTCTGTCTCAGTATGTGTTCATAAATCATTTTTTTACTCTTTCTCTGCTTCCTAAGATACCTAAGACTTTATTGAAGGTTCTTTGCTCTTCTGGATTATCTCTTTACCTTTCTTCCCTTGTTATTAGTTTAGGCTTTATTCTTGATTCATTTTTGTCTTTTAAATTTTGCATAAAATTCGTTGATTTCAATGTTTTTTCATCTTCGTTAAATTGAGCTAACTTTTCTTCAGTCACTTACTCTACATTCAAGGTTTTTGTTTGCTTTCTCATTTTATCTAAAATTACCAGGTTCGAACTCGCGTTGGTCGACAACTAGCACCTGCTCCACTGTGTGTTTTCGCTACATTAAATCTGTAGCAAGTACTTTGGTCTATATGGAAAAGCGCTCTATAAATACCCTATTACATTACTACAATCAACTAATAATAAAATCAATTAGGAGAATGATTATAGTGGCATTAACTTCAAGAGTTTCTAGACTACTGAGTATTATGAACTTTGAATGCAATGTAACTTAATGTAAGTTTTCCTAGATATGACAATAAAAAAAAACTATGCGTATAACTAAATAAACAAAAGAGTTAACTAAGATTATGTGAAAAGAAGATCTGTTGTTTGAAACAAAAGCAATCATAATGATATTTATATAAATGACATTTAGAAAACTGAGTTGATTTTATGAAGGTATGAAAATAAATAAATCTGTGATAATAAACAAAAAAACATATATAGATAAAACTTTAAATGAAAAATTTTGAGCAATAAAATGTTAATTTTAGACAAAATTTGAACAACTTCATTGTCTTCATCTTTTTTCTTCAATGGGACTTCCACATCATCAAAATTGAAACCAGAAATTTCTTACCTTTTTCTTATTGTTACATTCTTTGATATTAATTAAATGATAATATTTTTTTTTTATCTTTTATAGAATTTTCATCAAAGTAATGCCAGCCTTTATTACCCCCAAAAAACTGGAAAATTTATCTTTGTAATTTTGTTTTTGCATAAAATGAAATTGTTGATATTCACAATTTATTTTCTTTCTATTGAAAGCAAATTATCCGAAATCATCCAAAAAAAAGTAGTTCTTGTATGTTATTGTAATAAGTTATCGAATTTTGAAATAAAATTGCGAAATTATCTTAAATAAAAATAATTTGACATTTTCTAAGGAATCATATAGTTTTTAAGTATAAAAATCGACTATTCGAGTCGCCATTATAACTTCGACTGGCCACTTTCAATTGGCGCCAATCTACCTGACTTCAATCTTGCTTCTTTTAATATAGTCTTCAATGAGCTGTCAGCCTTGTTTCTCTTAAAGTCTCTTATATCATTCCTTCCCTTTTCACACTTTAGTGGCTTTCTCTCAAATATAGATTTATCTACAAAATTTGTTGTTTCATGAATACAATTTTTCATTGTTATTTTTTCTTTCATTTCTCTTACCTAATTGAATTTTATATCCTCTTTCATCCAAGATCCTGCAGTCCTCCTTTCCTTATTTTGATCTTTTCCTTTTTTTTAATCAAGTTTTTCCACTTTTTTTGTGAATTTCTCAAAAAATATTTTTTCAAATTTTTGGCACTTTTAGCGCAACAAAAAAAGCGCTAAATAAATGAATTTTTACATTAAAATTTGTGAAGGTAGTATAGTTCAGCCCCATAAAATTAACCAATAACATTTATGAATTTGTATTTATAAATATGAATAATTTTTTTGTAAATTTATTAAGGAAAGATTTAATTAACCTCATCGTTTACTTGAACCCACAATTCCTTGCCGTCAACCAACATGCATCCTAACTGTAAAATCCGGATAATAAAAAAAAGAAAAATTTATGTGATAATAATTATAAGAATAATAAAAATGATAAACAACTAACAATAGTGGAATCGTTGAATTTGATGAAGGAAGAGAAAGCATCTACGTTTTGATAAACTTCAAAGTCCTTCAAATAGGTTTATAAAAAATTGTATGTTTGTATACAACACTTGTCGATTTGCACAAATTTTTAAAAAATTTGCTTAATTATGGAACATGATTTCTGGTACCTCAATTTATTCGTTATTATAAACCATACTACACATGAATTGTTTGAATAATAATGATTTTTCACTAGCCACAATAAAATGAGTATGTTTAAGAACACTAATAACTTTATTAAGATACAAAGTTTTTCGCTAACAAAGTTACATTTTGAAGTTACTCAACTTCATTATGCTGATTAATCATTCATCCAAGTCATGAAACATGTGGTATGTAGAAAAAGCAAAAACTTGCTTTTCACGCATTTTCAAATGCTCCAAAAAACCTCTATGAAACTAAAAAACAAAAGCCATCAGCTCCCAGTAGCTTTCAAAAGCACAGAGTGTTAAGAAGGTCTAGATTTTATTTCCGTTTTACATTCATTTTATTTGAAATAAGAGAGCTGGAATATTAGATACTTAAAATGGTAAGGATATATAGTTTTGTGAAGAATAAGGATAAGAAAAATTGACATTTAAAGTAAGCAATGTATAATAATCAAGGTGCAAGATTTAAAGAGTTTAGGTGAAAGGTTCAAGTTATGGCGGTTTTGGAAAGAAATAAAATGAGAGGTGTTGATATATTTATTAAAAGTCATTATGAAAAAGTTTTATGAATTATAAGACTTTTGATAAGGTTAAGGGAATAGTGTTGCTTTTTAAGAATAAGGTAATAAGAGTAGTTTTTTCTCACGTGCCGCAGTGTGGAAGAAAAAAAAATTGTATAGTGATATGGCTAAGAGCAGTGGTGGAGGAGCTTTTGATTTGAGTAAGGTGGAGAAAAGTGTGATATTTGGTAGTGGAATAATAAAATGAAAGAAGTTGTTGTTGAAAAAAAGTTTTCAAAAATTAATGTAAGAATAAAAACAAAGAAAATAAAATATATTATAGGTAAGTTAAAAGGTGAGCCAATAAAGCCGTGGCCACAGCTATGAGGGATATAACAGAAAATGAATTAGATGAGTACTACAAAAACGTAATATTAAATATAAATTTTTAGAATGAAGAAAAAAGAGGTTGATTTGAAAGAAAGTATATAAGAAGAGAGGATGGTTAGGGATTTGTCAATCAAGAGAAAAGCAAAATACTGAACTTCATATAGGAAGTCTAATAATTGTGAAGTATAACGAATGGGAAAAATATATGAGATAATTAAACATGAGATGCTCTACTAGATGAAAAATCAGAAATGCCTATAGATGATTTAGAAGTAATCTCAGCAATAAGATGTCAAAAATTGGCAAAATTTTTAGTCTTTCAATGTTCATCGTAAAGATGATTAAAGCCAATAGAAAAGTTGAAACTGAGATGTTGAAAAAGTAAGGTTAGGTTATACTCGACGTTTAAAGCATCTACACAGAATGGAAAAGTAGCTTTATACTTAAACTTTACAAAAACAAAAATAACGTGAGAGACTGGCTTATACCGAGAAAAAAATATATGAGAACATGGAATAAAAATTTTCACAATAGTGTTCAAAAGAATTGTAAAGAATTTGGTAATTGCTGATGAATCTCAATTCAGGCCAGATGAGGGCACATGAGAGGCCTTATTTGTTTCAAAAAGGTTGCAGTTGAAATAAAGATAAAAAACTAAAAACCTCTGTAATTGTTTATGAACCTAGAAAAAGTGTTTGATATGGTGTCAGGAAAAGTTATAAAATGAGCAATAAGAAAGACAGCTGTTCTAAAGATTGTAGTACTAGTGGTAATGAGTATGTATAGGGGAACTAGAGCTCGAGTTAGGGTTGAGAATGATCTATCAGGAAAGTTTTATGAGACCGTTGGTGTGGATCACGGATCTGTTTTCAATATATATTGTTGTCTTAGCAAAAAATTATAAAGACGATTCAATGCAAAAAATTGTATATACAGATGATTTAGTTTTTTTGAATCATAACAAGTCAAATTTAAGAAAGAAATTCTTTGTATGAAAAAAGTTTTTGAAGAAAAGGGTTTGAGAATTAACATTTCAAAAGCTCAAGTCTTGATAATTAGTTTAGTATAGAAAATTCAAAAAATAAAAATGGATCCATGGGGAGTTTGCAGTAAACGAAGGATGGCTAATATATTTTCAGTGTGCGATTCCTGGATCCATGCTAGATGTGCAAAAATTCCAAAAGTGTTCGCAAAGGCAGCAAAAGATTTTAAAAGTAAAAGTAGCACGGACCTAACCAAGTACCCTGTATAATATTCATGGGGTAATGTTGAGATAGTGCAATTATTTTGTTTTTGAGAAGTGATATAAAAGCTAGCAAAGATTGTAAAAAACCGGTTATATCAATAATGAAAACAGGCTGAGCGGAGTTTAAAGAATGCAGTAGTATTTTATTATCTGAAGAGTGCGACTTTATTCAAGCTGTTAGATCAGCATTGCTGTATGGGAATGAGGTTTGGTGACTAAACAAAATGAGTTTAATTATCTTGAAAAAACAAAAAAATCTATAGTGTTAGTGATTTGCGGGATAAAGCATTTCAAGAGCAGATATTTACGGCAGGTTGGATTTGGAGAAATGGTTGAAACATTGGCTGAAGTGTGAGATTTTTTGGCTATGAAATGATGGAGAAGAAAAAAAATTTATTGAAAAAGCTATTCAAATTGTGACATAGATGGTTTTGAAAAAAAGGGTGAAACGAACATTAAAAAGAAGAGTAAAAGTAATGAAAATTTTTGAAGTTTTTTTATGAAAAAATATGCTTAAAATAGGAAAAATGTTAATTAAAAGCTTATATGATTGTAAAAATATATTTAAATAGAGTGAACATGGTCATTCTACAAATAGGGAAAACAAAACTGGAATAAAACCCTGATATCTTCCTATCTAAATAAGTAACTAATAATTGAGTGATAGATATTTTTAAGAAAACAAGTATAATATAACTAAAATTATTCACACTGAAATTCATACAAAAATCACCACATACCTCATCAACTTGCATTTTCTTGAGCTTAGAATTTTCATACACATACACAGGAGCGGAAGAGGTAATTAATTTGTTCTTATGTAGGGTCATCTTGGGAGAATTTTCCTTGATTTTCAATTTTAACTCCAACTTATCTTGTTCCTCATCGCCAAGTTCTATCACTTGAAACTCGATTTCTGTATGTATGTATTTATCTATCTATTTATCAATCTATGTATCTATCTATCTATCTATCTATCTCTATCTATCTATCTATTTATCTATCTATCTAGTTAATATTTAAAAAAATTATACGTTCAGAGAGGCATACAGGGACAAAATGCAATAAAAACAGACAAAAATTTAACAGATTCATAGAAAAACTCAACTAATTAACGAAATTGATTGACTGTTATTTCAACTCAAATACTATTATACTTTGACTGTCAATCGTTTAAACTATATGTTATAAAGTCTTGATTATTTACGTATGTTTTTCACAACACAATCATTCACTCGTGATTCAACAGTCATTTATATACTTTCCTAATTTTTATTATTTTTTTTTCATTATTATGTTTTTCATTTCATGCTTCATTGCTGTTCGACCACATCGAACAATAGATCGTATACATGCCTGTGTTTGTGCGTACGTTTAGTCATCTGTGTGTGTGTGTGTGTGTGTGTGTGTGTGTGTGTGTGTGTGTGTGTGTAAGCACGAGGTAAAATGCCATCCATTAAATTTTGAAGTTTTCACAGGTTTAAAGTTGAATTTTGTAATTGAAAAATGGTTTAAAATAATTAATGTAACAAGTTGATAGTAATTTATTTCAAAAAATCTCATGTTGGATAAGTACAAAAGTTTAAAATAGGCTCGTATCACACCGAAATAACTTAAAAATTTTTAATTAGTGATATAATTATTTAATGCATAAATAAAACAATAAAAAAGTATTCAAAATTTGGAGAAATCAAGTCTTTTAATGCTAAATTTGGATGTAAACAAAATTGGCGGTTGAGCGGTTAAAAGTGAAAAGTATTAATTTTAATTGGCTGTGGAGAGAAAACTTCAAAATTTCAACAAAAGCCATCAACAAAAAGCCTACATAAAGATTTCAAGAAACTTCGCCTAGCTGATCACTTGCAAGTCAAAAGAAGAACACCACACCAGATCCATAGATAAACTGCTCAGAAGTTGTGCACCCGCCTTATGGTGGATAAATGCACAAAAGGAAGGAAAGGTGTGTGTGTGTGTGCGTGCGTGCGTGCGTGCGTGTGTGTGCGTGCGTGCGTGTGTGTGTGTGTATGTGTTTGTGTGTGTGTGTGTGTGTGTGTGTGTGTGTGTGTGTGTGTGTGTGTGTGTGTGTGTGTGTGTGTGTGTGTGTGTGTGTGTGTGTGTGTGTGTGTGTGTGTAACCCGCGAAACGTGTTCAAAAGCTCCGATGTTTTTTTTGAGTTTTATATTGGATACATTGCGAATTTTTTGTTAAAAAACGTTTGTACAAGTTGTTGAAATATAAGTTTTTGGAAATTGAGTAGATACCGCTTCAAAATTTTGAAACAAAAAAGTTATTTTTGAAACGCAAAACGAAGTTCACAGGTGAAACAGAGCGGATTAAAAAAAGAACATAGAAAGCTGGCTCAAACTTAATTACCTAACTTATACATCAACTTAAAAAATATATGAAACAAACATCCAAATATATTCAAAAAGCATTAAACACAGAAAAGTAACTGCGTATTGCTGATAACGTACCAGTGCAAAACCACACCAAATCTTCAGTAAAAATGAAGATTGAAACCACAAAAATAGGATGCTGGAACGTCAAAAGCATGGGCAACCCGACGAAGTTCAGCATAAAACTGATAAACGTTATTGCAACAATGAGAGAAAAAAACTTATCTCTTTTAGCAATGTCGGAAGTGCAATGGGCAGGCAGTGGCACTCTGGAAATCGAAGGCACAACAGTGCTTTATCCTGGGCTCTCAGAACCAAAAAATGGTAACCAACGAGGAGTAGCTATTGCTCTCAGAGGTGATCTCAGAAAGGCTTGGAAGAAAGAAGGCACTCACAGCATGCTTTCAGAAAGAGTGATTAAAGCAAGAATAAAAGTTGAAGACAAACACATAAACTTCATAGCCGTTTATGCCCCAACAGAGGTAGACGATGAAGAAGAATCTGAAAACTTTTACGAAACCCTGCAAGACCAACTTGCCAGAATCAACAAAAAAGAACATGTGATAGTGTTGGGAGACTTCAACGCACGTGTTGGACCACTTGAAAACCAATCATGACTCCATGGCCGTCATAACCCAGATAAAAGAAATGTGAATGGTTCAAGGTTAGTTGATTTCTGCAACACCAACGGTCTAATAATAACAAACACCATCTTCCCACACAAAAGAATACACCAATGGACTTGGTATCACCCGAATCAAAAAAAAGGACATGTTTTTGATTATGTGCTCATCAGTCATCAGTTACGAGCAAACATATGTGATACCAAGGTCACTCGAAAAACAAGTCATATTTCAGATCATATATGGTTATATCCAAATTGATACTGAAGAATCATAAAATAAAATATAATAAAAACCCAAATAATAACACAAATATACTCCACGATAAAATAACGAACCCAACAAAATTAGAAAAAATATACATAAACAAATTTAAAGAAGAATTAACATATAATTTGAACAAAATAGACCAAAATAATTCAGTATAAGAGATGTGGAAATGCTTCAAAGAAAGTTTATTGAACGCCTCAAAGCAATTACCAAGAAAAATAAAATGCCTTAAAGACCATGGGTAAATGAAGAGGTTGAAAAACTTTCAACAGAAAAATCTGAACTCCACTTCAAAATAAAAGCCCTCAAACAAAACGGTCGTGCAATCCCACAAAACCTGATTAGCAGCTACAAAGAAATAAAAACTGAATCCAGAAAAGCTTGTAGAAAAGCTATCGATACGTGGTGGGAAGAAAAGACTGAAGAAGCTGAGAAAACAACCGAACTCACCAACAAACAGGGCCGTGGAGGTTCAATTCTCAAACTACTGAAAAAAGAAAAACACACAAAAATAAAACCTTTGACAAATTTGAAATCTTTAGATGGCAGACAAACACTCTTTTCATCAGAAGATAAAATCATAAGGTGGAAAGAACACTTTGCATCAGCAGCCAGTTCCGATTCCACAGTAGACACTACGGCATACAGCGAGCTTCTACCTTCTATAATCACACTTGATGATGAAGAGGTAGCAGATCTATCTAAGCCCCCTTCCATAATGGAGCTAACAAATGCTTTGAAGCAATGTAAATTAGAAACAGCTCCGGGTTTATATGGAATCAGCTCAAATATGCTCAAAATTGGCGCCAATGAAACGGTATATTGGCTAAAAGTGATCTCAGACCAGATATGGGAAATGGAAACAATCCCAAGTGATTGGAAAAATCAAATAATAGTTCCAATTCACAAGCATGGAGCAAGATCACTTTGTGAAAATTAGCGAGGAATCGCCCTACTGTGTGTGGCTAGCAAAGTGTTTGGCAGAGCCATTCTAAAAAAAATGCAAAACGTCATAGAAAAACAACTGGGTGAAAACCAATGTGGTTTTAGGCCGAATAGAGGTTGCTGCGACCAAATATTTGCAGCAAAGATCCTGATGCAGAGGGCAAAGGAATTTCAAAAGCCCATTCATCTCTGCTTCATTGATCTCCAAAAAGCCTACGACACAGTCAACCGAGATGCTCTCTGGGAAATTCTGTCGAAATCCTTCAGCTTGCCAGAAAAAATAATTCGCATCCTTAAAGCTCTTCATAGCTGTACAACAGGAGCGATCCGGGCTGATGGACAGTTGTCCGATGAGTTTCCCATCAGCGTTGGGGTGAAACAAGAAGATGTGCTGGCTCCTATGCTTTTTAATACATACCTCGACGCTGTGATAAGAGTGGCACTCAAGAATCACCCAGACAAAGGCATTCGCATTGAATATAGCCACAATGCCCCGTTGATGCATAACAGTCGCTATAAGCTAGAAGAGGCTATAACAGTACAATCAATAGCTTATGCCGATGATATAATGATCACGAGCGACAACATCAAAGACCTGGAATGCCTCGTCACTTCAATAGATGACGTTTGCATCAAATTTGGACTGAGAATAAACTTCAGCAAAACAAAATACATGACCATTCTACCAAAAAACTCAATTCCAAGCCTCAACACAACGCTGGCAATACGTAACGATATAAACATCGAACAAGTGACACAGTTTAAATACCTGGGCAGTATCTTAAACAGTGACAACACAGTCGATGCAGAAGTTGAATCACGTATCAATAAAGCATCCCAAGTCTTTTGCAGCCTTAGTCGGTTGGTATGGTATCAACGAAAAATAAAAGTTTCCACCAAACTAAAACTTTTCAAAACCATTATAATACCAACGCTATTATACGGCAGCGAAACTTGGAATGTTCTTCAATGCCACATACAGCGTCTCCAAGTGTTCACAAACAGGTGTCTGAGAATCATCACGGAGACTTCTCTTTGGGACAAACTGAGAAACACCCAACTACGATGTAAATCAAAAATAGAGCGAGTTGACGTGATGATTCAACGAAGAAGACTCCAGTGGCTTGGGCACTTGGAAAGAATGGAAAATTCAAGGCTCCAAAAGAAATTAATGGTGAGCAAAATTGCTGAAGGTTCACGGTCTCAAGGTGGTCAAAAGAAGAGATGGCATGACCTAATATATACAGACCTAAAAAAGCTAAACATTATTGACACCTGGAAAACAGAAGCTCGCAACAGAAACGATTGGCGCAAAAATATCAAATCGCTATCGCAAAAAACAAATAAAGAAGCTGAAAGAAACGAGCAATCAAAAAAAGATTTGAAAAAAATATTTTTGATGTTCACTCCAAAAGCTCTTCATTCCAATGCCAGCATCCAGGTTGCAACAAAATAGCGGTCAACAAGGCAGGTCTGACAAACCACATCCGCCAAGTCCACAAAGCACCATCATTACAACATTGCCCGAATTGCAATAACGTTTTCAAAAAACAAGGACTTCATAACCACGTGAAGAAATGTTCCAAAAATCAATCTTCAGTGCACCTGCTGTCAAGTGGATAACGCACTTCCAAGTGTGTGTGTGTGTGTGTGTGTGTGTGTGTGTGTTTGTGTGTGTGTGTGTGTGTGTGTGTGTGTGTGTGTGTGTGTGTGTGTGTGTGTGTGTGTGTGTGTGTGTGTGTGTGTGTGTGTGTGTGTGTGTGTGTGTGTGTGTGTGTGTGTGTGTGTGTGTGTGTGTGTGTGTGTGTGTGTGTGTGTGTGTGTGTGTGTGTGTGTGTGTGTGTGTGTGTGTGTGTGTGTGTGTGTGTGTGTGTGTGTGTGTGTGTGTGTGTGTGTGTGTGTGTGTGTGTGTGTGTGTGTGTGTGTGTGTGTGTGTGTGTGTGTGTGTGTGTGTGTGTGTGTGTGTGTGTGTGTGTGTGTGTGTGTGTGTGTGTGTGTGTGTGTGTGTGTGTGTGTGTGTGTGTGTGTGTGTGTGTGTGTGTGTGTGTGTGTGTGTGTGTGTGTGTGTGTGTGTGTGTGTGTGTGTGTGTGTGTGTGTGTGTGTGTGTGTGTGTGTGTGTGTGTGTGTGTGTGTGTGTGTGTGTGTGTGTGTGTGTGTGTGTGTGTGTGTGTGTGTGTGTGCCTTTGTTTCGTTTGTTTAATGTGTTTTGTGTGTTTTATTTGTTTGTTTTTCGCAAATGCATTTATTCGTCTTTGAGTGTTTATTGTATAAATGTGAGTCAACTTTTATATAAAAAATTTTCAAATTTGTATAAAAGGAAAGTATTATTTTTTCATTAGTTTCAAAATGTTTGGGCTAGAAGAGCAAGGAGCGTGTGATTAATATCTTCGCGCACGTTAGTGCTTCACCATTACATATGTGCGTCTGTTTGAGTGTCTCATTTAGATAATTGATTGGTTGAATTTGTGTTTTTTTATGATTATTATTACGTTGGAACCAATCAAATAAGTTGATTCATTTTCTTATTTATGACCATTTTGTTGTTGGAAACAATCAATTTAATTAATGTCTCTATTGCTTATTATTGTGTCACATAATTTCAGCAATCGGGAAAATTGGTCGATGATGGATTTTTTCATTCAGTTGTTTTTGCATGTTATTTGATACAATTGAGATACAATTTTGAAGTTCCATTCAATTCACTATATATTTTTTATAAACTTTCATCATTGTCTTATTTTCATTAATTCATAACTAGTTTGTGGGATAGCTTGCTGGTCACAAAATATGACTCACTTATTAATATTTTGCTTTTATTTACAGTTTATAATTTTATTGAATATCATATCTATGTTTATCTGGTGATATGAGGCTTGCTTGTTTTTTTCAAATAATTTTATGTCATTATTCATATTTTATTCTTACCATTATGGTTCACATAGAGTAGTTTCCTACGAATTACACAACCGAAATCTATATTAGAGCTGAGCCAAATGTCCCGCCCAATGATGAAGGTTATCTTTGACGGTATCTTTTATGTCGCGGTTATTTGTCTTTGTACGAATCCAGGTGGTTGATTTTATATCAAGTAGTGTTATTCCTAGAAATGCTCGCTACATTTTTCTTTGAGCTATGCAGAGTGCTTCTAGTTTGGTGTCACTCAGCAACCATAACTGGCTCCGTAAGTTAGAATGATTTTTTCAAAAATTTCCCCTCTATGCTTCTGGTTTAACCTTTTCATTTACCAGTATAATTTTGAAACGACAAAAATCTGACCAGCCTAGACCTATTCTTATGTGTAATTCTATTGCCTGGTCATGATCGTATGTTATTGTTCAGCTTAGGTATATATATTTTTTAGCACTCAATTTTTTTCTTGTTAATTTTTATTGTGTTTTTATTTTCAGTAAATTCATTGCGCATTATTTTCATTTTAGCTGTTTTAATGGTTAGGCCTATTTTATTTTTTTATTTACTGGTGTCTTTAACAGGCTTCTCTATTTTGTTAATAACTTCATAATTTAAAACTATGGCTATACAATCTCTATCATTCTGATTAACATAGTTTTGTTGCATAGCTATTCAAAACTTTCATACCGAAGCCTTTAACTGAGCCTTCGAGAATTGAGAGTCTGACACATACGTATTTTATACTGATTTTTTCAATTTTTGCTCACTACAGAACCCAGACCGTAATTTTTTGATTTTGACGAAAAAAGGTGTTAATTGCAGTTTTTCAAATGTATTATGTGTTTCTGCGATACCTTCGTTTTCTGTAGACGAAGTATGTTTATGTTGAATCCGATGAATAAAATTTTAATACTTATATTTAAGTGTAGACTGGGTATGTTTCAAAATATATATCAGAAGAATTTATACCTATTTCCGAAATAGCTGTAAGGCAAAAGCTTAGGTCTTTGGACTCAAACAATTTATGTCTCCAAGTCAAAGATGTATAGTATTGAAAAGCGTAGGGTTGACATTGTAGGTCCAACTTAGTGGAACAGCTTGCCCGAAGGCTTAAGAAGGGCCAAGAATTGAAGGATTTTATGAAAGAATCAAAAAAAACTTTTTGAAAAACCAAGTTTCTATAATCTATTATTATACTAAAGTACTAAATTCATACATTTCAAGTGATGTTAAAACTCCTTGAGTTAACATCACTTGAAAATCACTTCGTAAATTATTATTATTATGGGCTTTCTCAAGGCTAAACTTGGTACCGAGCTTTTATCAAAAGCCTAGGGTGACCAAAAACTAATTTTCTTGACTTCTTTCCAACCCTTTTTCAAAATAAAACCACTACCAAGTAAGGCTGCTTTTTGTATTTTTTCGAAAGATATATTTACGCCAATGAGTTTAAGATAATTAGTTAATTTATTTGTTATTTTTCCTAAAGCACCTATTGCCACCGGAATTACTGTTGTTTTCACCTTCCATAACCTGGATAATTCTCTGGTCAATTCTTGGTGTTTTTCTATTTTTTCTTTTTCTTTTATTTCTGTTTGAATAACTCCTGGTAGAGCAATGTATGTCTATAATATAGTATTCTTTTATATCTTTCTTAATGAAAACTATGTCTGGGCGTTTTGCCTTGATTAATTTTTCTACATAAATGTTAAAATCCCATAATATTTTAACTTGCTCGTTTTCTATGACAGCTTTCGCTTTGTGCTCATAGCAATGTTTTGAAAAATTTGTACAGATTTTTCAAGATACTGACCCACTCTATCATGTCTGTTTTTGTACTTTGAGGGCGTCGGTATTGAACAACCAGAAACAAGATGGTCTATTGTTTTTAATTGCTTATTGCAAAATTGACAAATAGATTCCACGCCATTATGGATTATATTTGTTTGAAAATTTCTAGTAGACAGACTGATCCTGAGCTGCAAATATGAATTCTTCTATCTACGTCCATGAAGTGATTTATCATGCCACTTTTCGGCAAGCTGATTGAGGCATCTGGCTTTGAAGACTCTTTGTTTTCCGGGCGCTTTCATTTGGTATAAACTGGTCACAATCGATTACAATATTTAATTCTTCCATAATTTTCAACACTTCTTTCGTGACTGAATGTAACTTTTTGAACTTTCATGGTGTTTAACTAATTTCATCTTCGATTCCCTTTATTTCTAGGAATATAGAGACGATTCACATCTGATTTTTGATGATGCATTCTATGTATGGTCAACTGTTTTCTGATTTTTATGTCAATTCTTTTTAACTCACCTAAATTCCAATTAATACTATTAAAGCTATAAGTTACTAATGTGAGAGCTAAAGAATGAATTGCAATTATTCTATTTTTTGAATTTAACGCTGTGTTAAATATTAATCTTACACGTTTTATAGGCTCTTCTTTCCTTTTTTTCTTTCCTTTTTCCATGTTCGATTCCATTGCTTTCATTAGCTTCAAGGTACTTATACGTTTAATCCTGCTCCAAATCTTTTATAATATTTTTGTTGCCAATTATTTAATCTTTAGTTTTAATTAATTTATCACGTTTAAAACTAGCTTTAGCACATTTATTTAGCCCAAACTCCATACCATTGTCATTCCTAAACACCTTCACTGTTTTAATTAAGCCTTCAAGTTTATTGTCATTACTCCCATATAATTTAGTATCATCCATGTAGAATAAATGGTTTTTTTTTATTTTGTATTTTGTATCCATATTTAGTTCTATTGATAAAAAGAGTAGTTATTATTTTATTATTATTATTTTTATTTGTAGGGCACGCAGTTTGCAAACTAGGTTTGCTGCAGAGGCGCTGTTCTAATCAGAAGGGCTATGAGAAAGAAATTTGGCTATAAAGATGCGTTTTAACATTGTTTCATAGTTAAAGCAAGAAAATTAATGAGTAGAGAAGAGATCTTATGAAGATGAAGAGATTTTATTATCCATGAATGAGGCACACTATCAAAGGCTTTTTTTTAGTCAATCCAGGCTGTACTTAGATTCCGGGCTCTACTTTTCATTTTTTTCATAATCATTCTGTTTACCAAAAGTTGATCTTTGCAGCCATACGATCTTTTTTTACACCCTTTCTGTTCTAATGAAAAAATTTTATTTTTTTCTATGTGCTTGTGCACTCTTTCTGTCATGATTGACGTGAGCAGTTTATATGTGGTGAGTAAGCGATAGTTTTTCGGATCTTATCTATAGTTCTCGATTTCATTCATTAATTTCTTTTTCCATTTTGGTATATTCTTTTCAATTGTATTTTTTTCTGGTTTTATACCACATTTTTGATGTAGCGTAACAAAGAGAGTTTTAAACTTTTGGGTTTGTTTGATTTTTATTAAGGGTTCTCTTTTGCTCATTTCATATATTTGACAACAAATAATTCTTCTATAATCTCTTGTTTCAACTGATCAACCGCTCTTTGTCTGACCATGTAATTTTGTTCACCACTATAATCATAAATTAACCGTTCTTCTTGTTCACATGTTCCACCCACTTCATCATTGCAACTTTTATTACCATTATTTTCAAGCTCACTTATTTCCTTTACTTCATCCCCAGTTTCTTCTTTTCTACCATTAACCGAATAATTTCTTGTTATTTTATTATTATTATTATATGGTTGAATTTCGTGTTAGTACCACTTACTTTTGACTTCAAATCCACGTGTCTTACATATTGTCCAGTGGATGAATTTAGCGACTCTGTTGTGGCGCTCTAGGCACTCGTGCTTTGCCAGCATTGGGCATCCGGAATCAATGTATGATATTGTTTCAGGGTGAGTTCTGCAAAGCCTACAATTTGGATCAACAGTTTTTTTCAATATTTTATTTTTATAATAATTTGTTGCAAGCGTCTGATCTTGGGCGGCAATTATGAGGCTCTCAGTTGTTTCTTTCAACCCAGCGCTGCGAAGCCATGGATTTTTACTTGTCTGTTCATTTTCAAGGGCTTGTGCATACTGACCGTGCATAGGCTTATTTGTGTATTTGTTTTGAATTTCCTTCATGAGCGTTTTTTTACGATGTGTTTTGTTTTACACGCTGCCGTAATTGGGTGAAAATTTTCTTGAGAAACTGTATTCTCAAATTTCAGATTAAACGCTTTTCTCACTTTGTTATTGATTTCAAAGAGACTATAAGCAGACTTTTTCGATTCTTCGTGTTCTGTTACTGCACAAATTAAAGGAGTAGTTTGTTTCTTTAAATACATTTCCAGGCCAGCGAGAATTGTGTAAAAGTGGGATTCTACCTACATCAATCCTCTTCCTCCTTCTGATCTAGAAACGTAGAGTCTTTCTGTGTCGGTTCGAGGGTGATGCATTTTGAACATTGTAAGTATTTTACTCGTTTTTCTGTCTATTTCTTGTAAGTCAGTTTTCGACCAGTTCACTACACCAAAGCTATAAGATAAGACTGGTATAGCCAAGCTGTTTATTGCCATAATTTTGTTTGGCGAGCTAAGTTCTGTGCTCAGTATCATTCTTAACCTTCTGTAAATTCATTTTTTAATTTCTTTCTCATGATTTTGTGGTGTGTACTAGATGACTCTTCGACCCCTAGGTATTTGTACGATTCGGTATTAGATAATTCTTTTATGTGCGTTTGATCATTCAGACTAATGTTGGAGCTTCTCACCATTTTACCTTTAATTATGTATAACTTTGCACATTTTTCTAAGCCAAATTCCATATAATGTCATCGCTGAACTTTTTGACTATTCTAAAGAGCGATCTTAAATCAGAGTCTGATTTACTGTAAATTTTTAGATCGTCCATGTAGAAAAGATGGTTGAGTTTTTTTCCTTTTTCAGCTTTGCCTATTTTAATAGCTGGAAAGTTTTTCTCATTCAAAAAAATACTCAAAAAGCAAAATGATAGACAGAAAATAAGAAGTGACAATGAATCTTCTTGGAAAATTCCTGTCTTTATTTTGATCCAAAAAATTTCCATATTTCCCTTCATGTGTCTCAGTCCTAGGTTTATTCTCCATTGAGGCATGGTACGCAAGATGAATTCAACAATCCGAGAGTGAATTCCGTACATCTTCATGACTTCTAAGATCCATGTGTGTGGTACACTGTCGAAAGCTTTTTTATAATCTATCCATGCTTGAGATAAAGCGCCTTTTTTATTTTTTGTGATTTCAGTGATCATCCGATTTATTAACAGTTGGTCTTTGCTTCCAAATGAACCTACTCTGCATCCTTTTTGTTCTTCCGGTAACAGCTGAAAATTTTCCAAGAGTAAGTTTTTTTTGCTAATATTGACGTCAATGTTTTATAAATGGTGGGTAGACATGTGATCGGGCGATAGTTCTTTGGATCTTGCGTGTTTTGATCTTTTGCCACTAAGTATGTGTTCCCTTCTGTTAACCACTTTGGGCTCTTGTTGGGGTTTTCCATTATTTCATTCAGAGCGTTAGCTAAGAAAGAGCGGCTTATGTTGAGCTTCTTCAACCAAAAGTTTGGGATTTTGTCTGGATCTGGCGTTTTCCAGTTTGGCATGTTTTTCAATGCTTCTTTTATGTTTTCTGCAGTAATTTTTTCCCATTTTTGGCCTGTGGCTGTTAGTTGCTTCACATGTTTTTTTATACAGCGAAGCCATTCAGCGGTTTCATTGTGTTTTTCTTCGTTCTCCCAGATGCTTTTCCAATATTTTGCTGTTTCTTCTCAATTTGGTGGCTTATTTACTATTGCGTTTCCTCCATTTATCTCTCTATAAAATTTTTTGGCATTAAGGTTAAACAGACTCTTTTGCTCAAAGAAGCTTTTTCTTTTTTCATATCTTTGAATTCTGTGTGCTTTGGCTTGAATTCTTTGTCTTAATGCTTCGCTTATTTCTTCACAGCTATTTTCTTCCATTCTTAGTTTTTTCTTTACCAAATTTGCTTTTGTTTTCACTTTTGAGCTTTTGTTGTCTTTCAGAATCTCTTCGATTATACTTAAATCTTTTCTAAGATTTTTTATTTTTTCTTGTAGTTTTATTTTCCAACTAGAGATTTTTGGCTTCGCTTCGACATTGTTTTTATCAATCTCTTTTTTTGGTTGGCTCAGATAAGCCGCTGAAGCAAAAATAAGATGGTTTAAAACTGAAAGTGATAGAGGCACTATTTTTTCAAGTATTTTTCCAAGATTCTCGTTAACTTCGTTCATTTTGGCTTTCATAGCTTTTGTTTCAGTTATTTTTTTAAAGGTTGTCTTTGTGTTATTTTTTTTGTTCTGACATTCTCAAAAATTTGAAGAATCTCTTTTTAAATTTTGCTGTTTATCCGTTCAGATAGTGAGGTTGTGTTTTCTTTTTCTGGCGATGCGGTAGTATAGATGTAGCGTTATTCTTTTTCGCAGGTGGAATTTCCTCTCTTTATTTTCTTTTTGATTTTTGACAGTTATTCGGACTACCTCATTTTTTATTTTTTTGTAAGTTTCTTCTGGTATTAGCCCGTTTTTTTTAATATATCGTCGTGTGTTTGCTAGCTTATTTGGGTCTGTTGATAAACTATTAGTTAACTGGGGATTTCTTTTTTCCCATATCTCGTAAGTTTTTTTTGTGACTGGATAGTTTGAATATATTTCCATAGTAATAAAATAACATCTTAATATCTCCTGATACTCTTCTGATGTCCACTTATGTCGCTTGGACGTCAAATTTCTGCTTGTGGATGTTGCGCTTTGAAGGCCATGTTGGGAGTCACTTCGTGTCTGGGTGCTTCTTACGATTTCTTCACGTTCTTCAGTTGTTGCAGTTATATTATGACGACTGAGTTGTGTCTGCTCCTTCATACAGTCTCTGCCGGGCAATGCTGAATCAGCTTTACTGATACTTTCCAGGTCGTTATTCGAATTTTTATTACGTTTGACCATTTTTAGTCGTTTGTGAATTGTAAAGGTTTTCGCAAGTGAAACTTTTGAGTTTAATATTATTTGGGATGAGCTTTTTAAAAAAATAAATTTTTTTTTTTTTAATACTTACTGGGTGGTTTGATGATAAATATATGAAAATAAGCAAGTGAATATAAAAGGAAAATAATTGTGAAAGAAGAAAAGTTAAAGGATAGAATCGATAAAACAGATAAATAATAAAAGTTGGTAAATATTAGTGAAAAGATAAATCAAATAAAAAATTTAGTTATTAAAAATAAATCTATAAAAAAAACTCTTCACTTTGAATGTTTGTTATATTTGCTTGTGTGCCTTGTAATCTTCCCGGGCAGTGTTTGTTTGTACACTGTTGCCGTGAATTTTCAACACAGAACTGACCTCCGAGCTAGTTATTTGTTTGCTAACACTTTTTAGTGTTATTAATCTAAATGCTTTATTTCATTTCCGGACAATGCTTATTAGTGCACTGTTTCCGTAAATTTTTAGCACAAAACTGCTCTTTGATCAGGTGATTAGATTTACAGTGGTGTCAAGAGTTATTATTGGTTTAGGAAAGAGAGTATTTTGGTCAGTACGGTGTTTCATAAAAAGGTATAGATATATATTTATATATGTGAAGGCAAATTTACAAAAAAACGGAAATTAAAATTGGAGAAGATAAAAAAGAAAAATTGAGTACTTCAGGATATAACTGAATTTATCATTTTTCTTTCTTTTATTATTATTTATATTAATTATTATTATTTTATTATTATTATTATGAAACTAATTCAAAGCTATTATGGTGTTAGGTATAATTGGTATGTATTATTTCAACGCTTGTAATTAGAATTTTTTGAATATTTCAGAAAATGTGAAAAAAAAATGAAAATTCAAATAAAATTTTATATAAATTATTTTTACAAATTGTAATTTTATTAGCAAAAAAAATATATATAGACAAATCTAAATTTTAATGTGAAGGAAAGTCTCAAAAATATGAATTATTTGGAAGATAAAATGTCAAATTTTTGAAAAATTTTTTTTTGGTCGAATAATATCAAAATAAATATTTAGAAAAAAACTTCATTTAGTACTTTTTATATTTATTGAGGTTTAGCTGAAAAACTATTCACTAACTTGCAGTAAAGCAACTATTTTGAGAGAAAACTCTTCAAAAGGATATTAATAATGATAACTATTAACCTTTGAACTTTTTCAAAAAAAGAAATGTTAAAAAACCATATAAAAATCAATTTTTAAAACTCAGAGTAACTCTTGGTCAGTTTTCGTTTGGCACTCCTTATTATTATTATTATTATTATTATTATTATTATTATTATTATTATTATTATTATTATTATTATTATTATTATTATTATTATTATTATTATTATTATTATTATTATTATTATTATTATTATTATTATTATTATTATTATTATTATTATTATTATTATTATATGAAATCTATCAAGTATTTTGTTGAGAAAATTTTAGTAAGACGGGTCATAACTAATGACCAGAGTCTTAGTAAGTCTGCCTACAGCTTCAGAACTTTCCTCAAGGTTCTTGCGGTACCGAGTAATGCCGCCTTTTGCAACTCTCCCATATTTGTATTAATTTCTAATTGGTGGAGAAAGCCTATGAAGTTCTTGCTTATACTTCCAATGACTCCAATTACAATTGGTACCACATGCACTTTCTTTTGCTGCCATAGTCTGCTAACTTCTCTTCGCAGATCCTGATACTTATCAATTTTTTCTTCTTCTTTTTCATTGATTCTGCAGTCTCCAGGTACAGCAACATCCACAATCAAGCATTTTTTTTCCTTCTTGTGTAAAACGACAATGTCAGGTCGACGGGCTTCTATCATATTGTCACATTGTATATTGAAGTCCCATAGCAACTTTATGTCATCATTCTCCACAACACTATCTGGCTCATGTTCGTACCACTTTTCATTGCATTTTAATCCATTTTTCCTACACAAGTCCCAATGAAATCTTCTAGCAACGTTATCGTGATGTCTTTTGTACTCTTTTTGAGCAAGCTTCTCACATTCGCAGATTATGTGTTGGACGGTTTCACCTTTGTTGCCGCACATTCTACACAGTGGGCTATAAGCTGTTTTATCTATATGGAATTTGAGATAGTTGGTCCTCAAGGCTTGCTCTTGCGCCGCACATATAAGTGACTCAGTTTGAATTTTCAAATCGCCTTTTCTCAGCCATCTCCAACTTAACTCTTTGTCTACTTTTGCCGATGTATCTCTTAAGAACTGTCAATACATTCTTTTTTCATTCCATTTTTTTATTCTCTCATCTTGAATATTTTTCTTCATATCTTTCACTGTGGCAATTACTGGATTTTCAAAATCACCTCTAGCTGCACATAAAAATCTTTCATCGCTTTTTTTGATGTGATCTTCAAGGCTGATTTTGGCCAAGGTAACAGTATCTTCAGCATTTGCCAGTCCTCGTCCGCCGACTTTCCTTGGTATATATAACCTATCTACATCACTTCGTGGGTGCAGTCCATTATGCATTGTTAAGAGTTTCCTTGTTTTCCCATCTATTGACTGAAGCTCAGTCTTTGTCCAACTAAGGAAAGTAGTTGAATATCTCCAAACAGGGATGGCCCAAGTATTAATACCCTTAACAATATTCCTCCCATTCAGTTTTGTCTTAACAATCTTTCGCACTCTTCTTTTGTATTCATTGAGAACTTTGATTTTCATTTTTGTAAATCGTCTGCTTGTAATATATCCAGATACTTGTATCCTTCTCCATCTCTCAATGCTTTCATTACTGTGTCGTCGGGTAGCTTAATTCCATCTGATTTAACTTTTTTCCCTCTTTTTATTTTTAACATTGAACACTTCTCGATACCGAATTTCATGCCGATATCTTCACTAAAAGCTCTTACTGTTTGTACTAGTGAGTCGAGTACTTCCTCGGTTTTGGCATACAGTTTAAGATCATCCATATAGAGTAGATGGTTGATCTTTTCCTTATTTTCAAAGCTGTAACAATGTCTTGTAGCTTATTATTATTATTTGTTTTTTTCTTCTTTTTACTTTTTGTAAAACAGTGGTTGTGTTTAAGGGGTTGCGACTTACAACCTAGGCACACTCAAAACATTCTTTGTCTTTAGAACCATCTCTAAAATCCTTGCTTACTCTAAGATGACTGTTTTTTGAATGGTCTCTACTAATAGTTTTATTCCAAGAAAAAATCAACCGAGGCAGTCTATTAAGAATAGTACCTAAAGTTTCTACTACTATGAATACTATTTTACATTCCACTTTCTAGTTTTTGGTTTCCTCTACCTAGGTCTCAATACTTCTCCATTTTTTTCATTTTTCTTCGTTTTCCAGGATTTTTTCAGTCCTATGATGGTACCATTTCTCACTGAAATGAAAACAATATTTTTTAGCGAGACTCTAGTAGACCGCTGTTGCCACCTTATCATGTCTAGCTTTATATTCTTTTTAAGCTAGTTTCTGGCACCCTGAAACTATGTCTAAAACCATTTCGTCTTTCTGTTTGCCCATTCTGCATGTTGGTGATGGTTCTGCAGCAATCACCAGACAGTTTCTTTTTTCAGGGTACCTCTTTTTAACCACAACTATAGTCCAATGCAGCGTTTGTCTTTCTTTCAAATTATCCATGCATATACTTTCCAATCCATTTTTCGCATTCAGTATGAATTTCTTCAGCAGTAGTTTCGACGTTCAAGCTCTTCTTACATCCTTCTTCGAAACCTTTGGTGATTTCAGCGTACTCAATAAACTGTCTTTTTTTTCTGACTGAATCAAATATACTTTTTAGACATCTTCCACCTAGACTTCGATAACGTATAGTCGGTCTGCATCGGGTCTTGGATGAAATTCTAGATATACATTTAACTGCTTCCTAGTTATGCGGTTCATAATTTTGAGTTCATCTTTTGCCCAATTCAAGATTCCGACAGATTAGGTCGTAATGTTTTGACAACTAACTGCTGTGGCCTGAGAGAAGTTTTTGTACTCATTTCTTCATTTTTTTCCATAATGACATCTTCGTGCTCTTGTTTCTTCAGGTTGTTGACATCTGAATTACTTGTATCAAGTTTTTTTTTTCAAGATTCCAACTTTTGAATTTCTCCAATTCAACTTCTGTGGACCAGTTGCTTCTCAATATTGTCCGTACTTGGTTTGCTAGCCTCTGTTTCAATAATTCGTCCTGTCTTTTCTCGTTCCAAATCCTAACCATTCTTTTTTAATATCCTTTCATCTTGGGATCACTTTCATAGTAGAATTTCAGATCAGTCATATTGTCTTTTTTAGAGAATTTTTTTCTTCCTTCTTCAGCAGTCATAGTTTGACGACCGGTACTCTCCTGCTGTCCCAAGAGCATCTTGCGGGCGAAGCTGAGCCAGCTTGGCTGACCCTTCACTTGGCGCCATTGATCAAAATTTTCTTTATTTGTTTATTCATTTGGAGTGTGATTTTTCTTATCAAGGCTCATTTTATTAGCCCGACTGGCAAGTGTTCTCTGTCAGGGTTGTTTCCCTCAGCCTTTGGTTCTAACGAGAAGCAAACGCACAAGGCAGTGGAAATTGTACTTGTGCAAATGATACTTGTGATACTATTATATTTATTTTTCAATCTTGAAAAATCTATATATATTTTTTAAACAACTATTTGTAAGTTTACCAAATTGAGCTCTCTATAAAAACATTAGTCAATTCTCAAACCATAATAAAACAAACTGCTTCTAGAAAAAATTAAAAAATTTGAAACGTGGTAAGCTTTTTAGAAATAAAAAAAAGATGTTTCTCAAGTCCAAACTTCCACAACTTACAAAAAATCAGATCTATCTCAATTTCAACCTTTCACGACAAAAAAAGAACAGGTATATCTCAAGTCCAACCCTTCATAAGCAAACAAAAGGTCTATAAAAGATTAATTTTTTAGGGTACAGCTGAGTTTTCTAAAATTATAAAAAGTTTAAGTAAAATTAATGTGTTCTAAAAACCTTCTTGAAGTCAATTTTTAAAAATCAAACTTATTTTTATTTGGATTCTTATCGTTGTTTGTTTATATTATTAAATCTATAACAAATAAAGCATTAAATACTATATATATAGTACAATGATAAGAAGCAATAAATAAAAAAATGAAAATGATACCAATAAAAGAGAGTTTTATAAAACAAAATGATAAAAATATAGAAAATAAATACATAAAATTACAAGCTAAAGGTGATGAAATATACAAACTAACAGGTTATCGTAAAATGTATAACTATTTAGGTTGACAAATAATTTAAAGCAAAATATAAAAAGGTATATAACTACTCATATTGCTCACTTATTTGAAAAATTAATTATTGAAAAAGTTGATAAAACTAAAAAAATTATTTAAGATAAATTATACAAAAAAAAACATATAGAATGATCTTTGGTAACGTTCCGAACCTAACACTAATAACAATAATAATAATCTACGAAGTTTATTATTATTAGCCCAGAGAGTTTCAAGATCATTTGATGTTTTTAAAAAATAGTCTAATATAATAATAGATTATAGAAGCTTAATATTCTTTTAGGAATTTTGTTTTCATGCCCTTCCAAATCCTTTTCTTTCTTAAACCTTCCGGCAAGCTGTTTCACAAACTTGAGCCTTCAATGTCAAACTTACGCTTTCCAATACTAGACATTTTGGATTTAGGGACATATAAATTTGTTGGACTACATCTTAGCCTACACTTAAATATAACTATAATAATCGATCTTGATAAATATTAGAGATAGTCAAGACAACGGCAGTGCTAAAGAATGGAAATTTTCCTATTTATTTAATCGTATGAGATTTTTATATTATTTGAAAAGCAGTGTGCTAAGAACGAGAGTTACACTTAGTATTTTGAGTTTGGAAATTAATTGCCATTAAAGTTAACTTTGGTGACAGATTTGAAATATAACTGATGATATAAAAAAGCGTGCTTTTGTATGATTTCACTAATGAGATATATATAAAAAAGAAAGACTGGGCCTAAAAAAAGAATGTGGGGGACACCAATACGTAGAAAAGTAAAGATAGATGAACAACTTGTTTGCTCCTAAAAAGATAAAATAAAACCACGATAAAGCAATGTCAGGTATGTGTAAGTAGTTTTCAAAAATCTGCAGCATATAAGGATGATTGATGGTATCGAAAACCGTTGAAATTTCTTAAAACACCAAGACGGCCGCAGACCCGCTAGCACAACTATATCGGTGATGTATAAAGCATTTTCTGTCGAGTGATAAAAACAGTATGCCTATTGGAGAGGGTTTTAAAGTACGCATTGAAAAAACGTGAAGAGAACTTCGTGAAAACGAAATTTTCTAAAAGTGTTGAAATGGTGCTGAGGTTTGAAATTTGACGATAGTTGGATGGTTGCATTGGATTCAAGCTATTCTTTTCCACTAAAAGGATTATCTGTGCTGTTTAGAACAAGGTCAAAGAAGTGTCTAAAAAAAACAGAAAGTGAGCAGATATTTGAGGTTAATATGCCAAAGAACCGTTTTAGAAGAAAAGTATGAATTATGTCTAAAAGTGAAAATTAATTTGGGAGTTTGATGATTTCATTGACAGTAATAAGTAAAAAGAGGAGATTTTCATGGTCACTGTCAGTTGGAAAACGTTGTGAGTCAAACCCATTTTTGTCGTGTAAAATGTGCTGAAATTATTGAAGATGAGATTTGACAAAAGCTCGAAGAGAATTTAAAAAATGATTTGAATGTATTAAAAGCGAAATTTCAACATAGAAAACTTATCTCGTTATCCATGTCACCTAAAATTTTTTTTTTCTCATTTCTCCTTTTGATCATTTTTCTTCCATCCGTCTTTCTGAGGCGATTTTCAGCAAATTTTCGTGACGCAAGATATTCATCTGGATTTTCTTCTTTTTATCTGCCATCAGTCGTCTTCTTTTATTAGTCCGGTTTAAAACTTTTTAATTGTCAGTTTGTCAGTCCATTTCACTTTTTTCTCCAGACCCACATTTCCCTAGCTTCCAAGCTTTTTTTGTCCGCCTTGCAAATGGCCTACGTTTCTGCTGCATACGTCGCCACACTCCACACCAGGGTCTTGACCAGCTTCTTTTTGGTCGCTTGCCTGAGTCCACCTGCAAGGATTGATTTTAGATGAAAAAATATATTTTTAGTCATTCCAATCCGTATCCTAGTGTTTTTTCGATGTAACTAATTCCAAAAGATAGCTTCCCAAGTACTTAATTTTTTTCACTTGTTCAAGTTCGACACTGTCAAGGTTCATACTATTCCTACCAGATTTTTTTTCCAAACTTCATGGTCTTGGTTTTTTGGCTATTTATTTTCATTCCATAGTTCTTGACCAATCTGTTTGTTTCTTCCACAATACTTTGTAAAAATGAAATTTTAGTTTCAAAATTTAAATAAATAATTTTTTGTTTGTTTTTTGATTGAACTCAAAATAATTCCAAATGGCATTTAAAAGAAGGTAAAAGAGCGAAGGATAATGAAAGCAAGAATGACTACAAAACTCCGTCTGCATTCAACCCTCAACCCTCCAATGTAACAACTCATGATGTAACTCTTGCTATTTCAAAATCTTTTGATTTCAATGTAATTTCGAAAATAAATTTTAATGTTGTAAATCATTCACCTTTTTGCTCAAAATAAAAATCTGTATTTGCTTTTCATTTCATGCGTTTTGAAAAGGATTTTTAAGCTTTTGCGCTATTTCTAATTATGAATGGGCTTTTTAAAACCATTTTTATAGTTTTGAGACAAGCTTCTCGAAACATTTTTAACTTGAAAAATGTGAAATTGAAAATCTTGCTTTAAAACAAACTTGGGTTTTATTTGCTAGCGTTTCGCGAATTTTAGCTGTTTTTTCAACAAATGTTCTAAAATACTTTCATAAATCGTTTTAAAATTATCAGATACGTGTTTCATTTTTGTCTGAAATTTTGAAAACTTGAAAATATTTTCTTTAATCCAACATGTTTTGTTATTTTGCAACAATTTTGAAATGAATGTTTTTGAGTGTTGTCAATAAATTTGAAAAAAATCGAATTTAAAAGTTTTAATGAAAACCAAATGCTGAATGAAAGTAATATATTGAATAGAAGACACCAGTAAATAAGAGATAGATGAAGTGAGCAGACTATTGTGGGAAGGACAATGCCAGCAGGAAATTTTCAATAGATGGAAACAAGGTTTATTGTGAAACTTTGGTTGAAATTTTGAAAGTGCAAAAAAACAATCTTTGAGCTTCTATTAAATTTATTATTTCTTTTTTTGCAACATTCCGTGTTTTGTTCCGTGTTTGAATCAAGTTTTTTTTATGTGATTTCAAGTTGACCAGCAGAAGTTTATTATTACTTAAATACTTTTGATTTTTCAAAAATTAAGACTTATATTTAACAATCAATCAAAATTAAGCGGCTTATTTTATGGTGGAACCGCTCGCAGTGACCAGCAATTAAAGAGCTATAAATAGATCTAACAACAAAGAAAGCATAACAAGCTAAAAATAAGAATAAGCTTTAAAAAACAATAATAAATAATTAAAATAAAAAACAATAAAATTATGAATAAATGAAATATTAAAATATTAATAAAAAAATAATGAAAAATTAAATAATAATAATTAAAAACTTGAAAAACATTGTACAATCAAACCAAACTCACAAGCAAAGTAAAAAACAAACGGTCTTCAAAAAATCAGATATCAATATAATATAAGAATCCCGCATCGTTCTTCCCGCGGTCAAAGAAGGGACGCGACCTTCAGTAAATGATCAGACTGAGGTCGAAAAACTCGCTGATAGATCAAACTTCTCTCAAAATAAAAACCTATGTAGACCCCAGAACGGGATTTTACCCACCCCTGGCCACTCAGGTTCACCAATGATTCATTCCAGAAAAAAAAGAAATAAATGGACTAGAGAGGAGTATAAAGAAGTTATTTATTGTTTTTACTATACACTAAAAAACCCAAGATCTAGTAACAAGACTAATGGTACCTACATAATATGGTGCACACGTTATAATGAAAGCAACAAGATGTAAAACATCGATGCAAATAAATTAGCGAATCAAAGAAGATACATCATTTGCAATAAAAAACTGACTGATTTAGAACAAATTAAAGAACAGGTCATAAATGATACCCAAAAAGAAAATATAGATAAACTAATAAATACGATAATAATAATAAAAATCGAAATAATAATAATAATTATGATGATAATAATAAGAATAATAATTTTGGTAATAATAATAATAATAATAACAATAATAATGATAATAAAAACAATGAAAATAATAATAATAAAATAACAAGAAATTATTCGGTTAATGGTAGAAAAGAAGAAACTGGTGATGAAGTAAAGGAAATAAGTGAGCTTGAAAATAATGGTAATAAAAGTTGCAATGATGAAGTGGGTGGAACATGTGAACAAGAAGAACGGTTAATTTACGATTATAGTGGTGAACAAAATTACATGGTCAGACAAAGAGCGGTTGATCAGTTGAAACAAGAGATTATAGAAGAATTATTTGTTGTCAAATATATGAAATGAGCAAAAGAGAACTCTTAATAAAAATTAAACAAACCCAAAAGTTTAAAACTCTCTTTGTATTGGGAAATGAAACAGTGAAACAAATTTTTGATGAAATAAACCCAGACTTACCAGAACTAAACAATTTAAGTAACGCTACATCAAAAACTCTTCAATACAAATGTTGTATAAAACCAAAATCAACTACAATTAAAAAGAATATACTTATACCAAAATGGAAAAAGAAATTAGTGAATGAAATCGAGAACTATAAAATGATGTTTTTTTACTCAGTGAATTAAAAAGGGAAAATAAAATAATAAATTCAAAAATAGAAAAAACATATAACATAAAGACTTTTAATCAAATAGCCACTATCAAAGAAGAACTTGTACAAAAACTACAACTAGAAGCACAAAGGTTAAGGAGAATGAATAAAAGATGTGACTTTCATAAACAGAATAAAATCTTTGTAACAGATGCAAAAAGGTTTTACAGAGAAATCTTCAAAGCCTCAATAGTTGTGAAGGAATCTCCAAAGCCTCAATAGTTGTGAAGGAATCTCCAAAGCCTCAATAGTTGTGAAGGAATCTCCAAAGCCTCAATAGTTGTGAAGGAATCTCCAAAGCCTCAATAGTTGTGAAGGAATCTCCAAAGCCTCAATAGTTGTGAAGGAATCTCCAAAGCCTCAATAGTTGTGAAGGAATCTCCAACAGAGGAAGAAATGAAAACTTCCTGGCAAGATACTTGGAGTGAAAAGAAGTCCCACAATGATTGTGCTTCATGGATAGAAGGCATAATTCGGGACAACAAAAGGATCCCTTGCCAACAATGGAGCAATATAGAAGAAAGTGAGATGGCTGAAGCCCTGAAGAAGTCTCATAAGTGGAGGTCTCCAGAAGTTGATGAAGTGCCTAACTTTTGGTTAGACACTCTACAAGCTACACATAAATGCATGGCTTCGAAGCTTAACAAAATTTTTGAACACCCCGAAAATATTCCAACATGGATATATAAAGGGCACACATTCCTTATACCCAAGTGCACGCATTTTTATACCCTTTTTCTGCATCCTTTTTGTTCTATAGGGAAAAGGTTATGTTCTTCCATATCCTTGTAGGTTCTTTCTTATAGTATCGAAGTTAAAAGCTTGTATGTTGTTGAAAGACACATAATTGGACAATAGTTTTTATTATTAATATTATTATTATTATTCTTCTTCTTATTATTATTATTATTATTATTATTATTATTATTAGTAGTAGTAGTAAAGTAGTATTAGTAGTAGTAGTAATGTCAGTAGGATTATTGCTATTTAAGCTATTTAGTATTCTTCCTAAAAAGTGTATATGAGTGCAAACAGTTTTTCTCAATGAAAAGTCCATACAGGAACAGTTAAACATGTGCTCGCAAAAAGCACAGTCTTTACGTTTCAAATAACAATTGGTGAAACTACATTCATTTAATAATTTTTCTGTTATAAACTTTCATTATCACTAAATAATTCAAGCTGCCTTTCTTCTATGATGTTTTATTGAGCGTGTGTAAATTTACTGATTCTCTAAGCTTTTTCAATATTTCACGTTGATTTGCAGTTCTTACACCGCTACTAATTTTGTTGTCCGTTTCTTCAACTTCAAAATTAGGTCAACACAAATATAAAAAGGTATTCCAAAATATTTCATAATGTACATACCCCAACCTGAAGATTATTATTAACGTTCACTTTAAGATTTTACAAAACAATAAAAATTCTGAAAAGAAAAATAAAAACTAGCCTTTCATTTTAAATTATAGTATTTGATCTAGATATAAAAAAAGACCGTTTTGGCTAAACAAAGAAAATATTGCAAGCTTTTTTGCTCGCCGCAAAGTTCAATACGTAAGCTATATTACCGTAAGGATAACACTCCTGGATGAGCTATGTTACAATAAATCGTCGTTCTGAACGTTCAATCTTAACTCAATTTTATTATTAAACAAAATTTTTCATTTGAATATTATTTAATGATTAATATTATTTGAATAAATGAATTTTTTTATTTAATCTGTGAATTTTTGTCAACCAATCAAATATGTTTTTGTGAGGTTGTGGCTTGTGTGTTTCAATAGACTGAGCATTTTGAACTACAAGATAATGAACACTTAATGGTTGGTTGAATTCACCTTTTCATGAAACTAGGTTTCATTTTTAAAAAACTTGAATAAAAAATATAATTCTATTTTCGTCAATATCCACATTTTACAAAAATTATAAATGACTCAAGGAGACTCAGATCTGGACTGAAACAACATATATGGTATGGAAGCCGACAAAACATGCGCCAATCAGGAAGCAATGACACTATGACGATGATGAAACCCAAATTAGGAATAGTTTTTTCTTGAATACAATTTTGTCATAAAATATTTTGGATACCCTTATAAATGGTTTTGATGATTAGAATTCTTGTTCGAATTTTGGCTAAAAACAGAGGTTTTGCATAAAGAAAAAAACATGGTTTCATGAGTATTATTAAGTTTCAAATAACAAAATTCAGTGGTGTTATAAATTGTATGAAACTAAGGATTGCCTGGTTGACCGTTAAGCTGTCTTGAATTGTTGGTTTCGGTAGTAACTGGAAATTATGAGTCATGAGCAAATTGAATGAAAATGCATATAATACATTATAACCACGAGAGCAACGATAATGCCACTCAAAACAGCAACACATGTGACTCGGGCTGTAAGCGTGTCTGCTGAAAGTTTTTTGGTGTTATGTAAAATGTAAATAAAAAAAAAAAATTTTCTGCCTTAATTGATTAGCCTAATAAATTAAAAAAGTGATCAATGATGTTTTTAAATGAACATATGGACGAATAAATGAGTATACAAAGTAATGATCCCAAACCTAATTCTTCGTCGTACCCTCCGTAGCTTAGATCTTCATAAAGAGGAGTTCGATTATTGAAAACTGTAGTCAAAAGTCGATCCAAATCTGTTGTTTTTTGATAATTATTAGGTTTTTCAACATTCAAACCCTTGTCTCTGTGTTTTTAATATTTTTTTTCAATTACTTTTTTAAAAATAGCTTGCATAATCAGCGCCCTATTACAATACAATACAATTACGGATAAGATTAAAGTGGCATTAACTTCAAGATTTTCTAGGCCACATAATTATTATACAACACAAAAAAATAAATGAATATTAATCAAAATAATTAAAAAAACAAAATAACAAATAAATGAAGAAGTAAAATAAAATAAAAAAAGAAAAGAAATTTTTTGACAGAATAACATATGAATGTTATGATCCAAAAAACAGATAAGATTTGAGATTTCTTTCAAAAGAATGTGTGGAAACAGAAAACTTGAGTTATTCAGAAAGGTTATTTCTCAGGGTAGGACCGGTTACGTGAAAAATTTTCCTTTCTGTGGTTTTGAGCTTATACTTACCTTGAACAACTTTCAATGAATTAGCAGATCTCAGTTTCTGTTTACCCAGAATGTTTGATAACATCTCAAAATCTCTTGAAAGATAAGCTTGACAAACAAACACTTAAACATCATCAGCAGAACCTTATAGTCAATCCTCTCATCAATTTTAAGCCAGTGCAGATCTCTCAAAATAGGGCTTATAATATCATATTTTCTGGTGCCTGTTATGAGCCTGGGTGTTGTGTTGATTAAAGATGGGAGTCTGTTTTTCTTATATTTAGCGAGCTTTGCAAGGATAATGTTCTCATAGTCTATCCGGCTTAATACCAGTGCTGATGCCAGTGTTTTCAAAGACTCATATTTCAACCCTAGTACTCAGTCAATAAATTATAGCCGAAGAAAACACTGCATAGCAGATGCTAAATGTCTGTTAAACAGGTTTATACGTCTGTATAAGCAAAAACATAGATATATATATTCAGGCCAATTATTTGGTGAGAATTTTAAAACAAGACTTTTCCATCAAAAAACGGTTTTCGATTTTTAGACTTCTGAAAATATTAACGTTTTATTAGTATATAACTGTTGAAAATAATATATACTCGTCTTCAAGTATTACCATTGCTTTTGGCTCAAAAGCGGCTTTTTGAACCCGCAGGTGACTTGCACACATTCCCACAATTGCCATGAAAATGAAAAAAACCGGGATCAATAATATAGATTTTTTCATGTCTTTTCATTCTACACTTTTGCAGACTTTGTCACAAATGCTACAAATATTGCTAAATGACATAGGGCAAATAAAATTTTAAAGTGTAGGGTGCACTAAACTGTCCTTTTCATTCTTGGCCGTAAAAACACAACATCGATGAAACCTTGAATGGCTCAATAAACCCGCCTTGCTCAAACATGGTCTTTCAGATTGACGGCAGGTTAGTTCTGTGTTTTGATTTTGACGAGAGAAGGTGTAGATTTCATTTTTTTAATTGAATTTTTTGTTCCCTTGAGACCTTCGTTTCTTATAGACAAAGTATATCCATGTTGTATTTGGTGAATACTTTGACTAGGCACTCTTTATTCGATTGACTGGATAGACCACGAACATTTAGAGATCCACTCGAAAGCTGGTTGCTATTTCAGATTTTATTTAGGCAGTTTAACATGCTGCAATTACATTTTAGGCATCAGACCTACTACAGGCGCACGAGTAAAAAAAAGATTGAATAAATTCGATTCTTTTTTCGTGAAACCTGAATATATATATAGTTTTGTGTCATACTCAGTAATGTTTCTTTTCCAGAAGTTACGTTTAAGCTTGGCGTGTTCCCGTCTGCTTTCCTAAAAATGCTTTAAAAATTACTTATCTACAATTTGCTTTGTTTTGCGCTTGTATCTCCCATGATTCGGAGTTTATGCCGCATTTTTAATGGCTTGTTTTAAGCAATCTTTGAATCTTTTTTTGGGTTTGTGAGCTAGTCTTTCACCATCAGCGATTTGCCTATAAGATATTTGCTTTGAAACCCGTTTGTTCGGCAATCTTACTAAGCGGCCGCTCTGTCTGAGTTCTTGCTTAAAATTTATGACTTCGATGCTACAGATATTTGTCATTTCAAGTATTTCAGTGTCGCTGATGTGCATCTGTCAAATTATGCCCAGAATCTTACGCAGACACTGTTGGTGAAAGCGCTCTAGTTGTTTCAGCTGCCTGCTATATGTGGTCCAAGTTTCACTAGTATAAAGAAGGACAGTTAGAATACACGCATTATACACTTCAACCTTCGTTATTTTAGAAATACCATGACGACTCCAAAAGCGTACCACAAAGATCTGTACCTGGCCCACTTCTTTTCACTTCCTACATTTTTTCTTTTGTTAGTCTCATTGCAAACTCAAACCTACTATATCATCAATACGCTCGGGCTAAAATTAATATATAAAATGAATCTCAGTAAACAAACCCCACCTTCAATAACTGAATGCATGAGACTCTTAAAGCAATGGTTTTGCTTGAATCATATGCAACTTAACACAAGTAAAACTGTAATCACAAAATTCGGCACACTTGAACAACTCAAAGCTGCCGAAAATTTGAATAGTATCAACAACATCCCCTTCAATAGTTCTTTAAAAACTCTTGGAGTACTTCTTGATTCTAAGCTCACCTTCAAAAATCACATCACCAACCTTATAAAAACTTGCAATTACCATCTACACTCCATTTCTCAAATCCGTGCTTTTCTTAATGATGAAATAGCCAGCAGCCTGATTCGATGCTTAGTACGTAGTTACATGGATTACTGCAACTCTGTTCTCTACGGGATAGCAAACCTTCAGCTCAAAAGACTGCAACGCGTAGTGAACAAAGGAGCCAGAATAACATTCAACTGCAATGTCAAAAACCCCCATCTAGTTAGCTCTTCCAAGAATAATCTCTAACGTCTCCCTTGGTTTCCAGTAGAACAACGCATAATATTTGAAATCGCTTTACTAACTTGCAAAACTCTTAAACTATCTTCACCATTTTATCTTTCTTTTGTTTTAAAAACTATAAATCAACAAAGAACGCTGCGCTCTTCTGGAGCCCTTCTATCAAATAAACCCAAAAACAAGATTACCGCCGTGCCTTTCGACATTCATCATCCAAGATCTTGAACTCACTGCCACAATATTTAAAAAACTGCAATAATCTCACTGTTTTTAAAAAACTTTTGAAAACTCATTTATTTAAGACTGTCTTCGAATTTTTACAATAGTTAACCGCTTCATTTTTTCTACTTCAATACTCTCATAAAAAATCTACCTAATCTTTTTTATACAATTATAATTTTATTTTATAATTTATTTCCAACATCTACGCTCATTTTAGTCATTACCATTATTTTTAATCTCGTAATGTGTCGAACAGGGGCGCCTCAGTTGATTGTCTTGGCGCTTTACAAATTGACTTACATTTCATTCATATATATATACATATAATTTTAAGTTTTTGGTGTGTGAATTATCAAAGATTATTCCAGAAACTTTAAAAAACATGACCTGAAATTCATTTTGTTTCACTGAAGATTCCAGATTACAAAATCCTAATTTTGAATGCCTTTCTACTTGGTGCTGGTAACCTATGAAAGACTAAGGTCACTAACAAATGCTGTTTAAACATTGCTAGATCGGTATTTTCAAGTTCCATCACGGTTTTTCCATCTTCTTTATGTCATATTTCACGTTTCTCGCCAGCTGCCTTTCTGTTTTTTACCTCGAAGGTTCTAAATGAGTATTTGTTTAGCAATTATGTTGGTGGTTTTCTTGAGCGTTTGACTTACCCTCCTCTATTTCTATTGAAAAATCGATTTTTGCATAGGCTTTTGCTTTGTATAGTGCATTAAGGTTTTTTAAATTGTTTTGGGCGCCAAAATCACTGGCTGATAAATTAGAGCATAGATGGAGGTTTGAGCTGCAACTGATGTTTTATTTTTGTGGTTGCGCGTTGCAGACCAAATTGGCTTCAATAATATTTTCAAAACCATGGTGAATCAATAGATTTACTCGAAAAAATCTTATTTGTTTGAACTTGCATCTGTTGTTGGGTGAAAATAAAGTGTCAATCCACCAGAAAAGTTCAAATCGTCTAGCTGAGCCCGAAGGTGTCCACTGTAATATTTTTGTTGTTGTAGAGGCTTCTACGATCCAATCTATAACCAGCAAAAATACGGATGCTGAAAGTAGAAATTTTTATCGTAAGTCCGTTTTTACGTTGAAAGCTTCTGTTGTTTGGCATCAATAGATAACGCTGCAAGACAGTTTCACATAGAAATTTTGTTTGGTGTTTGTTATTTTTTTGGATTTCATAATGCTTTACAGCTTTCAAGAATCTGTCTGTCTATAAAGCCAAACATTTTCTGATAACCAATGAAGTTATAAACAGCGGAAAGTTCCATTTTATAGACTGCTTCATTAAAATGCGGAATGAGACTGCTCTGTGCGAGTTCCATTTTTTCAAAAATTTTGGTCATGACGTTGGGAGTCAAGGGCTTTTTTTTTAATCTTTTCAACATAATTCTGCTGAAAACATTTTGAAGTGTAGAGCAAAATTTTTTTTATTTTTTAAAACTTCTACTCCTTCTTCAAGGATCTACTGTAAATAATGTAATGCGGTATTTATAAAGCGCTTTTTCTTATAGATCAAAGTGCTTGCTACAAATTTAATGTAGCGAAAACACACTGTGGAACAGATGCTAATTTTTGGCCCACGCGGAATCGAACCCGGTTACTAATAGATAATTAGTCTAATGCTCAAACATTGAGCTATAGGGGCCGACAAATAGAAATGAATTGCTGTGTATCGCATTCAATATTTTGTAAACTCATTTAAAAACAAATTTCTCCGGTAAAAATCACTTTTTTAGCAAAATCTTCCAGATTGGAAAAATGATGCACAAAAAACTCCTGAAACATGCTTATAAGGACGTTTTAGCGACACACCATATTAGCCATTCATAGTGACCAATAAAATGTTTCATTTTAATGGGGTACGTTTGTATTAAAAGTTAATTAGAATTAATTTTAGTTAGAAAAAGGAAAATTTTAGAAAAAACTATATTTGTTTTTTTACGTGATAAAAACAACCTTTGTATTTTCAACTTTAATTTATTTATTGAATTATTTACGTTCAAATTAATCGTTTCTTTTCTCGGCATTAAAAATCCAGAAAACTTCATTTAACGACGAATTCTAGAAGTCTGAACAGTACAAAGCTTCACAAAAAGTATATTCTCACATTTATCTAATAGTTCGTATAAGATTATGCATATAGCTATGAAAATGATGCTATAATGAACTTTAAAACAAATAAACCTTTCAACTTCGCTTCACACAATGTCATCTGAAGAGTAGTATCGTTTTGGCACTTAATTGTAACGTTTTTGACATTTTTATTTAGAGGACACTCATATTTTTGAGAGATCCTTTTACAGTGATCAGCGCCCGTAACATTGAATTCGATGTCAGCACCCCTGCATTCCCCAAACAATACCAAATGACGTTTGTAGGTATTTAAAAGCAAATTCAAAAAAACTGGTTTTTCTGCTTTAGTTTGCATGCATGTCGTTAAATTTCCATCTTTGATAAGACTTGACGTCCCCATTTGAAGCTCGCCTTGGAATTGAATGTCAAAATCATTTTTTTCTTTCCCTGCGCAGAAAATGAACAATTTTAAAAATATACGAAAAATAATACGAACTTACAATCATCAAGAAAGTTATATTCCACCAGTTCACTTTGTGGTGTTATAAGACAAAGTTTCATGAAACCCTCATGCTCACATAGTACATCCCATTCTTCGAATGGCTTTATAGTAGAGCATTCATAAGAGCTGCTTTTATCCACACAAGCAATCTCTATTATTTCCACTTCAGTATCGGACATACTGTATAATCTCGTTTTGAACTTTCTTTCAGGACAATCTCCATGAATTATTATTTTATATAGATATCTTGTTCTTAATGCTTGAAAACGAAAATAAACTCCTTTTTTGTAATATGTGGAGATACAATGATTCTCATCATCTTTTAGCATGCTACGATAGTCATTAAGACGTGCTGTGAAAAATTGAGTTGATTTAGTTGAATATAAAAACAAAATGAGAAATAAGTTGGAAATAAAAGAAAGAATAAAATTCATTTTGTGACGTGATGTTTACTACCTAAACAGAAACATTAGAACAAATAATTAATCTTTTAGAGACATTTTAATGTAAATAATATTCAACAATTTTTTACGTCGATTTATAGATTTTATTTAATTTCAGTACATTAATTGAGCAAAAAAAATAATCAGCTGTAATTTCCGATAAGTTTAGCCTATCATAAAACATTAGCGAAAAATTTTAGCTACTAAATAAATTTTATCTCTCATGTTTTAGGCTAAGGCTAAGTATATGTACTGAAATTCTTTAATAAATCGACGTGAAAAATTGTTGAACAAATAATTACTGATTTTTCAGACTCCAAAATTATGTACTTTTCATGCACATTTCTTGCTTATAGAACTTACATTTGCAGTAAGTACAACTTTGCGGTCAAAGAAATTTTTTCTATTTGAAACTATAGAAAAATGAGGAAAATATATATTTTCGGAGTATTGGATTATAATGGGGTAGGCTATGCGGAAGCTTAGTGTTAAAGAATGGTTGGTGCGTATAGTTGAGGTTATGTATGGGGATGTAAGGATCATGGTTGAGATTGGTGATGGCTTCAGCAAGAAATTGAGCGTAATTGTAGGCGTGTGTCAAGGTTCCTTTTTTATCCATGTAATTGAAGCTATATCTTGAAAATTTCGCATTGATTTTTTTTTGTGATTTACTTCCTGCTAATGGTTTGGACATTATCTCAAAGACATAAAAATATTTGGTTTTGAGTGAGTAAAATGAAAAAACGATTTGAAACTAAAAAGCTTTGGGTTTACATAAAAAAACTAGTCATCATCTTGACGTGCTCGAAAAGCCTAGCAACTTTCCAAGTGATGTATATTTCAGTGATGTAGGTTGCAATTTAATTTTCTGCGAGAGTTGTATAAGTTAGTTGCACAAAAAGTGTTGTGGGAAAAATAGCGGTTAAAAAAAACATCCATTACTTAGCTATAGTCGGTACAACACAAACAGTGGATAGTAAAAAACTAGATTGGAAATGATAAACTTGAAATTTCAAAAAAAACATACAAAAAGTATTTATTAAAGAAACTATTTGTAAGACGAACTTACATTCTCAAGCCTTATGAAAAGTTTTGTACAAATTTTTGTTTGTTTTTTATACAATTGTGTTAGGTTATTCTACTTCATAAAACTTAAAATTGTTACTAACATTTGTATTCTTGGTGACTTGCATTTTGTCTGGGAAGGTTGCGAACTATCTCTATGCATCAAATGCAAATCTGCTTGAAGAAGTTCCATCAACTTCTTCCACTTTCCACCAATCCTTATCTACTTTTCACAACTAGAAGCAAAATTTACAAGATGCACATAAGGTTGGTAATGCTGTACTCATCAAAAACGACAAGCCAAACAGCATCTCGGAATTGATGGATGCACAACGAACTTGCTAAAATTTGATGGGTGGACAAAACCAAGATTGAAAAAACAATAAGTGCAAAAGATTTTTAAACAAAACTTTGCATCCAGAACAGAAATAGCACTTTGTTTCAAAGTTTGAGATGTTTTGGTCATGTGGTGCGTAGCTGAGGTCGGATTTCAAAAGTCAGAGAAGCAAAGTAACTGGTGATAAGAATTCTGGTAGGCCAAAAATGATTGACAAAAATTTACCCACACGATAGTCTTACTTGAAAGAAGATAATCAATTTAAAAAGTTATACCCTCTGGACAATGGGCTATCAACAAAATAGCATTGTTAGTGATAGAAGAGCCATCAAATCGCATATATTTGTTTCACGGAAGAGCTATAAAAAAGCTTAGAAAAAATTTTATTTTATTTCAATCTTCTAACATAAAATGATTTCAGATTTTAAATAGTTCTTACATGTTGGAAATAAACTATCAGAAATACAACTAGAAGTAAATAAATTTAAACAATTTTATAGAAAATTAAAACTAATATGAAATGCAAAACAGTTTATGCATTCAAAATATCTTGACATAATCCCATGTAAGATCGACAACCAGTATATTGGCATTATGACTGGCCAAAAGAATGCATCCTTTTTCCAAAGAGACGTTGACAAATGCACACAAGGAGTTAGATAAACAAGCAAAGATACATTCTTGTGGGTACCTTGTTTGTTCAATTCGAGCCAACTCTAAGCCGGTCATCAAGTATCCCTTTGCCCTGTACCATCTGTTTCTCGCTTCATACAATAAGTCAAAAATAACATAGAAGTCATATGATTAGATTTTATATTTTATTCGAATACTAACGAGTGATGTCAGCGAAAGCTTCAACTTCACAAAAACACAGAGAACCAGTACCAGTTGCTGGTTGCTGAATTATGAGATGGTTAGCCATTCGCAAAGGACGGGAACAATCGACAGACCATATTTCTGAAGGATTTACTTTAAAAGGATGCTGGTAGCAAACGTGATACGTTCCAAGTATCACGGGTCCAGATTCATAGCCATGATCTGAAAGACCCACTATGAAATAATCCATTCTTTCCGCTGCAGAAATTAAAGTAAATACAACTTAACTGTAAAAAATTATGATTTATATAAAATAATTTTAGTAATTGGAATAGATTATTCAGATTAAATATAATTATTTTTTTAAGTGATGGCACACCAGAATTAAAGAACATTTTTTACGGTTTTAATCGTTCATTTTCAACGTCTTCTTTCTCTTATGAATGCTATATACATGCATATGTTCCAGTTTAATGCAACTTTCTTTGCCTCAACTCCATACTTTTTTGGACAGAATCTATGTAGCGAGTTTCAAAGAATTCGATATTTTTTCTCTCTAAATTCCCTCTCTCCTATTCAATTTCAAAAACAGCCTATGATCCAACGCATTCATTGCATACGCAAGTTATGTTTAGCTCAAGACGTTGATTAGAAACAAGTTACTCAAACAAACAAATAAACAAACAAATAACGAATATTATTATAGTGGCATGAAACTGATTAAGTCTTCAAGACCAATATGGAATATTTATTTATAGAGTCAGTCCTAATATTGTAGATTAGTTTATTCGAATTAACTCAAGTTTAGATCACTCGTCATTTGAGTTTGTTCTAATTTTCAGAGAGATCTATTTTGTTTTCAAACACAATTTTTTCAAAAAGTTTCTAGTAAAACTTGTTTTAAGATCTACTCTAGTAAGGTCGTGTTGATTGGGTGAAGTTATGCCGTTTTTGTGGAATTTAATATTTAGTTTTAGATTGCACTTTTAGCAGCCGTTCTATCGGCTTGTTTTTGCTATGAACTGTTTTTTCTCCTTTTTAAGGTATTTCATTTTCAATTTTTTGTTTTCATTAGTTTAGTTAATTATTTTTTTTTTTAAAAAACTTTAATTCTTTTTGTCTTTTTTCTTGTTCCTCGTATTTACTGTAAACCTATGCCCTGCTCTCGGGATTTTTTACTAAGTCTCTCCAAATTCTCTTCTCCCCCTCCTCGGATCATCAGGCGGCGCGTTTTTTTCTTCAATCTCAATTCTTGTAGTTTTTTTTCTGTTTTCAATAATATTTCATCATTCACTACTTTTTCTTTTTCCAGTTCTACATTCCCTCACTCATCTCTTAGCTCCTATTGTCACCTAAAATCTAAATCTTCTTTTTTTCAATTCTAATTCATCCAACTTATCTCATAACTCTTCTAAACTTCTTAAATCCATTAATATCTCTTTTCTTAATATAAGATCTTTAAATAACAAATCTATTCGTGTTATTAATCTCTTTTCTTGATTTTCTAGCTCTCAGTGAGAGCTGGCATGAATCTGCTTTTTCTTCTTCTCTCGTCTCTGCTTGTCCTCCTTCTTATTCTTTTTTGAACTTGCTCGTGATTTTCAAATCCTTTTTCTACCTCTTTTTTAACTTATGGAGTAATCTGTCTTTTTTACAAATCCACCTTTTCCTCCTCCAAAACTTCTCATTCTGATTTTAAATCTTTGAAATTCTTTGTCTCTTCTTCTAAATTTGGTACTCTCACCCTGTTTATTGCTGTTATTTATCGACCTCCTTCTTCTTTTCTCTCTTCATTTATTAATGACTTCTTTTCCTTACTTGAATTTCTATATACTCTTTCCTTTTCTTTTTATATTGTAAATGACTTTAACATCCAATTTAACAACAAAAATAATTCCTACACTAACAAATTTCTGGACCTTCTCGAACTTTTCAATTTTTCCCAACATTATCCCTTTCTCTCTCATTCCTCCAGCAACACCATTGATCTTTTCATCACATAATCTTTTATCAAACCCATTAGTATTCTTGCTCACCCAGTCTCCTTCTCTAATCACTATCTTATGCAATCTTCTTTTTCTACCAACCCCATTAAACTCTCCTCTACTTGACAAAACACTTTTCATCCAACTTCTTTCTGCTTCTTTTTTTGACTCTTCTTCTTTCACTGACGTTGATGACTTTGTTTTTGCTTTAGACTCTCTTCTTACTAATACTTTGAATGTGCTTCTTCCCCTTTAATCTTTTACCTACTGTCTTTCCTCATTCAAAGCTCCTTGGTTTGAGGATCAATGCGTCCCATCCATACGTACTTTACGCAAACCCGAACGTTCTTATCGTTCCTCTCCTTCTTCTTACTCTCATGTTCTTTGGCTTTCTCACCTATCAACCTATCGCTCTCTTCAACACTCCAAACACTCTAATTTTCTTATTTCTTCCATCAACTCTGCTTCCTCTTCTTCCTCTCATTGTAAAATCTCAATCGCATTCTTTCTAAACAATCCCCTTCTCCTCCTTTTTCTTTTCAAGATCTTCATGACTTATTCCATAATAAGATTCTTTTTATTAGAACTAATCGCTCATCATCTCACACTTCTCCAGCGTTTTTTTCTGCGTCTGTCTCTCTTTCTCACTTTTCACCCATCACCTTAACAGACCTCAGCTCCATCATCAAATCTGTATCTTCATCTTCTTGCTCCCTTGACCTAATTCCACCAAAAATCTTCAAAGATCTTTCCTCTTTCTTTTATCCCATCATTCTCAATCTTATAAACTTTTTTCTAGCTACTTCCAAGTTTCCCACCTCCTTCAAATTATCTATCGTTACTCCAATACTGAAAAAACCTTCTCTCGATCCTTCTATCCTTTCCAACTACCGTCCCATTTCTAACCTTTCCTTTCTCTTCAAAATTCTTAAAAAAGCTCTTTACCTCCAACTTTCAAACTTTCTTCTTTCTAACAATCTTCTTCCCTCTACCCAATCTGGCTTTGACCTTTTCACTACTGAAACCTGCCTTCTAAAAATCGTTAATGAGGCTTTTCTAGCTTCCGACTCTGGTAAACTTTTCCTTCTCCTTTTTCTTGACTTCTCTTTTGCTTTTGATACTGTTGACCACTCACTTTTACTTCAGCCTCTCAACTTCTCTTTAGGTATTTCCGACTCCTCACTTTCGTGGCTTACCTTTTATCTTTCTAACCGTTCCTCCACTGTTTCTATTAACAACTCTTCTTCTTCTTCTCCTCTCTATGTTCTTTTTGGTGTTCTTCAGAGATCTGTTTTCAAGCCTTTTCTTTTTATTCTTTATACCTCTCAGCTCTCTTGTCTCATCGATTCTTTCTCTTTTCAAAGTCAGCTTTTTGCTGACGAGGCCTATATCTTCTCTTCTTTTCCTCTCTCTTCCCTTTTTTCTACATTTGAAAGGCTTAGTCTCTGTCTTTTTTCTATTCTTTCATGGAATGACTCAACGCATCTAAGGCTTAATCTCTCAAAATTTAACTTTATCTATCTTTCTAAGTCCAAATCTCTTTCTTCCTCTTTCCCTCCCATTATGATCTCTGACCTTACTACCAATCCCTCTTCCACCATTCACTGCCTTGGTTTTCTCTTTGATTTTTCCCTTTCTTTTAATCCTCAAATTCTCTCTGTTGCTTCTTCTTGTTTTTTTTCACCTACGTCGTGTCAGACAGATCTCTTCTTATCTCGATGATGCCTCTCTTAAGATTCTTGTCTGCTTTCTTGTTCTCTCCCGGCTTGATTACTGCAACTCTTTGTACTTTAATCTTCCTAAATCTACTTTTTACTCTCTAACTAAAGCTTTCAACTTTTCTGCACGCCTGGTCTCTCATACTCTCAAATTTTCCCATATTTCTCCATCTCTTGTCGATCTTCACTGGCTAGCTCTTAACTTTCACTCTTCCTTCAAAATCTGTTCTCTCATGTAAAAGATTTCTTATTCTACTTTGCTTTTCTATCTTTCTGACCTATTACTACCTCCTAAACGTGCCGGCCTACGGTCCTCTAGTCATTCTCAACTCTTCATAATCTCTCTCTCTTACTCCTAAACTAAATCTACTTTTTCTTTTTCTGGTCCCCTTCTCTGGAATTCTCTTCCTCATAATCTTAAATCTTTTTCCTATTCTATTTTTCTCAAAAACCTGAAAACTTTCTTTTTGAGCAGTTCATAGCAGAGCGCCTCTAAACGATGCGTAAGAGGCGCTAGATAAATAATTCATTATTATTATTATTAGTTCAAAATTTTTTCACAACTTGATGTCAGAACAAAAATATGATTGTAAATTTTTGTGTATATGAAAATACAAAGACTGGTTTTTATTATTTTCTCTTGATCTTGTAACTTCACTCAGTATTGGCGTCAATGGAAGGAAATTTTATTTTGAAATGCTCTAATAATCTTCTTTAGACAAAGTAAATACTGCAAATTATTTGAACAGCAAAAGTAATTTGGAATTTTAACGTACGTCATAATGTTACTTCGTTAACGAAAAGCTTTGTACTTAATAAAATTGCTTTTGGTGTTCAACTTATTTGCAGTATTAGTACAATAACATACAAGAAATACTTCTTTTCAGATGATTTTGGATTTTTTGCTTTCTATAGAAAAAAGATAAATTGAGAATATCAACACTTTTATCCTATGCAACAATAAACAGTACAAAGATAAAAACTTCAGAGGTTTTTAGGGGTAATAAAGGCTGACATTACTTAGATGAAAACTCTATAAAAGATGAAAAGAATATTATCATTTAATTAAATATTGAATTTTTAAAAATTTTACAATAAAAGAAGACAAAGATAGGCACTTTCTGGTTTCAATTATGGTGATATGGAAGCGCCATTGAAGAAAAAGATGAGTTGTTCAAATTTTGTCCAAAATTAACATTTGATTGCTAAAAATTGTTTTCATTTGTAGTTTTATCTATATTATTTTGTCAATTATCACAGATTTAATTAAAAATAATACATTCATAAAATCAAAACATTTTTCCAAGTTTCATTTAATGTAAATATTATTATGGTTGCTTTTTTTTCAAAAAATGGACCTTTCTTTCAATTAATCTTAGTTTTCTATTTTATTTTATTTAGTTATACTTGCATTATTTTTGTTAAAATTCTCCTATCTAGGAAGACTTAAATTACGTTAAATTTAGTTATTTTGCGTGCTATGGTTCTACTATTAGCGAAATATACAAAAGCACGCCGTTTTATGTCATCAGTTTGCTGATGATATCACTCTTTACCGGTGCGTCTTGATCCTCACCCCAGTCTCACTAAGATTTCTGAATGCATCAACAAACTCAATTCGTGGTTTTTAAACAATCACCTTATGTTGAATCCCACCAAAACGAGATGATTTTCGTTGGCATTCCTATTCTCCTTTCCAAATGCAATCTTCCTACCGAAGTCACCTTTGACGGCACTAATCTTTCCGGTTTCGTCCAAACTGAAAATACTAGATGTAACTTTTGATCCTAGCCTCAACTTTATACATCTTGCCTCTCTGATTATACAAGGTTCCAACTTCCATCTCCATGCGATCAAACAAGTACGTAAATTCTTACTCTTTAACACTGCCGTTGCCTTGAATATCTTTTTAGTTTTTTTTAGGCTCGACTATTGTGACTTTTCTTTGTGAAATTCCAAACTGTCTCATGTCTAAATTGCAATCTCACCAAAATCGCGCTGCCAAAACTGTTCTTCAAGCCGATTACTATTCTTCATCTTACGCTTGCCTCGATCACCTTCATTGGTTGCTGGTAGCACCAAGTCCAGTTCAAGCTACTGTGGCTCACCACTACTACTTTATACTTTAATCAGCCGGCTTATTTATTTGAGATATTTTTCTATCTAACAGACACATGAGTCTCACTTTTTCAAACTCTGTTTAATGGCTGCATCAGCCTGTCTCTCCTAACTCTTTTTCCTATAGCTCTATTTCGCATACGATCGCTCATTCATGGAATTCTCTATTTACTTAAACTGCGTCTTTCATCTTTTTTTAAACATTTTCGCAAACGTTTAAAACGCATCTGTAGCCGCATCTCTCTGCCCTAGTTCTTTTGACTACACAAGTTCCTCTGCAGCAAACCTAGTTTGCAAACTGTATAATAATAACAACAACAAAAATAATAATAATAATAATAACAATAATAATAATAATAATAATAATAATAAATCTTTGGTAACGCTTTGGTTCAAAATGGCCGATTCGTGCTAACAGAATATATATATATATACTATACAAGCTATACTAATTAAATATAATTCAATACATGTTTCATAAACATAGAGTATCTACATTTGAAATTAAAAACAAACATATATTTATATGTATTCATCTATATATCCATATACATGTTTATTAATAGATATGTTTTGTATAAGTTTGTATTATTATTATTATTTATTATTTGTAGGGCGCACAGTTTGCAAACTAGGTTTGCTGCAGAGGCGCTGCTCTAATCAGAAGGGCTATGAGAGAGAAATTTGGTTATAAAGATGCGTCTTTAAACGCTTGCGAAAAACTTTAAGAGAAGGTGAAAGACGGAGATTAAGTGGAAGAGAGTTCCATAAGGGAGGGGCAATATGCGAGAAGGAGCGATATAAAAAAGAGTTAGAAGAGACAAGCTGATGCAGCCATAAACCAGAGTTCGAAGATCTGAGAGACTCAGGAGTCTGTCTAATGGAAAGACGGTCATATAAATAAGCCGGCTGATTAAAATATAAGATGTTAGCGGTGAGCCATAGCAACTTGAACTGGGCTCTTAGTGCGACCGGCAGCCAATTAAGGCGATCGTGACAAGTGCGAGATGAAGAATAGTAGTCGGCTTGAAGAACGGTTTTAGCAGCACGATTTTGGAGAGATTGCAACTTAGAAATAAGAGTTTGGGAGTCGACAAAGAAGAGAGTTACAGTAATCAATCCTTGAAAGAACTAAAAAGATGATCAGAGCAACGGCAGTGTCAAAGGGTAGGAACTTGCGTGCCTGTCTGATCGCATGGAGATGAAAGTTGGATGCTTGTATGACCTGAGAAACAAAGTGTGTAAAGTTGAGTCTAGAATCAAGAGTTACACCTAGTGTCTTCAGTTTGGACGTTACGGAAAGAATAGTGCCGTCAAAGATAACTTCAGTGGGAAGATTGGATTTGGAAAGGAGTATGGGTCTGCCGACAAACATCACTTCGCTTTTGTTAGAATTCAACATGAAGTGATTGTTAGAAAACCAAAGATTGAGCTCAGCGATGCATTCAGATATCTTAGTGTGGCTGGGATGAGGATCAAGGTAAGAGGCGCCTGTAAAGAGAGTAATATCATCAGCAAACGGTTCTGTATGATCTCGCTAATAGGAAAAGTATAAAGAGAAAAGAGTATGAACCCAAGAACAAAACCTTGAGGAACACCAAAACGAAGGGAGACAGGGGTAGAAGAAGAGCAGCTTATTTTAACAAATTGCTTGCGTTCGGAGAGATAGGACTGAAACCAGGATAAAGCAATGCCAGAAATGTGAAAGTAGCCTTCAAGGATATGCAGCATATTTAGATGATTAATGGTGTCAAAAGCTGTTGAAATATCTAAAGACACTAAGACGGCCGCAGACCCGGTAGCACAGATATTGCGGAGGCTGTCAGTGATGTACAAAAGCATAGTTTCCGTTGAGTGATGAGAGCGATACGCCGACTGGAAAGGGTTGAAGTTACGCAGTACAGAAACATGAGAAGATAATCTCTTGAGAACAACCCTCTCTAAAATTTTTGAGATGATGCTGAGGTTTGAAATTGGACGATAATTGGATGGTTGCATGGGGTCTAGGTTATATTTTTTCAGTAAGGGGTTACCTGCGCCGTTTTGAATGAAGTTGGAAAAATACCCTGTAAAAAGGAAAGAGCAGAAAGTTTGCATATAATTGAGGTGAAGATGCCGGAAAACTGCTTCAGCAGAAAAACAGGGATTATATCTAAAGGTGAGAATTTATTTGGGAGAGAATTGATCAATTTGATGATTTCATTAACACTAGGAGGTGAGAAAAATGAGAGATTTGATTGGTCACTGTCAGTTAAGGAAGGCTGACGGGGAAGATTAGTGATCGGTATTGAGCTATGAATCAACTCAATCTTAGTCTTGAAAAAAGTGCTAAAGTTTTCAACAAAAAGATCATATCCCACAGGAGTCCGGGGAGGAAGTGGAGGAGACCTGTGAAGTACGGAGTTCGCCGTTTTCCAAAAGGCTTTGGAGTTAGGTGTCGCTGAAGATAGCGACAGATTAAGATAATCAGCACGTGACTTGTTAATGGCTGCGCGGGCGAGTTTACGTGAAATATGGAATTTTCATAAAAGATCATCAGGGACTTGCACGCAAAGCTTTCGGAGACTGGATATCTCTAGGTTTTCCTTCTTCGGCGTTTGGCGGAGAGAGCATTTTCAGACAGATGAAAGTGTGAATGCAAGCTGGGGCGAAAAGTATGACTGCGTAAAGGAGCATAAGAATCCATCAGCGAACGAAACAATTTGTCCATGGAACTAACAAAGTCATCAACCTTAGAGATTGGAGAATTAATAAGTAAATCGCTTATGAAATTGACATCCTTTCCAAAGCCGGCCAAGTTGAGATTCCTGAAAGACCGAGAAGTGACACGATGAGGTGAAAGGTGGGGCCGTACGAGGTTAAGACGGCACGAAATAAGGAAATGATCAGATTCAAAAATTTCGCTGACAGGGTCAGAAATAAGATAAGAGAGAAGCCGGTGTGATAACAAGATCAAGAGTATTGCCAAGCCTGTGAGTTGGAAAGTTAATATGCTGCGTCAAACCGTGCTCTCGCAAAAGAATATTAAGGGGATTATCAAGGTGATGACAATTAGGGGTATTAAAATCTCCAGCCATTATGAAATGATTGAATGTCGAAGAAAGAAAATAAAGATGAGCTGTGAGTTCACGAATAAAATTACTTGAGTTAGGGGGACGGTAAATAACAGAAATGGTTAAGGAACGTTTGTAAATAAGCAAGTTTTTGTGCACATTCATCTGAATACATTAAACGTTTCCATACCAAATAATCTGGACTTATAAGTTAAACTATATTAAATTTAATGTATTTTTTCTCATTCAAGTGAATGATTTTATCTGTATTATCATTTTTTTGTTTTGTTCATAATTATCAAGCCAAAGGATATGGTTTCCTAAAAGTTAGCAATCTCATATAATAACCATTTAGTATTTTGATCATTCAAAGGTTTCTCTGTTTTTTTTATTGGCTCGTCCTAGATAGTTGTGAGAGATTTTGAGGTTGCTTTATTTGGATGAAGGGAATTGACTTTTCTTTACATTTTTTATTAGTTTTCTATTTTTTTCCATAATTTTTGAAAGTTTTTTTATGTGAGTAGATGCTGATGTTAAGGGTTTAAGAGATAGTGACTCAAGAATAGTTCAAAATCTAGAGATTATTTTCTGTTATTGCTGAACTTTTGGAAATCATATATATATATATATTTGCCATATACAATTGAAAATACATATACATAAGAGTATTCATTTATTTTATATAAATATTTGTTATCACTTAGAATTTTAAATGATATTCATATCATTTAACAATTTATGGGAATATCTTTATGGTTTTGACTTTAATATATATTTTTATTAGTTACTGTTACATCTTTTCATTTTTTTCAGTTTTTTTTAAATTATATTTGCTATTTTTCACTTAATACTTCATTGATTTCAGTTTTAGTCAATTATAAACTTAGCCTCAGTTATTTGAAGCTTTTATTTTGACTTGATACAAATGTCATGTTTAGTATTGGGCTGAAAAACAAAAAAGTTTTAAACTGTAAAATTATTTTCTATTATATTCTATAAATTAGGGGATTTTTTTTTTTAAAGAATATATTAATAACTATCAAATATTTTCCGTTGCCTTGCGGGTAAGCTCCTTGTCAGGAGCAAAGGTTAAGAGAGACAACATTGACAGAAAACTATTCCCTGGTGATCTTTGGGTGAAGTTCTCAGAAAATAACTATATGGGTAGGGTGTGCTCTTCAGCTTTGGTAAGCAATTACCCTAGTGATGATGTCACGATAAAAGTATTTGTGGTAGTTCAACCTAAAAATAACTAGCCTCAAAAGAGAGTAAAATGCAGAATAAATTAGATACGAATAACGGCGTCAATGAGACTCGAACCAAAGGTGACAGCCTTTCGCCCGGCAAGTGTCTCATGGCCCAGCAGCATGAGCCCGGTCGTAACACAGTTACTGCTAAGAAACAGAAACGAAAATGGACAGTACCAGAAATCAGGATTGTGATGGAGTGCTACTTTTGCAGCGAACCAAGTCGCTTCGGGTACGGGAAGAGAATGCATAATCTCTGGGAGAAAAGGAACATGTTCGTTGTAAGTCAGCAGAGATTGATTGACCAAAAAAACCAAATAATAAAAAACCAATGGTTCTCTGAATTAGAACTTGAAGAGTTAAAATTGTGTTGTGAAGATAAATCGTCAGTGCTTATAGAGAAGATAGGATGTGAAAGAAATTGAGTTGATAGATTTGGTGATGAGGTGCCTATTGACAAAGATTCTTTTGAAATGGAAGCCAAAGACGAAGAAAAAATTTTGCTAAACCGGTTGAATGAAATAAATAAGAATAATAGAACAATATTACTAGCATTAAGAGATAAAACAAAACTATATGCAGCCGTGAAGAAAATAGATGATAAACTTGGCAAAATAAAAGTAAAAAGTATTACTGAAACTAATGATCTGATATATTGTGGAGCTGTTCTAGTGACTGATATGGTGGGAGTAAAAATTGGTAAGACAGGAATCAAGAAAGAACCTTGGTGGAAACGTCGACTAGAAGGCCAAATAAAAGATATAAGAAGAAAGCTTAGTTGGGTGAATGAAATAAAAGAAAATAAGCCAATAAAAAAGAAAAATTTGGAAACGCTGCAAAGAAAATATAAGTTGAAAGAAACAAAACTACTAGGAATAAAAGAGAAGCTAATACAAAAATTTAAAGCCAAAAGTGGGAAAATTAAAAGATATGACCAACGAATAAAGCAATACCATCAGAACAGACAGTTTAGGAACAACGAAAGTGTCTTCTATAGTCGCTTGAACAGTGAAGATGTGCACGTCACAAGTGAGATACCAGGAAAAAAAGAAGCAAAAGATTTTTGGTCAAACTTATGGAGTAAAAATGGAACACATAATGAAAATGCCAAGTGGTTAAAAGACTTCAAAACTTCAATGAATGGAAAACCAAAATAAGAAGAATTTATTATTAATTCTGGAAAAGTACAAAATGTCTTGTCGAAAATACCAAACTGGAAAGCACCTGGACCAGACGGTGTTCAAGGGTTTTGGCTAAAAAACTTCAAGTCCATGCATCAATGGTTAGTAAAATATCTAGCAGAATGCTACAAAGGAACAACGCCAGCGTGGATGACAAAAGGCCGACGGTTTTGATACAAAAAGATAAATCAAAAGGAACGTTTGCAAGCAACTATAGGCCAATTACATGCCTACCATTATGTTGGAATATATTGACAGCATTACTAACAGATGAAATCTACGCCTTTTTGGAAAACAACCAGTTTCTCCCAGAAGAACAAAAAGGATGCAGAAGGAAAAGCAGAGAAACAGGAGATCAGTTATACATAGACAAGATGATACTGAAAGAGGTAAAAACGAGAAAGAAAAATCTAGCAATAGGCTGGATTGATTACCAAAAAGCGTTCGATATGCTGCCCCACTCCTGGATAATAGACTGCCTTTATTCACTTGGGCTGAATAAAAACTGATAACCTTCTTACAAACCACAATGAAAAACTGGCGGGTAGAATTGACCTGTAACAATGAAAATCTGGGTGAAGTAGAAATAAAAAAAGGAATATTCCAAGGAGACTCATTATCTCCACTTTTGTTTGTCATAGCCCTCATTCCTCTAACGCAGATACTGAAAGCTACAAGAAATTGTTACAGCTTTGCAAATATGGAAAAGATCAATCATTTACTCTATATGAATGATCTCAAACTGTATGCCAAAAACGAGGAAAAACTCGACTCACTAGTACAGGCAGTAAGAGTTTTTAGTAAAGATATCGGCATGAAATTCAGTATCGAGAAGTGTTCAATGTTAGTAATGAAAAGAGGGAAAAAAGTTAAATCAGATGGAATTAAGCTACCCGACGACACAGTAATGAAAGCATTGAGAGATGGAGAAGGATACAAGTACCTGGGTATATTACAAGCAGACGATTTACAGAAAAAAGAAATGAAAATCAAAGTTCTCAATGAATACAAAAGAAGAGTGCGGAAGATTGTTAAAACAAAACTGAATGGAAGGAATATTGTTAAGGGTATTAATACTTCCCTGTTTTGAGATATTCAGCGCCTTTTCTTAGTTGGACAAAGACTGAGCTTCAGTCAATAGATGGGAAAACAAGGAAACTCTTAACAATGCATAATGGACTGCACCCACGAAGTGATGTAGATAGGTTATATATACCAAGGAAAGTCGGCGGACGAGGATTGGCAAATGCTGAAGATACTGTTACCTTGGCCAAAATCAGCCTTGAAGATCACATCGAAAAAAGCGATGAAAGACTTTTATGTGCAGCTAGAGGTGATTTTGAAAATCCAGTAATTGCCACAGTGAAAGATATGAAGAAAAATATTCAAGATGAAAGAATAAAAAAATGGAATGAAAAAAAAAATGTATGGACAGTTCTTAAGAGATACATCGGCAAAAGAAGACAAAGAGTTGAGTTCGAGATGGCTGAGAAAAGGCGATTTGAAAATCCATACTGAGTCACTTTTATGTGCGACGCAAGAGCAAGCCTTGAGGACCAACTATCTCAAATTCCATATAGATAAAACAGCTAATAGCCCACTGTGTAGAATGTGCGGCAACAAAGGTGAAACCGTTCAATACATAATCTGCGAATGTGAGAAGCTTGCTCAAAAAGAGCACAAGAGACGTCACGATAACGTTGCTAGAAGACTCAATTGGGACTTGTGTAAGAAAAATGGATTAAAATGCAATGTAAAGTGGTACGAACATGAGCCAGATAGTGTTGTGGAGAATAATGAAATAAAGTTGCTATGGGACTTCAATATACAATGTGACAATATGATAGAAGCCCGTCGACCTGACATTGTCGTTTTACATAAGAAGGAGAAAAAATGCTTGATTGTGGATGTTGCTGTACCCGAAGACTGCAGAATCAATGAAAAAGGAAAAATTGATAAGTATCAGGATCTGCGAAGAGAAGTTAGCAGACTATGGCAGCAAAAGAAAGTGCATGTGGTACCAATTGTAATTGGAGTCCTTGGAAGTATAAGCAAGAACTTCATAGGCTTTCTCAACCAATTAGAAATTAATACAAATATGGGAGAGTTGCAAAAGGCGGCATTACTCGGTACCGCAAGAATCTTGAGAAAAGTTCTGGAGTTGTAGGCAGACTTAGTAAGACTCTGGTCATTAGTTATGACCCGTCTTACTAAAATTTTCTCAGCAAAATGCTTGATAGATTTCATTTAATAATAATAATAATAATAATAATAATAATAATAATAATAATAATAATAATAATAATAATAATAATAATAATAATAATAATAATAATAATAATAATAATAATAATAATAATAATAATAATAATAATAATAATAATAATAATAATAATAATAATAATAATAATAATAATAATAATAATAATAATAATAATAATAATAATAATAATAATAATAATAATAATAATAATAATAATAATAATAATAATAATAATAATAATAATAATAATAATAATAATAATAATAATAATAATAATAATAATAATAATAATAATAATAATAATAATAATAATAATAATAATAATAATAATAATAATAATAATAATAATAAATAATAATAATCCGTGGTTTATGCCACTAAAATCATACTTTTAATTGATTCGATTTGAAAATCTGCTTTTTTGAATTTTTTTTTCATTTTAAAAACTTCGAATTTTTTGATTGTCTTGCCTGACTTTTTCAACTCCGTTTCAACAGACAACTTTTGAGCCTTCTTGATGACTCTTTTTCAATATACATGTTTGCATCTTTTTCATTTCTTCTTTTACCTATTGCAACTTTTCATTATTAAAATTCTACTCGATTCACTCATTCTTTTTAAACTTTGGATTTAAAAAAATTTTTTTAGACCTTTAAAATACAATCAAATAATTCATACGCTGAGTAGAAATTTGAGTAAGGTGTCATTTCTCCATAGTTGCATATGCATCAAAACACCTTCCGCAATACCAAAGGTGTGAGTTACATTTTGTCTAAACCATGTTTTTGACCTGTACGGCATGGTAGAACCTACTGGAAGACAAGCTTATACCAGCATGGCTCTCCGGATCGTTAGGACACGCAAACTACCTCTCCACGCCAGGCGTAACTTCTTAAGTCTGGCACCCGGCAGAGGTAGGTAGGTGAAAAGACAAAAGGTAAAGCTTAAGCTTAAGAATTGATAATTGACTCATATAAAGATCATTTTTTTACAAAAATTCCATAAAAAAACTTTTAATTGTTATTATTTTGCATAATTTCACAAACTTACAAAATTCATCCCTCATATAAACCACAGCTTTGGAAACAAAGTGAAAATCCTGCATGTCACATATCCACCATCTGTCAGCATTTATACATGAGTTGTCTCCCATCCAGGAACTTTTTATTCCATCTACTGCAAAAGCTTGTAAAAAAAGTATCATGAAAATCATCATACATTAGTTAATTATTTAATGAATGTAGTGTTTTATCATCCGTGGCACTCAATTTTCAGCTCGAAATCCTTCACTTGTCCTATTGAAAGCTACAAAAACCATATATAATGCACGATGCCTTTCAATGAAACCTGATAAAACCCTTTCGAATGAATATCATCGAAGAAACTTGAACCTTTTTAGTGTCAGAATAGCACAGTTTTTCTTCCAAAAGATTGCACGTGGCATTTAGAATGCTGGTTCCAGCCGTGTTTTGTGCTTTCAACCCTAAACTAGATTTGATTTTAGCACGCTTATAGCCTAGCATTCTATCTTAACGGTAACCACGCCAATATTAAAAATCAAAGTAAAAATGTAAGAAAATTTTTTTAATTGTGAAATCACCAGAAACATAATGCATGTGAGTCACATCTTGTCGAGCTGGTCTTCTGAACAACAAGTTTTTAATAAGTGAAATTCCTGTGAAGAGTTTTTTAATCATGATGGGATTTTTATTGAAATTATTTGAGCCTCAGCTGTCTGTATATCGAATAAAAAAAACTTTGATTTAATAAACTATATTCAAAAGAAAAAAAAGCTTTGTTTAATAAAAATTTTTTAACCAAAGTGTGTTTCTTCGATATAAAAAAAGTAATATGAAACCATTGAAAGAAGTTTAAAATATAAATTTAAACTCAATAAAATTTGTAGCAAATACTTTTAGCATTGACAACATCCCATGCAAGAAGCATCAAAAGCGAAAATATTTCCAAATTAACTTTTTTCATGGCGAATATTGTTATATTTTGAAAGTTAGTTCTGCATCTCAGATATATATATATCAGTTCAAGACGTAGATATTCTTTGAGAATAATATAAACAAGGTTTTCAATACAACGTTGTATATTCTGCCCTTGTTTAACAGAGCGATAAGAAAAATTCTGTATGTTCACGCTAAGTTGAAAACTTTCCACAAATAATTTTTGACAAAATTTGTTAAAACTCCATTCATATGAAATATGACTTTACAAAATTAAAATATTTACAATTCACCTCTGACACGAGAGCTCATAATGGAGTAGCAATCGTTTGGACCTACGTTTCAGAATGCTTCACTAATCCAGAAGCACTTGTTTTTCATTCTTTATCCGTTTGAGCGAACGAATCAAATTTTAAAATATAAAGCAAATGCTTGTGTCTATGAACATATGTTATATTTAAGCACTTTTGTATATTTTAAATAATTGTGACTTTTTAGTTAGGATATGTTATATTTCATATATCTTTTTTATTCACGTTTATTCGCTTTGTTTAAAGATTTTTGAACAATAAATTACATTAAATATACACTTAAAAACGTTTCTTAATTTATCAATTTGTGGATATGCTCATTCAATTTGGAAAAAGTCGAATTTATTCATTCATAACAAAAAACATTAAATTAGCAAGTAAACTATGCGAAAATAAACATAAATTAATCTTAAATTTTGATCTGTTAATGAAAAGCTTCGTACTTCATAATGAAAACTATTAGTGTTCACAAAACTTATTTATCAACTGGATTATGATTGTTGAATCTTAGTCACTAAGAAAAAGACAAAAAGTAACTTAATTTGCATTTATGTTAAATGATCTTAAGTTGTTCATGGTACTCCACATTTTCAAGAAATGTGTAATAGGGACTGTGGACGGATTTATGAAAAACTTGAGATTTTGATATATTTTGAGAAATTTAATGTCTTATACCATTTTTTTGTTTTTATTATTAACTTTAAAGAAAAGAGCGAACATTTTTTTCATGCTTTCTCCAACTTACAAGGTTGGTATTTATGTTGTTTCAGTTGGAAACATCACGTTTATTTAAAAAATGTTGACCTAAGAAACAACAAATTTTGTCTCAAAAACGAATGTATTTTAAAATTTTATGTTTATAATAATCATCTTTTTGAATAATCTTCATTTAATGCAACAAATTATTCTTGCATCAATTGGTATAAAAATTATATAAAAATTGAGAATTTACTTAATCGTTTTTCAAAATGTTTTAGAACCAATGTATGTATTGGTTAAAGAAAAGCTTGAGTAAAAATCGGAAGACATTTATGAATTGAAAAACTATTTAATTAATTTGCTTAGATTGCTGGGTTTTTTATTCCTTACTCTGTTAAAAAATTGAGGCAAATTTCCAAAATACAAATATCTACATAAGTTAACCAGGGGTACTCTCCATGTCCACAACTCTGAGAATTTTTCACTTCAAATTATATACCAAAATGTCTACAAAACTTCTACCTTTTCACAAACTAAAAAAGACAAATTAGATTAAGATATCGAGCAAAAACTGTCAAATGGACCACCATCCAAAACCTTTATAAAGCTGATATTTTTTCATCTACGCCATTATTTCTTTAAATAAGAACATTGGAACCCGCTTAATTTATTTTACCAAGAAACATAAATTATATGGGTTTTTATCAAAAATGAGATAATATGACAATGGCAGAAACAACAAAAAATATGTTAACAACACAAACTCTAGACTAATAATTGGGGTTTGATAGTTGAAGAGGAAGCTTCGATTCTTGTATTTAATGCTTCTTTTTTTAAATAATTCCAGTTTTATTGCTTTTCGTAAGAAAAATTTTCCTATCAAATACTGATTATACGGAACCATCTTGTACTTTTTTTAAATAAAAACAATCCATAAATGTGTTTAAATACTTATATAACTGAATCATAAGGCATTTTTATGCACGGACACGGTTATAAATGTTTTTCAACAAAGAGCCATATGAATTTGATAGATTTATTTAAACTGAATTTTTTGTTTTTGCACCTATTGTTTAGATTAAAATTAAAGAATAAAGCCCTACACAATGAGGTAATTTATATGAAATCAATCCACCGATAATACAATTCATTCAAAGAAAAACTTGTGAGCGTTTTTGATCATTTAAAATTTATGTCTTGTAAAATTTGCATGCATTGATTAAACAATTTAAAAGAATGGACTTAAAAAAAAATATTTTTGAAGTGAAACTTTCGGTACAATCTATTGAAAATGAAATTTAATTTATTGAAATAATTTATTGACATATTTGTTATAATTTGATATTTCAATTTTTTTTCAACAACCAATGGTTTTTCTTTTGCATCTTTGGGAGCATAGGGCTGCAACAACACTCCTCCAACATACTCGGTTCTGGCTAGTCCTCTTCAGCTCAGCCCACGTCATTTCGGTAACCTTCGTTTTTGCCTCGATGCTTCTCCGCCAGGTCTGCTTAAGACGGCCAACTTTTCTCTTCCTCTGTGGGTTCCAGTTCAAGGCCTATATAGTGATGTTAGTTGCAGGCTTGCGTAGTGTATGATCTATCCATCCCCACATCCGCTTCTTTATTTCCGTCTCTATTGTGACTTGTTTTGTTTTGTTCTAAAGTTCTCCGTCGGAAACAACTTCTGGCCATCTGATGTTCAGAATGTTTCTTAGGCATTGGTTCGTGAAAGTCTGCAGCTTGTGGGTGATGGTATTTGTCACTCGCTACGTCTCTGAGCCATAGAGTAGAACAGATTTCACATTAGTTTTGAAAATCTTGATCTTATTGCAGACTGAGAAGGCTTTCGATTTCCAGATTTGTCAAAGGGTGTTGAAAACATGTCTAGCCTTGTTGATGCGGCTCTTGATGACTTCGGCTGTTCCCCCATCTTTGCTGACATTACTGCCCAAGTAGACAAACTTGTCAAACTTTTTGATTTCTTCTTAAAGTAGTTTCACTGAATCTTGGTTCTTGTTGTTGACTTTCATGATCTTTGTCTTCCCAGTATTGATTTGAAACCCAGTCTTTTCAGCTTCCTTTGCCACACGATACGCTCGTTAGGTCTTGTCAGGTCATGTATCTAGAAGAGGTCCACTTCAAAATAAAACCTGCGACACTTTTGTATCCAATGATGGTAACTTGTTTTTCTTTTTGGACAAATACAACTGTGCGGAGTGAGTGGGATTGGTTAAGTGCGAAGCCTTTCTTCACTATAAAAAGCATCAGGCACAGGCATTGCTTTTTGAGCGTGTGTTATGGCTGGCTGTAGCTTTAAACGGCACCTTTTTCTTTATGATGAGTCAAAATGATAATTGAATCAATGGCAATAAAGGCTCTGGAGACTGTGTAAGTTCCATTGTCTGGTCCGGCAGGTGTCCCAGGGTATCGCAGCCTGGGCTCGGTCGTAATCCAGCTTCTGCGAAAAAAAGAATGAAAAACATGTTGATTGGCTGTTGGAATGTTCGTACTCTTTCAGATTTGCCGGCATCGAGTAAGTGTCCTGAAAGACGCACTGCTTTAATCTCTAGGGAGCTTTAACGCTATGGCTTAGACATCGTGGCATTATCTGAAACCTGACTGACAAGTGAAGGAAATGTTTCAGACGGAGGTTACACTTTCTTTTGGAAAAGTAAGCCGCATGGAAGTAAAAAAAGAATCTGGTGTGGCTTTTGCAGTTAAAACTTCTCTTCTTTCTTATCTAGAAGAGCTGCCTTGCGGTATAAATGACCGAATTTTATCAATCAGAGTTCCTTTGACTCATGGTCATTATGCTACTTTTGTGAGCGTGTATGCACCAACATTACACACATCAGAAGAAGCAAAAATGGCTTTCTATCAGGGCCTGAGGCAACTTTTTGCTAAGATCTTTCTGGCCGATAAAGTCGTTATACTGGGTGATTTCAATGCAAGAGTCGGAAAAGATGCAGAAACTTGGCACGTTTTAGGTAAACATGGTGTCGGAAAAATTAATAGCAACGGCTTAATGTTGCTACAACTCTGCACGGAAATGGGGTTTCAGATAACCAACACTATGTTCCAAATGAAGGACAAGTTCAAAACTACCTGGATGCACCCTGGCTCGAAACAATGGCACTTAATAGATTTTTTGTTGGTCAGAAGGCGTGACATAGCTGATGTACAAATCGTCCGTGCTATGTGGGGTGCTGAATGTTGAAGTGACCACCGACTTGTTCAAGGTAAGTTGAACTTTGTGGTTAAGCCTAGGAACCGTAGTTGTGGAACCAAATTACCTAAACGCTTCAATGTAGCCGGTCTAAGAAATGCTGCTGTTAAAGAAAAACTAGTAAGAGAAATGGAAAATATATTCTGGGAAAATTCATGGGAAAACTTTAAGGTCTCTGTAAATAGCGCTTGTGAGAGAATACTGGGCTGTAGAAAGCGGAAAAACCGAGACTGATTTGATGAAAACGACGTGACAATACAATCATTACTAGAATCGAAGTCAAAAGCATAGAATGCTTTGTCCAAGTGCATGACCGGTTCTCATGAGTTATTAAGTTTGAAATCCAGGTTTAATTACATCAAAACCGAAATACAGCGAGAATTAAAAAAGATGCAAAATACTTGGTGGAGTAAGAGGGCTGATGAGATCCAATTAGCAGCTGACACTAAGAACATCAGAGTATTTTACAGTCTATTGCGCGAGGTTTATGGTCCTTCTAGTTCCTCTATCACGCCTTTGAGAAGCAAAGATAATAAGCATCTCGTTCGCGACGCATTCGGCATCCTAAACAGATGGAAAGAACACTGACGATCTTCTAAATAGACCTTCAGTATTCAATTCAGAGCTAGTTGAATCCATTCCAACTAAACCGGTTGAAGACGCTTTGGGTGACGAAATTACAGCACAGAAAGTGAAAGAGGCAATTCAAAAACTGAACTTTGATAAATCCCCTAATAGGAACGACCTTCTCGCAGAATTCTTTCATTGTGCTTGTCCAGTCTTGATGGGGCGTTTGACTACTTTATTACAAACAGCTTGGAAAACTGAGACTATTCCCGAAGATTGGAGAAACACTTTGTTAGTTGTGCTTTATAAGGGAAAGGGTCCTAAAAACGATTGCAGCAACTACCGAGGAATCTCACTTTTATCAGTTGTGGGTAAAATTCTTAGTCGCATTATTTTCAAAAGAATTAACCTTTACGTTGCCGATAATGTTTTGCCAGAATCCCAGTGTGGTTTTAGAAGTAGTCGAAGGACAGTTGATATGATATTCACAATCAGACAACTGCAAGAAAAATGTCAGAAACAGCGCAGAAATCTTTTTCAAGTGTTCATTGACCTCACTAAGGCCTTTGACACAGTAAACCGTGAAGCTCTTTGGTTGATTCTTGGAAAGTTAAGATGTCCAGAGAAGTTGATTTCTATCTTAAAACTTTTCCACCATGACATGAAAACTACGCTGAATATCGGGGGCAAACTTGCAGAACCTTCCACTGTAGGAAACGGTGTCAAGCAGGGAGATACCCTAGCTCCAACACTATTTGCGTTTTATTTTTTGATAGTGTTTCAATTAGCTTTCAAGGACAGTAGCGAAGATGTCTACATTTACTAACGCACCACTGGTAAGCTATTTAACATCAAATGTTTCACTGCCAGAACCAAAACAATGATGAGCGTGATACGTGAATTGCTTTATGCAGACGACTGTGCTTTGCTGACTCACACCGAGATGGAAATGCAGCACCTGATGGATTCTTTTGAAGCTGCGTGCACTGCGTTGGGATTGACTATCAGTTTGAAAAAAACTGTTTTGATGTACCAACCAACTCCTGGAAAAACATATGTCGAGCCATCAATCTATGTCTACGGACAAAAGCTGGCAGTCGATCCAAAGTTTGTTTATCTTGGAAGTACTCTCAATTGCAGTAACTCCATTGATGATGAAGTGTGCTTAAGAATAAGCAAAGCCAGCCACGCATTTGGCATCTTGCATAAGCGTCTTTGGAGTCGCCATGGTATCTCTAAACGCACGAAGGTTAAAGTTTATAATGCGTGTGTTCTAACTGTCCTTCTTTATGCTAGTGAAACTTGGACCACATATACCAGGCATCTGAAACAACTTGAGCGATTTCATCAACAGTGTCTGCGTAAGATACTGGGCATAAAATGGCAAATGCACATCAGCGACACCGAAATACTTGAGATGGCAAATATCGGTAGCATCGAAGTCCTAAGCTCCAAGCAACAACTCAGATGGAGCGGACACTTAGTAAGATTGCCCAACGAACGGATTCCAAAGCAAATATTTTATGGGCAACTTACCGATGGAAAAAGATTGGCTCACAAACCCAAAAAAACGATTCAAAGATTGCTTGAAACAAACCTTCAAAAAATGCGGCATAAACTCCGTTTCATGGAAAACACAAGCGCAAAACAGGTTAACTTGGAGAAAAGTAAGTTTTGAAGCAACCGGTCGTTTGGAGAAAAGCAGACGGGAACACGCTAGACTTAAACGCGATCTCCAGAAAGGAAACATCACCGAGCATGTAACAGAACTGACGTGAGGTCATTGTGGGAGACCATGTTTGAGCAGGGCGGGTTTTCTGAGTCATTTAAGGTCCCATCGACGTCGTGTTTTTTCGGCCAAGCATGAGAAAGTCAGTTCAGTGCACACTACTCGTCAGAATCCTATTTGCCCAATGCCGTATAGCAATATTTGTAACATTTGTGGTAAAATCTGCAAAAGTGTAGGTGGCATAAAAAGGCATGAAAAAGTCCATATTTCTAATATTTTCACTTATACATCCATCCCGAATCCAGAATCTTTTCATATATGTAGCAATTGTGGGAAGGTGTGCAAGTCTTCTTCGGGTTTGAAAAGCCACCTCCGAGCCAGAAACTGTTTGCAAAGTAATGGCAATACTTGAAGACGAGTAGCTGCAACCATATATATATATATATATATATATATAGTTTTTTTTTTGTTAAAATTAATGATTTTTTCAAAAGCCAAACCGTAAAATGAATATAATTTCAGAACACAACGTTGTTAACGAAAAGCTTTGGATAAACTTACTAGTGTTCTGAAATTATATTCATTGTTAAAATTAGTTTTTACTATGCCTAATCACTTCAAATATTTGTTTGCTTTGCTTATTACAAATTTTAAATCAAATTTAATAATTATATTACTTTTGTTCTTTTGAAATTGATTTATCTTCGTGACTAACTTTCACCGTCAATTATTAATATTAAAACTATACGAATCTTTACGTAGCGTTTGTATTAGAAATTAATTAAAAGTTCTAAGTTTCAGTATCGTCAAATATTAATCAAATTTTTAAAAATAGTTTGAACAATATTTTATGAAGTATCTAATGTAAATCTATACAGAACATTAGTTCATATGCAAAACACTTGATGAAAAAAACTATCTATTGTAATTTAAAAATAACTAAAAATGTCTACAGCACCATTTTTGCTCAATTTGTTTGTCGTATCAGTTTTCGTATGTTACCTTCACTGGCATTATGGTAACTGGAAGAGACATAAAATATCAGTAACAATTATCACCCTTGTCGCATGGACTCTTCCTTTTCTTATTGTATTTTCTTTACCAATCGATGTTTCCGTGGTTTGTATTAAATTATTTTATCAAATAAGAAGCTAAACTCACTTAAGCATTGAATATAATAGATTTTCATAAAATGCTTCTAAAAGTTTCAATAAAATTGTTTATACAGTGCATATAGCTCAAAATTTTTTATACTTTTAAGGATACACCAAAGCTTAGCTTAGTGTTTTTTTTATGAAAACATAATTAATTGTTGTTAGTTCAAATTAGTTGTATAAATAATAACCACTTGTATGTGTGAGATATTCTTTTGAATATTCACAGACAATATACAACCAGTGTTTGGTTGACAGTGAGAAGTATGACAAGGTGACAACATTCCACCCTGACGTAATTTCAAAAGTGACTAACTCAACACCATACCCCACCAAGCCTTCTGTAGTTCTCTTTAACTCAAAGGCTTTTTTGAAACAAAATGTTATTAAGAATTCCACTACAACCCCTTACACAACAATCATACCACCCACCCAAAAAACAACCACAAATTCTTCAACATTCCCACCAACCACTTCAAATACCCCTATTGAATTACTATGTGTTAAACCCTTGTTTTACATTCCCACTTCTTCTTTGTCTATCTTTTGGCATGTGGTTTACTGGACTTCTCAATGCCTTACATGGTAAAATATCTCTTGGAATTTTTCAGATTAATAGATGGTGAAATGGGTACATAGATTGACGTTGTTATTACTAAAATGTTTGAATAATTGGCAGGGTTTGGCTACCGATGATGCAGTCTTATGCCAAGGCTGGAGAATTCACCTTTTTTGGTATTTCTAATACTTCATACCACATTCAATTAATATATGGTAAAAGTAATTGAATTATTTTAACTTACAAAAATTCTTGTATGTTTTAATGTTTTATATTTTTTTCTTTTTTTTTATTTTCAAAAATGAGACTAAAAAATGTTTCTTGACAGCAAAAAATTATTTCACTCAATGTTATATTGTAATAACATTTTATTATTTCTTGTTTCCATTTCCAAGCTTTTATATCATTACAGTGTGAATCTGAAATATATCACCAATGATAACACAAATAATTCAATACCATTAATATTATAATAAAAGTGGTACATAAAATCTTTTTATTAGAACACAAGGTTGAAAAATTTATCAGCATAAAGATTTATGATATTTATTATCACTATCAAATCTACTACCATCATAGAATATACAAGAATATCAAAAAATAAATACAACAAAAATCACCTCTTTATCTACCATCATACAAACCATTATAACTATAAACAGGAAAGTTGAAATATGCCTTGTTCATCAATGGCTTGTACTATGGAACCTACCTCATCATATTCACATGTTGTCTTGTGTATCTGGCTGCATCTGCAAGGCTTACCTTCAACCTGTTGGTTTATTATGTTTTGTCATCTTGTTGACATTTGCTTTGTAATTATACCATTTTTTTCTCTGTTTAATAACAGTTTATGGGTTTAGTTATTTGTATAATTAATTTTGTGTTTTTTAGAACAAAATAATTTTACATATTAATGTTATCATGTATGACCAGCAACACAAACACCATCAAAACACCCAGACACTTCACCACTCAATTGAAATTCACCACAAAACTAACACTTTTCACCATTTAGTACAACCATACACACACAAGACCACTACTTACATTTTCCAACTGCACTTCTCAGAGGGCAATTGAAAGTGCTGGCAATAACAGCAAGTAACACTTGGGGTCTTACGTTGTTGGTCTTGTTGTTGGGGTATGGCCTAGTGGAGTTGCCAAGGACTCTCTGGATGGCCGCTAATGTGAGACTCATTTTATTATCATGTTTGCCACTGATTTTTAGAGTATAATTCTAATAACTACTTTTATTAACGTTGTTCATTTTTAGTGATTTATTATTATTAGAAGTTATACGCAGTCATTCAACTCTAAGGATAATATGTCTATTATTTATGACATAATTCCATAATATAAAAATTTAAAACTTACTTGTCTATCAATTATTTGCCTTAGAGTTATTGTGCTTATTCTTATGCTGTTTATTTTTTTAATCTTCTTCATACATTTCTTTTTGCCTTTTACCTTATCTTTTTTTTGTCTTTTTTATTTTATTTTTTCTATTGATTTATCTACAAATGATATTTTTATTATATCAATTCTATATAATACTTGGTATTGCTCAAAGGTAGAGCACTAGATTAGTTATCTTAAGTTACCGGGTTCGATCCCGCGTGGGCCGACAATTAGCACCTGTTCCACAGTGTGTTTTCGATGCATAAAATTTATAACAAGCGCTTTGATCTATAAGGAAAAGCGCTTTATAAATAACCCATTACATTACATAGTAAGATGATTGACCAAACACAGATGCCACTGAAGGTGAAGCGCTTGCACTTCCGGGTGGCAAAGTTGACGATGGAGAAGATAGAGGCAGAAGAGGAGCTGGAGGATGTTGTTGCTGTGAGTGATATTTACTCTAATATTTCACATATGATTTGTTGTGTAAGGGGTTTTTTATATAAGTTATGTATTTTATATAACTTTGTTATATAATGGTTTGCACAACATCAACTTTTAGCGTCGTATCCATTGAAAATTTAATTTTTAAAAATCTAAATTTCACTCATCGGTATTGATTAGTTTGCTTGTATGTAAATAAATTGAAGACTTTAAATTAAAACGTTAATGATATAGTTTCTTGGTCTTCACAGCTCCTTCTCACACCTCATGTTTTTTTTTTCTTTTTGATTCTTATTGGATGTAACTTTAGATGCTTCTGATTACAACAGATCTGACTAGAATTGTTTTTTTTTTCATTTTTCACACCGACTTTCCACTTTCAAACCTCAAACTGACGCTAAAAGATGATGATGACTGAACACTTGGTTTTTAAGGATATTGACCCTACAACACCAAAAGCATACAATTTCACATACTTTCTATTATTATCTTTGTTCCAACATATATATGAGATATGCTTCAATGATACTCCAAAATTAATTTTAAAATATTGAGTTAGTTATATAACGAAATAATCAATAAATTATATTTTTATCATAATAATCATATGATAAATCTGTGTAAATGTTTTAACATTTTCTTCATAACACTGAAGTAAATTTTTTTATAATACTGAAATAATTATACACCAAAATATTAAATCAATTATATTTTCATATTAATAACTATACAATAAACCTGTATAACTAAATAAATTTAAACTTTCTTTATAACACTCAAGTTGAAAAATATTAAGTAAATGTATCACTGAAATTATTAATTCTGACAAACAATCAGCACATAGAAACAAAGAACTTACTAAATGAATCATATCTCAATAATATTAATGAAAATCAAAACACAAAAGTTATTAATAGAATTATATTATTAGAATATTTATTTAACCACACATAGGAAGTAAACCGGTTGTCAGCATCAGTCACTTCAACCAACCCGTTGAGGAAGTTTGTTGACGTCATCGTTGCCCTGGTTAGGCATCGATTGCTTCATTATTATTATTGTTGTTGTTATTATTATTAATTTTTTAATTATTATTCTTTTTTTTAATTTTTAAATATTTTTATTATTATTGATGTAATATAGCCTAAACAATAGTAAAGGAAAAAAACACAAAGTATTTATTTAGCTAAATTTAGTTACATAGTTTTTATTTATTTCCTTTACCTACAAATGCAAACAGTGGTGATTTGATATTTGCTTCTGTTGGGCATTATATATCTCAATTATATTATATGTTATATATCTTCGATTAAGAGTTATTGCCGGAAGTTTTCAGTCGGCATCCTATGTTTTACTGATGTTAAGTATGCATTTTCAATTATATTTAAAAACAGGGGTCTAATAGATTGTTTTAAATTAAAATTTTATGATTTAGTGCCACCATAAAGCATTAGCAACCATTGAAAATTTATTGTTAGCAATTTGCATTATACATTGTTTCGTTTATATAGCAAACTTATCATTTATTATATGATAAATCAAGTGTTACATGATTTTTATAAAAGGTAAGCTAAAAGAAGACATAATCAATGTGTGCTGAACTTGTCACTTGATGCATGGTTGAGTAATAAACTTGCAATAATACATATGGTATCTGCTTGCCACTTCAACATAAAGAACTATAAGATTCTGCACAACTTAACTATCATTTTTCAAATTTATAACTAGCTATAAGTAAAGTTCAACTTTGTCATGAAAATTATTCAAAAAGTTTAATAATTATAAAAATAGCTTAAAATGTCCAAGGCAAGACATTAAAAGGCATCTACGCCCCAGCGTTTAGGCCTGCTAGTTGGTGGGGCTGCTACCCTTCCAGGGTACAAACCTAAACGACCCTTCCCGGTCCTCCAGTAATCTTTTGGGTTTACTAATTTTAGTTTGTTTCATCAGTCTGCTCTCATCGGGCTAGGTTCTTAGGACAAGTTCTTAAAATGCAAAGAAAAATCCTAAGACCAACACTAACAGCCTGATGATGAAGATAGGGTACGTTTCTAACCTAAACGGTGGAACATGAGGGTAATAAAAAAAATAGCCTAAATTAATTAGGTAATATATATATTGCCTAAAATTTAAATATATAGGCAAACTGCATATCACCAATTTAACCTTATCTGTAAGACACAAATCAAAGCCACCATACACCATTCAAACCACCCACACCACCACAGAGCGAAGATGCGTCAGAGGGAGGCAGACACATTGACACACAGACACACACTCAGGCAAGGGCGGGTTTTGAACGCATGCAGGAAGAAGATTTGAATGAGAAGTTCCTTGTCAAGCTGCACCGGAGGCTCATCTTCGCTAAGTACGTCTTGTTGTGGAATAAAAATAAAATTAATAATAAAAACAAAAAAAATAATAATAGTTATAATGATAATGCTTCATGATAAAATTGAACTTTTAGAAAATTTTAGTTATTTTCTAAAAATTATATTTAAAAAACTGCTAAACGTGCATCCAACCTTGTTGTACACATAGCCAAAACTGATGCTGAGAAGATTGCGTTCAAAAAAATCAATCTCAGATCTGTTGAGATATATCGACTGGCTAAGCAAATGCGGCGAGAGAACCAGGACGTCATTGGGGATAAACCGGTGAGAAATAATAATGGCCAAATGTCCCTGGATGTTGATTCCAAAAAAGAAGCATGGAGAGAGCATTATATGCACCGTCTCAATGTGGAGTTTTCATGGAATCCAGGTGGTTTGTCCGAAGTCTATTCCGTGGATGGTCCCAGCGAACCTATCACTACAGCAATGGTTAGAAAGGCCATTAATAAGATGAGCCTTGAGAAAGCAGCGGGTCCTTCAAGTATTGTTGCTGAGATGCTCAAGGCCGCAGGCTCAAGTGGTGCTAGTATGATTCGAGATCTCATTGAAGACATCATCTTTGAGAACCGTATACCGTCTGAGTGGCAGGAAAGTCACATAGTCAGTGTATATAAGGGTAAAGGTGATGCTTTAAACGGGTCTAACTATAGGGGTTTGAAGTTAATTGATCAGGTTATGAAGGTTTTGGAGCGCGTAGTGGAAGGTTTTATCAGACAGAGAGTGGTGATTAATGATATCCAATGTGGTTTTATGCAAAGTCGGGGTACAACTGATACCATATTTATCCTCCGTCAGTTACAGGAAAAGCATCTGGTTGCTGGTAAGTCCCTCTACTTAGCATTCATTGATTTGGAGAAAGCCTTTGACAGAGTGCCATGAGAAGTGATTTGGTGGAGTATGCGAAAATTGAAAATTGATGAATGGCTTGTGAGAATTGTACAATCCATGTACATGGAAGTGAGAAGTAGGGTGAGAGTTGGTGATGAATATAGCAACTCGTTTGATGTTCGGGTAGGTGTCTATCAAGGTTCTGTTCTTAGTCCATTACTTATTGTTATTGTGCTGGAAGCTTTATCTATGGAGTTTCGTACAGGTTGCCCTAGGGAGATCTTGTATGCTGACGACTTAAGGGTGAGTGCTCAGTCCATGGATGAACTTTAAGTGAAGTTGAGAACATGGAGATCGGAGATGGAGAAAAAGGGGTTGAGGGTGAATATGGGTAAGACAAAGCTAATGGTTTCTGGTTCGAACCTTGATGTGTTGAGAAAATCTGGGAAGTATCCTTGTGGTGTATGCCAAGCAGGTGTGGGTAGAAATGCTATTCAGTGTGGAGGCTGCAGACAATGGGCACACAAGAAATGCAGCGGCATAACAGGCTCTCTAACTTCGGATCTTAACTTCCGATGCGCTCGTTGCCTTGGTACAGCACGGCCTGTTGATGGGAGATTAGTGAAGGAAGTGATGATTGGTGATGAGAAACTGGAAGTTGACCCAGAGTTCTGCTATCTTGGAGATATGTTATCTGCAGGTGGTGGATGTGAGCTTGCTTCAATACCACGTTGTAAGTGTGCCTGGGCTGAATTTCGCCAACTTCTTCCACTCCTTGCTAATCGTCATTTATCATTATTGACCAGAGGCCGTGTCTATTCAACCTGTGTCAGAAGTGTTATGTTACATGCTGCTAAAACATGGCCCGTAACAGTTTCCACATTGAACCGCCTTAGACGAAATGACCTTGCCATGATTCGCTGGATGTGCAACATCAAAACGAATGATAACGTTTGCTCTCACTCACTCTTTTTAAAACTTGGCATTCGGGATGTTGAGGTAGTTCTTCGTACAAGCAGAATGAAGTGGTTCGGACATGTAGAGCGTAGCGTGGGTTGGATTTCTCAGGTGCGAAAGTTGGATTTAGATACTTGCAAGAAGCCTGGTAGGCCCAAAAAGACTTGGAATGAGCTCATATTGAATGATAAAAGAAAGCTAGACATGGTTTGTGCAGATCCATTCGATCGCTCTGAATGGAAAGGCCGACTTCGAGATAGAACTTTCAAAAAGCCCAATCCTTGGTAAAGGAAAACGAGCTATAAAAAGGATTTGATTGATTGATTGCTCTAAGAATTTACGTTAAACTGCATGAAAATTAGCGTTTGTAGTTAAATGTTGCTTCTTTGTTATAACCTGGATTTCAGTAGACTTCTTTAGCAGGTATCGACAAACTGATATTCTGCTATCGTTGTCATTTGGCTTGGTGAATGATTATAGTTGCTGATAATACTAAAAAATTAAGTTTCAATAACAGCCGAATTTATCACTTCTCTTATTTTTCAAATTAAACTCTTTCTTGATCAGGTGTTCTTGTAATTTTGTTGAGTTCCATTCGATTGATAATTTAAGTATATATTCATAAATTATGCTCTGTTTATTTAACGTTGACACTAGAAAATCAAGGCTATTATAATATTCCTATTATTTTTATTTTTAATATTATTCTTTTTATTTTCATCAATTTCAATTTTGAAACGTGGTTTCAGCTATAGTTGTCTTTCTTGTTACGTCTTCGAATATCTTGACAAGATTCTCATTAAGTTCAAATTAAGAATTATGTTAAGGTTGTATTTAATGAAAATTATAGTCCTTTAAAGACAATGAGTTTAACTATAAAACTACCTCGTTTAGAAGCTTATAAAAGTTCAGCAAAATATTTAAAGGTACATGAAATGTTTCTATTATTAGAATTATGAAATTTTCGTATAGGCTATATTCAGTATCATCATACTGAATTTACGAATCAAAATTTAAAAAATATATTGTCTATATAAGTAAGGAAAGACCGTTTCAAATTTTTATTTTAATGTACAAAGCTATTGGCAAATTTGATCAAGGGCTAAATAGCAACCCTTCTTACCAGACAGTCTCAAAGCAGCAAGGGGTGTCAATGGAAGGGAGTGATGAACGATGCACTGTGGTGTGAAGATACTCTCGAGAATATGGCTGCTGCCTTCAAGTCTTTCCATCGGTCAGCTCGGGAGGTGTATGCTGGGTAAACTATGGTGTGGTATGGAATGATGAGGAGTGGTGTGTTGGGGGGTGGTTGCTTTAGTTTAATGTAGAAATTTTTATTTTTGGCTGTAGGAAGATTTTAAAAAATTTTTTGTTGTGACTGTATGCCGCAATGGTGGGTTTGGTATTGGTTTTTGTTAAACCACTCACAGCTCACCAGCTCAAGGGGCCTACAACGGACTCTTCTCTTACTGTTATAACGCTACTCTAGGTTCTCATTTATTTTTTCCTTAATGATAATAATAAAAAGTGGAAAGACCACTGGTAGTAGCTTAAGTTTCAGTAAACAATATATTATGTTCAAAACTAATGATAATAATAACAATAATTGTAATACTTATTATAAATATCAACAACAAAACACAACAACAATAAAATACAGAATGGTACTGGAGGTGCAGGGCATACTCCATCCTTCTCAAGACATTGTCGGTGATCACAGTGGTCTTTTCAGTGATGGTGGTGTGGAGTGAGTGCCTCTTCTTCATCCAGTCCCCTGTCCTCTCCCTCTTCGCCATCTTCGTCAACCTCGCCAAGATGGCTTCCGGTTACCACGCTATTGAGGTATTTTTTTTTATTAGTTGATGGTGTTATTTTTTTTATTGTTGTGTTGTCATCATTATTTTTCAATGATGGTTTTTATTATTTATCACTATTGCATGTTTTTCCTTAATTAGTCTTTGGGTATGACGTTGAACTACACCAAACAGCGCTTGCAATTTGAAGCTGCTTTTCTGTTACAAGCTGGTTAATAATAGACTCTGGTAGCAGGTATCGACAGACTGATATTTTGGTATCGTTGTCATTTGGCTTGGCGGATGATCATTCTTTTTTTAACAACGACAAGGCAAACTGCCCAAGTGTGGGAACGGCGGTTCTTTAATTCAGGTAATTTCAAGTTGGATGCCATCTCGGGATGGCAGTCTTATAAAAATTTTGTCCCAACTAAAATAACTTTTAACAAATATTTTTTTGTTGAGACCTATCTACTCCAGCTACTGGGACACACACAGTAGTATAATTTAATATGAATTTTTTTTCATTATAATCGCAGTTTTTATCATCATCACCATCAATATTTGAGTTCAGGATGGTGACCAGATCGAAGGCGGCCTAAAGTCACCTGATCTTTTCTTCCCAGTTGGCCTTCTTTTCTGTTGATCTTCGATCCTCTATCACCATAGATCCGCTGAGTGAGTTCATACGACGCCGGTCCGCTCCTCGTTGCTTTGCGTTTCATCGCTTTGGCTGTGGTGTAGTGATGGTCAACGTCCGTTTGGTCAGCGTCAGCCCCCTTCTTCGCCTGAGCATCTGCTAGCTCGTTGCCGGTGATACCACAGTGACCCGGGCACCAAGTAAAGGTCACCTGGCAGCTCCGTGCTGTCAGCATTGAAATTGTTTTAAGGACAGTGTGTTCGTCCCTGTCGTTGCACGGTTGGGATGGATTCGTTGCCTGTCGGAAATGTGGCCTAGGTGATGAGACCGCTGAGCATGTCATCTACAAATGTCTTCGTATACATCGGCCACCTGGTGAACCCCCTCCTTCCAACACAATGGCATTAAACCCTAAACTGACTCTGATGATATGGGATAAGTGGAAATCGATGTCAGACCTCTCAAACATTTCTAAACCCCAACCCCTACTACACTAACTCACTAACTCGCTTTTACTTATCGTTCAACAACAACAACAATCATTATCATCATCGTTTTTTTCATTATTATAAGCATTCAACGTCATTGAAAGATGCCACATTAAAGTACCCAACCTACTACAGTTGGTAAGCATCTTGACCATCACGTACATCAGTGTATGCACCTACTTCAGCATCTTCAAGCTTAAGATCTTCTCCTACTACACCCTTGTAGGCCCCCATGAAAGCGACCAGAACTCTATGATCTTCTGTGGCATGTTGGTGTTGTGTGTGTGTTTGTGTCTGTTTTTTTTGATGGTTCCTTTTGTAGATCTTTGATATTTCTTCATCTGTACTTTCAAGAATTCCAAGCAGCATTTGGTTAAATATTCATAACTTGATTGGCAGGTTGTTATGCAGATTGACTCCTCCCCTTTGTCTCAACTTTCTAGGCCTCATCCACCTGGATTCCCACGTGACTGACATACACGATATGGAGGAAACTTCTTACACCAGGGTGCGTCTAATCACTTGTTGTTTTGTTGGGGTTGTCATTTATTATATGTTGTCATGAGTGTCTTACATTTTCACATTTCTTCAGTTTTCCCAAAAACCAAATTGAAAGAGTAGCTTATAAAGTATAAGATAGAAATGGGACAAACAATGATTTTTCTATGTTAATTTCCCATTACATCGAAATGCATCATGATTTGATAAAACTTTATTTTCTGTTGTGTTTTTGATTCCTATCTATTTTTTTTAGTAATATATTCATTTCCTCATTTTGAAATTTTTTTGTTCTTATTGAGTACCGCCTTGTGAAACTCTAAAATTGCTCAACCGAATCTCCAAATGACAATCTTACACCACAAAGTTCATGGGCAACCTAGTGGTGCTACCATTCATTTCCAGTGGCTTCAACATCTATTTTCCTATCGCCATCGTCATTCTCTGCATTCTCACATTCTTTTCAATGGGCACCAGGTTTGGGAGGAGGTTCATGGTTGGTTTGTAGGGTAATTAATAGGTTTATAACGGGTTAAAAATATTTAATGGTTTTGTGTAGTTCGTTGAATGATTTGAATGGTATTATTATAAAAGTGATGATAATTAAATAACGAGAATGAAAGCGATGATAATAATAATGATGATGATGATTGTTGTTGAGAACCAGTCTCCTTTTCTACATCCTCCGGAAGGAATACCAAATGAAACATGTAATCTGGGGTTATTTTTTTGGTGAGCAGTGGATCGGTGTTCCATGGTTCCATTGTATGGTCCCATACTTTTGACGGGTTACACTCCTGATGGATGCGTTCTCGAACTGCCCAGGGATTACGACGTCTTAAGCATAACCCTTAAAAGCATCAGTTCAGCGTCCTAGTGTTTAGACCTTTTATAATGTTGATGATAACTGCAAACCCAAATATACAGGGTGTTGCACTGTTTGGGCTTCCAACAATTCATCGGGGATGATGAGATAACTCAGGAAATGATTGATGAGGGAGTTGAACTTGTCAAGAGAGGTTAGTTAGGAAGAGATGAACAAAATGTCAAACAAATAGATAGATAAATAGATAGATAGATAGATAGATAGTAAGATAGATAGATAGATAGATAGATAGATAGATAGATAGATAGATAGATAGATAGATAGATAGATAGATAGATAGATAGATAGAAAGATAGATAGATAGATAGAAAGAAAGAAAGAAAAAAAGATAGATAGATAGATAGTAAGATAGATAGATAGATAGATAGATAGATAGATAGATAGATAGAAAGATAGATAGATAGATAGAAAGAAAGAAAGAAAGAAAAAAAGATAGATAGATAGATAGATAGATAGATAATCAAACTACAGAAAGGAGAAGGCAGATGAGAGGGATGGAGGGAATGGAGTCGAGACGCAGGGAGATCGTGGTGCCCAGCAAGAAGATAGGTGACATTATCTGTCTTCTTAAAATTATTATCAATTTTTTTTCAATAGTATAATAAAAGTTTTTTGAATGAAATTTTGATGATCTTGATGATGAATATAATTAGTGCTAAAATGATTATTAGTTTCATTAAAATATCTTTTTATTTATTTTTCTCATAATTACTGGGCATGACGTTAAACTGCACCGAAGATAACATCTCCAAATTGAAACTGCTTTCCTGTTCTAACCTGAATAACAGTAGATTTTTTTTTACCCCGAGCACCCTATTCCTTTTGGGTGCTCCTCATGTCTCCATCAAGACCGTCCGGTGGTCGAGGAGCTCAGTCGCTCTCATGGGGTCGGTCCACAGACTCTCGGGACCCAGTGTGGTACATATTTTGGGGCAGGTGAAAAGATGAGGGGTGTCATAAAGGTGTGTATGGCAGAGTGGCATAAAGGTGAAAGATGAGATGAGGGTGAGATTTTGTTGAGGTATGAGAGGATGAAAGGTGATTTGTTTGATCTGAGTTGGGCGAGAATGCGGTGAGTGTGGTGTTCTAGGGTGGTTTCTGATTCATGAATGGGTGGGGGTTGCTTGCTGAGAATTTTGTTGTGAGTGGATGATATGTAGTCATGAACTATTTTTGTGTGTATTGTTTTCATATTGTTTTTTATTTGTGTGAGAGGTGTTCTGGGAGGAGGGTATGTTTAGGGTGTAGTTGATGTTGTTGTTGAATTTGGATTGTTTTTTGTATCTGGGGTGGGCTTCTTGTGTGGTGAGTGGGGTGAGAGGCTTTTTGTAAGAGTTGTGATGCGTGAAGTTTGAGGTGGTTTTGGAGAGGGAAGATTTTGGTCTCTGAGTGGAGGTGTTGGGTGTTGGTGTCTAGGGTGCAGCCAGTGATTGTTCTCAGAGCTGCGTTTTGGATTTTTTGGAGTTTGTTGAGGGAGGTAGATGAGATGATGGATGACCAGATGGTGTAGGCGTATTAGATGATGGGAAGGAGTAATGTTTTGTATGGGGTGATGAGTGTTTCTTTGCTTTTCCCCAGTGTGTTGATGTGAGGAGTTTTAAGAGATTGAGTGTTTTTTTTGCTTTTGTGATGGTGTTGTCTGTGTGGGTGGAGAATTTTAGTTTGGGGTCATAAGTTAAGCGAAGGATGGTAGGGTTGGAGGTAGTGAGGATGGGAGTGTTGTTGATGTGGATTTTCAGTGGTTTGTTATATCCTGAAGGGTCGGGGGTCATGAAAGTTGATGTGGTTTTGGTAGGGTTGGTTTTTAGGTTGTTATTGTGAACCCATGTGTGTATCTCGTTAAGATATGGAAAGAGGTTCTGGATGGCTGTGTTGGTGTTGGAGTGGAATGATGTTATGGGGATGTCGTCTGCGTAGGTGATAAGGTTGAGTGAATTGATTTTGGGAAGTGGTATGTCTGAGAGGTATATGTTGAATCGTGTGGGTGATAGGAAGCCTCTTTGGGGAACTCCTGCTTTGATGTTTGTGTGTTTGGATGTTTGATTTTTGTATGAGGTGTATTGTCGGCTGCCTTTTAGGTAGTTGGTCAGGAATTTGACTACGTTGTAGGAATGTGGGTTTTGTGTAAAACAGTAGACTTTGGTAGCAGGTATCGACTTCAAACTGATATTCTGGTATCGTTGTCATTTGGCTTGGCGGATGATCTTTTTCTTTTTGTTAACAACGACAAGACAAACTGCTCAAGTGTGGGAACGGTGGATCTTGAATTCGATAAGTTTAAGTTGGATGTTAGCTCGGGCTGGCAGTCTATAAAAATTTGTCTTTTTTTATAAATTACTCTATTATAGCATCAATTGTCTAGGCCGACTGCTCTCAACCCCAGTTAATGGGGAATGTACGGCAGTATAATCTAATTAGATTAATATTTATAATAATTATTCTCACGGATACAGGCAACGACAGGTCGGAGTTGTTGAACGATGCAGAGCCCATGGGGTACAGGAGTTACGACGAGGTTGTTGTGGTGGATAGAAGTACCAGGAGTGCTGACACATCAGCTGATAGGCGCAGCAATGACAACATAGAAATCATGAACAACACCACAACGGTATCAATAGCAGGCTCCAACAACCAATCATCTCCCGCCTACCTGTCGAACACCTTCGTCAGGCCCAATGCTGGACCACCCCGCAATCTCTTTGATGATGTCTAAGGATTTATTATTTTTTTGATTATTAATATTATTGTTGTTGTTGCTTGTTTTTTGTTTCTATAACTTCATGAGTTGTTTCATATTGTTTGTTTTATACTTATGATTGCTATATTTTTTATTAATTTTAATTAAATTAAATGCTTTAACACAATTTGTAGCATTTAAACTTTCTTCTGTCTTCTTCCATCACTATTTGAATCTTGTGAATTTGCCGAACGTAACTTTGACATCAATCCGTATATCAATTAACTAAGACATACACAACTCAGTTTGTAAAAGGTTGATTATTTCCGTTAAGTATGTCAGCTCCAAGAATTATGACCCCACCACTAACCCTATCATCAGTAAGATGTGTTAAAATCTGACCATGTTCTACCCTAATCCTTTGTTTTTAATTGATTCTTTTCGTTATAAATGAGGGTTGTTTTTTTGGGTTTCATTTAATTGTATTTTAATTTCACGTCATTATTTGTTAGTATTATCAGTTTATGGGTTTTTGACTTTTCAGTACCATTTTTCTGGGTTCTATAATTTATATGTTAAGTTAGATGATGTTTTACGGGTTATGACTATCTGTCTATCTATCTATTTATCTATCTATCTATCTATCTATCTATCTATCTATCTATCTATCTATCTATCTATCTATCTATCTCTCTATCTCTATCTATTTATCTATCTATCTATCTCTATCTATTTATCTATCTATCTATCTATCTATCTATCTATCTATCTATCTATCTATCTATCTCTATCTATCTATCTATCTATCTCTATTTATCTATCTATCTATCTATCTATCTCTATCTATTTATCTATCTATCTCTATCTATTTATCTATCTATCTATCTATCTATCTATCTATCTATCTATCTATCTATCTATCTATCTATCTATCTATCTATCTATCTACCTATCTATCTATCTCTATTTTTCTATCTAGTTATCTATCTGTCTATCCATCTATCTATTTATCAAGCTATCTATCTCTAATGAACTATTCAATAATGAAAGTTTATTTCTTTGAGAAGTCCATTTTGATATTATTGTGTTTACCATATTTCATTTTCTCAGTTTTTCAATGATTAAATATCATTTCGTCAAATTCTTCATTTTCAATATAGTTCGGCTCTGTTTAGCAGTCACTTGTGGTTTCTTTCAATGTTAATTTTTATTATTGAAAATTAATTTTCTTTTTTTGGCTTCCCTATTACGTCTTATTAATCACCTTTATAAATGATTGGAATTTGATGATAATATTTTTTTGAATACTTCATTAAATGCTGCCATAGTTAGATAATATAAAAATGGCTCTATATTAATAACAATAATGATTTTAATATTTCTCTTTATTTTATTATTGTCGTGACTTTAATGGATTATTACTATCCTCAACAATTTAAAAATCGAAGTTACAAATAAATTTTAAGTTTTCAACACCCAAATATACAATCGCTTAACTCCTTATCAAATTTATATTAATGTCTCTAGATCAATTTAACATTTATATATACAATGTCTTTGGAAAACAACTAACAATTGAATTGTACTCAACTTCAATTCACTGCACATCGTTGTTACCATGTGTGTGCTTCATAATTAATATGTTGAGTGTTACTTACTGTTACCTAGCCGTTGTAGTATGAGGTTTAACGCTTTAAGATGCAGTGTAGAACTACACAAGGAAATACGTTCAATTGTGGTCAAGTAATTTACATATATTACCTTGTAAGCACATTAATTTAGCATATTTCTAACCTGGTAGGACGATTGTTTACAATTGACTTTAATGATAATGAAATCTTCCATACATTTTAATATAGTAAAACCATTACATACATTACAATAATACAAAAACATTGAATGCATTTGAATCTATTTTGTATAGTGTGCTATAGGGGAGTTCAAACTTTTTGAGTTGTTTAAATCAAACTAACTACTTGGTCAGCTTCTATTTATAGATATCAAACGTTCCACTATTTTTGTTATCTTTATTATTATTTTCTCTTTAATAATATTATCATCCTTATTATATATTGCAATTATAATTTTCAAGGAATATATCATTCAATTGTATTATAACCAGTATCCTTGCTAACATGGCTTTTGGTGATTTTCAACAAAATTACGTTAGCTTTCCTCTTCATTATGATTTTTATTTGTTTTAATTTCTTCATTTGAATATGCATCAATATTATTCTTATTATCGATTTTTTGTCAGTGAAATTTACTGTTAACTTGAATATTTATAAAACTTGGCTTTCTATCGTCTTAAGAGTATTATAACCGCAATGAAGAAGATGACGACGATGATGAGCTGGTGATGATTATGATGACGTGAATCATAATGATAATGATTTATATAATTTTATAATTCATGATATTGGTTTCAACAACAATGGATATTCCATTATAACATATTTTTCATCCAAGCTAAAGTACTCCCGCAGCACTGCGCTGATAGTGTTCTTTATATTTTGGCTGTAGCTTATCAATTTTTCATAGTGAATACTTGCTTTTTTAAATTGACAAAATTGATTCCAGTTCAAACCACGCAGATTATTTTTTTTTTTTTTTTGATATTTATAGCTATATATCAAGTTAATTTTCATAATTCTGGTGAATTAAATCAGCTTAGTAAAAAAAATTTCAGATCAAACACTTATTCACAACAAGAAGCTTTTCATAGGTCGAACTCACGTTATCAAGTGAAGTAGGCTGTTTTTTGCTCGGTAAGCGTTTGATTTGAATGATCTTCTTAATTTTATACTATTCTTATCACCAACGTAATTATCAATATATTTTGATATCGAAATTTGTGAAAATGCCAATAAATTATGAATTCATTCATTTCTTCAAAACTTTGAAAAGATTTCCTATTGATAATGTTATAATGAAAATCACTAATCTTCAAAACAATTGTGATGGAGCCATGAAAGACCACTTTCCACATTTGTGCCGTTAGAATTAAGGCTGAAATGCATAATATTTATATTAAATTTAATGAAATAATGATTCTCTTGATGTCAACAACCACCTGATGTAGCAAAAAATTTTTAACTCTAAAAAATATAGAACCCTCGAAACGGTATTTTAAATAGCCAAAAATATACATTGACTCAAATAAACTGCCAAAGTGTGACTATCCACAATTGTGAGTAAAGAATTATTCAATAAACCTTTTTGGGTTAAAATAGAAATTCCACAATCTGACCACGTTTTCGAAAAATTTTCATTTTATATTGTTCAAACCAGTTTTCGATACTATAAAGTAAATTTTTTTATCAATGATTAAAATAAATACGTTTTAAATTTGAATTGAGATTTAATCTGCAAACTTTGAGTTCGTTCAAATTGAATATCTTCACATAACTAACCTTTAAACTACCATTTAATTTATAAGTGATCATCAAAACAGTTTTAGAGCCAATAAAGCAGATTTAATAAGAGACATAAAAGACAATTTTACTTCCGGGGATACCGTATTCTTTTTCATTTTATATATTATTTTTCAATGACGTTTTTTTGCATTTTTTAAGTTAATGAATAGTTGAGAAATTAAACTTGGTGTTATTACGATTTTATTTAACAACTAGTTATGGCAATCACCTTACAGTTGGGAGTTCCCAGTTTGAAAACTCTTTGTTGTGTAAAATATGTAGCAAAAAAAATATTTTGAAAGAAATTAACACTTGAAAAATTATGTTTGAGATTTACGAAGTTTTTCTTCACTAGTGTGTCATTATGAAGTGCTTAAGGAAAGCTTCAGACATTTGAAAGAGATTACTCATTAAACATTAATTAATTCTACAATTAATACAACTTTGAATCATATAAACAGGGCAATATTTGAATTTTTTTCTTTTGACGAAACTTCGATTTATTCTATATCACCATCAGGTGGCTTCGTCAAAATGAAAATTTCAAATATTTCCGTGTTTCTATGGATCAAAATTTTGAGGCAAATTGCTCACAATAATAAAATGTTGTTTTTGAACTTCAAAAAAATATTTGAAAAGTTATTACCGACAAATACAAAAATAACTTTTTATAATCATCTAAAAAATCATTTTTAACCACACATACGCTTAGTATCACAAGCGAATCAAATGACAGAAGGGTATCGTTATCAGAACATAACAAAATTCTCGTCTGTTCTCGGGTATTAACTCTTCCTTTATCGATAGCTTCTTATTGTTTTTATTATCCATATTCTTTGTTTGCTCAAAGCGCAGGTCGTCTCAAATAAAATTAAGGTTAGAAAGTTCTTTTTTTTATTGCTTTCATACTATTTAATTTATTTTTTGTTAACATTTTTGAAAACTGGCTAAAGTATTGAGGCACATAACATAAAGATACAAATGCTAACTAAAAAATTTTGAAGTTAAAATAAAATAATTTTTCACAAAGCAACAAACCGTTCTTTAAAACGACCAAAACTTTTGACTTCATAAAACCTCATCTTCATGAAGTTCTTCACAAGTTCATGCAGTTTCAACTAGTGATGATTTGTTTCATTGGTGCTTGTGATGATCCTGTATGGGAAAAAACTTCTGTTAGAATTCGTGCATGAAAAGTCAAAAATAGTAACAAATGAAGCATAGATTTTATTTGGTTATTATAGAAAGCACTGCTACCAAGATTATTAACATAGATTGGCAGCTGCCATTGAAAGATACGTTGATTTAGTGTTTGGAGTGATTGATAAAAAGGTTATGAAAGTCATTATTATAAGGCCAACAATGATTTCGTTTGGGAGTTTTTTGACTTGATAAACCTTGGCATAAGGTAGTTTTAGAAAGATTTCATAATCTTTCACAATTCACATTCAATGCTTCGAATTTATTTTGACTTTTTCCAATTTTCATTACGTTTTCCATCTAAAATATCACTCAAGTTGTTAAGTTAGTATTTAGCAATCGCTTATATCAGCGGCCCATTTGTACAAAATTTTCATTATTTTTTGTGAGTTATTTCCCTTTGACTTTTTCAAATCGAATAAAATTTGAAATACTGATTTCCTTATTTTTAAATTATGATTTCAAGTTTTTTTATTATTATCCGATTTATGAATTTTTTCATAACTATCTTTAATTCATAAGCATGTTTATTTTTTGTGTGTGGTCTTGAATTACTTCTAGCTTTCAAAATTTTGTTACAAAATTTTAAAAATTTTGTATCATTAATCTGTTGAAACCAGGACTCGATCTAAATTTTGTTCTGTAGAATATCACACATCACTACGAAAGAAACTGCCAGTTGGTAACGTGGAAAATTAGTCAAAAATACTGATACTCGATCGTAACCATTATTTGCTATTTTGCTTTTTGAAATTTCACTAACGTAGTAACTTTATTTTTACATTTTTAAATAATACTTTTTATTTTACCATTCTTTTCCAACGTTTCGAGCTGGGAAACTTCTTTTTAAATAAATCAAAGCTAATAAAATTAATTTTGAAGAATTTTAGTTGAAAATGTCAGAATAAAAAAAGTTGAAGATAATTTATTCAAAAAAATACTTGTGAAAAGCTAATTCGATAAAAATAATGCAAAAAAAACAAAACGTAGCGGAGTAATTTCTTCTCAAATTTCTAACATCATGTGCTAGGATAACATGCATATTAAATTAACGTCAGTTTGAGTAACTTTTTCTCTAAGCTTCTCACTACAGTTTGAATACTTTTACAGGTTTTGAAAAATTAATTTGAATATTCAATTCAACTTTCATCATTATCACCTTTATCCATCTTTTTAAAATTTTTGGACTATATTTTTCAACTTATAACATAAAAAAACGCATTAGTTTTTAACAATGTCTTCAGTGGCGTTAAATTACAAAAGTTTTCATTTCTTTTCTTGCTTAAAGCTTAGTTATAATAAAACATTTAGTGAATCAAACAAACTGAATAAAAATTCATCTGATTCCATTTTGACGTACCATTGAATACGGACTCATAAAATCTTATTGTTGAAAACTATGTTAGTTTTCCCAGGTTAATCTGGCAACCTGGACGATTGAAAATATGTATCGTAACTACTGCTGGGATGGCCACCACTCAAAACTGATACAACAACCAAGATACCATGTACTTCAAATATTACGAATAAACAAAAATCCTTAAAAAATTGATTGAATCTGAAGGAGTTTGATAGAATTAAAATGAATGACATATAAATAGATAAGAATATGATTGTCAACAGAGCATTAAAAAAGACTAAATGTGTTCCATAATCAATATTTACTTTTCATTGTCGTTTTATAGTTTAGAAATTTTTTAGCACATTAAAATGCCAATTTAACGCACCACGAAATCACAGAAAAATGTGTGTGCATTCATTCTCACTATTACTACTGTCATCCACTACTACTACTACTACTACTACTACTACTACTACTACTACTACTACTACTACTACTACTACTACTACTACTACTACTACTACTACTACTACTACTACTACTACTACTACTACTACTACTACTACTACTACTACTACTACTACTACTACTACTACTACTACTACTACTACTACTACTACTACTACTACTACTACTACTACTACTACTACTACTACTACTACTACTACTACTACTACTACTACTACTACTACTACTACTACTACTACTACTACTACTACTACTACTACTACTACTACTACTACTACTACTACTACTACTACTACTACTACTACTACTACTACTACTACTACTACTACTACTACTACTACTACTACTACTACTACTACTACTACTACTACTACTACTACTACTACTACTACTACTACTACTACTACTACTACTACTACTACTACTACTACTACTACTACTACTACTACTACTACTACTACTACTACTACTACTACTACTACTACTACTACTACTACTACTACTACTACTACTACTACTACTACTACTACTACTACTACTACTACTACTACTACTACTACTACTACTACTACTACTACTACTACTACTACTACTACTACTACTACTACTACTACTACTACTACTACTACTACTACTACTACTACTACTACTACCATCATAACTTTTGATCAAATATAAAGAAAGCTAGTAAGGCAGAGATTAGGGTTTAAGTGGTTTGATGAAATTTCGAGTATCTTCTAAGACGGGAGATTTTGTAAAGAGAAACTATTACTTTCCTCCATATATCTGCATAAATATCATCACATTTATCTAAACAATACGTTGGTGATGAAGATACTTTTTCAACATATAACTTCATAGGAAACTTGGAAAATGATTTATTAAAAGATACCACATCAATAATTTAAGTTCTTTATTGGTTTCTTTCTTTAATTGTCTTCATTACTCCGCAATGGTTGTCTAATAAAATAGCAGTAGCATGCATTTGTAGGACTTGATACTGTTGCAAAGCAGATGGAAATCTGTGAATTTTAAATAACTTCGTTGTTTTTGCATTTTTGGTTTACTATTGGAAAGATTTTTATTAATTAACAAGACTTTTGGTTGCATCATTTCTTGAGATATTTAGACAAAAACTACTGTTTAACTTTTACTCAGATGTTTTGGATTCAAAAGGCTAAAAAAAACACAATAAAAATCCTTCGCCAATTGATCAATAAATATAGAAAAAGTACACAATTGAATTTTTATTTTCGATTTTCTTTTATGTTAAAAGTCCCAATAAAATCTGTAATAGAGCAAAAATTTATCAATCAAAGCTAATCAATTATTGATATTATTAGTTCGGTATACAATTTATGTTTATAATCCGCAGCTTCCAAAGATCCCATATACTTTTTTATAATAATTTTATCTTTTTTAATCGTTGAGCTTAAAATTTTTCACTCTGAAGTTTTCATATTGCATTTTAATTGAATTTCTCCACAATTTTATTCTCCATAATTAAAGTTTAGTTCTTAAATTTAAAACTTTCATTATTTTCAAGCATTTAATGCTACTTTTATTTATTTGGGTTTTTTATAACTACATCACACCTACCCCATAAAACAAAACGGGCCTTATGTTCAAAAAGCCATTATACTCGTTTCCATAAATTTTAGACCTCCCAACACAAATCAATCCTTGAATCTTTTGTACTGGATTCTTTTGAATTTCCACGAATGCTTCTTACATCATAATCCGTTTTGCTTGTCTTTTAAAGCATTTCTTGGGCTCTGAGTCGATAAAACCAAGCGTATTCTACTAATCAAACTTTCATTATCTTTTTTATAATCCTTCTTTTTCCGTCGAATCATTCTAAATTTATTCATTGGGGGTTTGTGTGGATAGACGATTTTGGTACTTCTGTAGTTTTTCAATTAAAATTAATAGATTTTTAGCGCAGTCATTTGAGGTTTCTACGCTGCAGCATTATGCAGGTTTTGATGTTCAAAATCAAATGGTTTATTTTCCTAAGTATCATTCAAACAAAAATGATGATTAGTCATGAATGAAACGCGTTCGGAATGTCAAGTAGAACGTTAAAGATGAAGAAATATTACCTTTACCTCTGAAATAGGAATGTTTAATGAAGATATACAAATGAAAAAAACGTTCAAAGTTTTTTAAAAGTATCTTTTATTTCATCGATGTTATACATATTTCAAGATACCAATGAAAAATATTTATAAAATCCAAAAAAATAATCTTATTTGTATTAAAATAACTTTAAATTGGTATGAAACAGCGATTCTTTCACATCGCCTGCTCATCCACCGTTAGATTCACATGGATTTGAGCGAAGGGAAACTAATTACCAAATATTCTTGTATCTATTTACAAATTATACTCTTTCTACATGATGTAATTTTCACAAATCAATTAAATTCAAACTAAATTTATTTTAATTTTTATTTAAAACCGTTAAAAGTTGAAACGTGATGCAGAAGCTATCGATGAAACATTTAACCTCTGAATTGAAAACCTTCAGCTACTTCAAATCTAAAAAAGTGAGCTATTCAACAAGTTACAATCAAAATGAACAATTTAAAAAGTCTATATTCAATCCTAAACACGAAGAAATAATGAAAACAAATTTGATCAAGATATAATTTCTACATAAATCATAACTTTGATAAAACGTGTAAATTTGTGTCGTTTAAAAAACTATAATTATGTTGAAATTATTTTTAAACAGCTTCGAAACAATTTTGTTTGAATCTTCAAAAACAAGTTTAAAATAATGATATTAAAATGCTTCATAAAACGCGGATAAACTGTCAAACGATCAGAAGAATTAGTTGAACTCGACTTCAAAAATCCAAAATTTTCAACCAAGTTTCTCAACATTTCAAAATTGTCAGGCTGTGGCGGTAATAAAAAACAATAATAAAAAAATAAAAAAGATTAATGATAATAAATAAAATATATATATGAGTTTATTATATTAATAATAACAATGATAATAATATTAAATTAGTAAAAAGTTTAATGAAAATTTAAAATTAGTTTATAACTTCGAGGTAATATAAAGATGAATGAACAAAAACGATTATTCAAAAACAAAAAAAAGTGAAAAATTGAAATGAAAGATAACTAAATGATATAATCAGTTGGTGGAGAACTTACTTTAATTTAAATCTGAAGTATATTCTAAATTTTTTTAAGCAAAACCAAGTATTATAAAAAAAGAATTATTTCCACAAAAAACTTTACCAAATACAGTTAAACTCATCATTAATTGAATGCTTTGTCATTGAGATTTGTATGCATTCAGTGTTCTGAATCTTCCTCAAATATGCCGTGTTTAATCAAATATATATGATTAACACAGAACAATTTTGGAAATATTCAATAGAGATATTCTTGGAAGATTGGAATTAACCTAAACTTTTTGAGATAATATGCATATTATTGAATTAAGGAAACTAATAAAAAATTGGTTTATAAATAAATAAATTAAATAACAACTTAATTAATAAATGGGAATAATTAAAAAATAACTTGACCATATATTATTAAAATACAAACCTTAAAGATTAATGATTTTATAACATCATTTAATGGATAATAAAAAATCAATATAAATTTAATAAATAACAATAATAATAAGACAATATGAATATAATAATAATAATTTTAATTCACATGGCGATTATGAAAACAACTATCAGATATTAAAAAAGCCTATGTAAATCAAATGAAATAAATAGTTATCGAAAACCCATACAGAACATATGAATCTGTATTAAAGCCTAGGCTGGTAGAGTTTAAAGTTGATGAATCGATCAGACGATGGCTCAAACAGGTCGGCATATTTCTGCCTTTATTGGGAGACCCAGGCTGTATAGGATTTAATAGTCGATTGATATAAAAATAATATCAATAATAATATAAAAAAAATCAATGTCATAATAAGACAAGAATAATAATAAAAATAATAAACTGTCGCATTGGTTTTATTAGAATTTTATAAGTTGCAAATTCAAAATAGATTGAAAGGTCTTCAAAATAAAAACAAAATTAAAAAAGAAAATGAACACAAAATTTAAAAAAATTAAATAATTTTCAGAATTAATAATATTAATACTAATGAGATTAATATGAATATTATATAAAGAATTCTATCACAACAACCTTCAACCCACGGCTTCTTTAAAATTCACAATGTAAATTTGACGTTGAAATAGTGGTACTTGGTGCGGCATTAATGAGGTGAATAATATCTCTAATGATCGTTCAATATTAAGGTGGTTTACAACGAGAAATGAGGATGCCAACTTAAGTTATAGTGCTAATTTATGGAGAGTAGTGAAAAGTTTCTTTAAGTTTTAACGTTTTTGTTTCGTATGGATACACTTGAGTTGGAATTCATTTGAATGGTCCATTTTACAGAATTCTGATAGTAAAAAATCTTTAAAAATTTGGATTCAATTCAAAAAAGTCCATTGTGTGAAAGTAATTAAATGAATCTCGTTGAGACTAAATTTAATAATTCAGCATCAATTTGTATTTGAAATCATTTGAATAATCAAATATAGAATCAAAAAAGAAAGATAAAATTCAATATGGAAAAATTGGAGAAAATCAAGGAAAAGCAGATAAAAAAGTGAATGTTAATCAATATAAGAGTCATGTATCTATGATAGAATTATTAATTGAAGAAATAATTAAGTTAGAAAAAAGATAAGAGAAAATTTTTGAGAAAATAAAAATAATGTCGGAGACTCGTAACACGATTTATCGGGGGTTGACGTAATGAAAAATTATATTAAAAAACAAGAAAAATAAGTTATATAACGAGAAGACCTTTAGTGAATAGAAAATTATTTCTTTAAGAAAAAAATGTTAAAAATTTTAGAAAAATGTTTGATAAAAGAAATAAGAAGTCCTTATAAATGATAGACTTTTATTTATAAAAATATTCAAAAGATATTCAAACGAATAAATGATATTAATCTCTGTGGAACCATTTCAAAAAACGAATGACGAATTAGATTTTGGTGTAACTAAAAATCACAAAACTGGAGACCATTTCTTATCGCTAATATATCTTATAAACGTACCAACATACATGATTTCTATTTGATGTGAGATTGTGTTTGCTTGCCTGAGGCGTGTGCGTAATTTTGTATGACTCTTAATTTCTCAACTTGCTAACTGTTTTATAGCCAAAAATTTTTTGTTTTGGTTGTCTATCTATTTGTTTATCTATCTGTCTCCCTATCGTAGCATCATTCGAGTGTTTCATGTCCACAAACTAACATCAAACCTTCATTCCAAACATTTTCCATATATTAGAAATATCGCTGTAAGCTTACACTTTTATATCGAGTTTTTTTTGTGCAAGTTTTTGTAAAAACTATTTCATTACATTTATCTCAATCACTAGCTTTGTTCAACGCTATCAGAAAAGTGCCCTAGCTTTGAGATTCCTTCAATTATTTCAATTTTTTACCTATCAAAGTTTCTCTAGTATAAGAACAATGTAATGAACAACTGAAGTATGGTTTAGATCAGCAAACAACAGCATCACCAGTCTAGGAACCCTTAAAATCAAAACTAATCAAGCAGTCGTTATATTGTTTCCTACATTGACAAACAGTATTTGAACTTATTTTTATCAAATTATAATTAATATTCAAAAATTAATTCAACTTGCATCACGTTTTAGTTATTAAATCTATTATCTATATTAATATCTGGAATGAAAACTTCATGCCAAATAAACTCTCCTTCTTGCCAGTTTATTCCATGGCAGGATAAAGTTTATGACATCATCCTGGGTGACGTCACGTTATTTTGAAGTTCAAACAGTGAAATTAAGAATTATTGAATGAAGGATTATAATAAAATTAATTGATGATGTGGATGAATCATGAATAATAGTGAGAAAATTTTGATCAATAAAAATATTAATTGAAAAAATAAACTAAACGAAAAGTGACGAAAGTTAAAATAGATTTATTTGAACTACAATTCTCATTAGTCATCGAAGCCATAACCAAAAATTCATATATGTTTACTAATAATAAAATTGAAATAATGATAAGAATGGATTTAATATTCACAATAATAATATCAGAAGACTGATTAAGGGTCGACTTACATACATACATAGGAGTAATACAAAACATAAGTAATATTATTTATAATGATAAACATAATGAACGTATATATGCTTCAATCGCCTATCATAACACTATAAGCGTTCAAAGATAAAACTATCTGTAGTTTGGAAAAACAATTTGTATCATAATAGATATATTCCTTGTAAAAGCGAAGAAAATGCTATTAAGGAAATGGGCTTTTGTTAGAAAAAACTGAAGTACCAAAAAAATGAAAAGAAAAATCTTTAAAAAATTATCATGAAAAATGAAATAAATTTCTAAAAACACCGAAATATTTATTGATTGAAAACTAAAGATATTTCTCAAGTCGAGTTCACAGCATTGAAGCATTTAAATAATAATAATATTACTATTATTATTATTATTATTATTATTATTATTATTATTATTATTATTATTATTATTATTATTATTATTATTATTATTATTATTATTATTATTATTATTAGGTTTGTTAAAGATTTCATATATGTTTTTTTTTCCAACAAATTTCAAGGCATGCTAATGTTTTATACAAAGTTCAACTTATAACGAACTCGAGCTTCCATTTTTAATTGAATGTATTCATTTTTATGTCTATTTGAGATGAATGAATGAATCTTATGTAATTATTGGAGAAGTTTATAAGCATTCCTCAATGCTTTAAGCTTGGACCATGTAAAACATTGTGTAGCTAAAAACCAATTGATTCTTTTGAAAATATTAATTAATGAAAAGTTCAAAAAATTTTGAGAGACAAAATAAAATGAAATAAATTAAAAACGTTACATTGTTATCGAAAAGCTTCGTACTTTACAATAAAAACTATAAGTGTTCAAAAATCTCTTCATCTTACTTTGGATTGACCATTCTTTTATTACTTTATTAAATTCAGTTAGGCTATATATATACTTGAGTGAAATCAAATAATATTAAAACCAACGCTCATGATTATAATACCGAAAAAATTGATATCAAAAACTAAGATTTGCAGAACAATTCCAATCAACTTACACATAAACAACAATGGCAATAAAAACAACAACAAACAAATAAAACAAAAATAACTTGAATAATAGAAAAAAAACAAAAAAAACAGTAAAAAATCTGTACAAAACAAAGCGAAGAGAAGAAAGGTCGGCTTTAACGTCACATTGTCGTGTGTTTGCAGTGTTTGTTTGCAACAGTGTTGAATAAGAAGCGAGCTGGATTGAAATTTTTACTAAAATCATATGTGCTGTTTGAAACCACTGATAGGATTGAATTCAATAACTATAAATCTTACACTAACTACTGACGACTCGGGATTGAAGCCAGTACCTCCGGATAATTAGTCTTATGCTCTAACACTTGAGCTATACGGGCCATATAATAAGTAGAATTGCATTATGGAATATTTATTGCACTGCCTTAAAAATACTCCGTTTTTACTTTTTTGAAGGTGGGTGAATGCAGTTTAATGCGTGTGTGTAAGGTCTGTGTTGGACTATGAAGTGTGTGTGGTCGCATTTGTACGTTAGATTTGTGTTGTATTTAGTTAAGCCTTAGCTTTTTGTAGTTACATATTCAAAATTTCAATTACCACAACTTATGCCAACAAAATCACTTTTGGTAACTTCTCGATACAAACACGAATAAGCTTATGCAGAAGTAAATTAATTGAAATTTTTCAAAAAATAAAATTAAATGTTTATATAGTGAAATTATTATAAAGTAATTAGCAGTGGCACAATAAAGCTGAAAAGTGTGGAGTTTGGCATCTGACTTCGAGGACAAATGAGATCACAATGGTGAAACCTAAAAAAACTAAAAATATTTCTGGACTCGGAAGTAAAAAAGAAAATTAATAAAAACTGATTTTAAATGTTGAAGTTTCAAAAATTTTTCTCATTTATTTTAGAAAAGTGATTTACCGTTATTGTCAAAAGTTTTAAAAGCAGCCATAATATAAAATCTCAAATATTTTTAATCATTCAATGCCAAAATAAATCATAAAAAACTATCAAAAAATTTCGATAAATTTCCAAATGAAAAAAATCTTAAATATTAAACTAAAGAAAAAGTAAAAAGCTTCAGAATAACTCAGAGATACATTCATACAACGTCTCACAAGAGACTGATAACAGTTATTTCACATTCAAAACGAAAGAATTCAAAACTTGAGTGTATTGATAAAGCTTGCAATCATTTCTTAAATATAATCTTTGTAGATAAAAATAGTTCGAACCCACCTGTTAATCCTCGTTCCCATGCGATTAAAATTTATACCAGCCATCATAACAATAGTAATATCTTCTATATGATAGTAATTCCCCATCACAAGAATCAAGTGAGTTTTGACGTTATGATGACCCACACAAGCACCATATTGGCGGTATAAGCTTTTCTCATGAATAACACATTTTGTTTTAATGCAAGTGCCGATATATTATTCATATGAATATATTATTTCAAAATAAAACAGTAATTTTTTCTTACGTTTTATTATGTTACGAAGCATTTGGAATTCTAAGAAAGCATCATTGAGTTTGTTTTTGTTATAATATTTGTGGCAGTTAATCTTTTTCAATTTTTTAAATGCAGTTACTATTTGTATTCTATTATTGTATCAAGAGATTTCATTGTACAAAAAAAGAACAGTGACTAAATAAACTTAATTAATGACTGAAACTTCAATAAATTAAAAGAATTTAATTAATGATTAAAAGGAAAAATAATTAAATGGATTTAATAAAATATTTAAATAACTAGTAAATATATAAATAGATAATTATTAACAAAATTGATAGTTAAATAATGACTAATAAAAGAACTAATCAATCAAATGCACTGAAAAAATTCAATTTTTATTGTTACTTCTAAATATAAAACAAATTAAAAAGTGAAAAATGCAAACTTTTCGCAAGACATCGAAAAAACTGTGGATATGACATCACACGAGGCATAATACAGAATCCATAAGCAAAACTAACGATATTTCGAACATGCTAGGTTCAAAAGTCTTTTTGATGTTCAGAAAATTATAATAAAATACATATAAGAAGTGAGCTTAAACTGGCGTAGCTGAGAACTTCTAAGTGATAATCATCAACATTAATTGAAGGTGGCTTATGAAAGACTTGATTTTAAAATGTTAGCAGTTTTTTGCGTTTTAATCAAGGTGTTGCAGCGTTTCAATTGTCCCATCGATTGAACTGCTTCCATTATGAGGTTTTATATACAACTGGGTTGAACGTTGTTAAAATAAAATTCGTATATTGATAATATAATATCATTTATTGTGATTAGTATTCATTATGACAAAATTCTTCGCTTAATTGAACAAAAAGCTTGAAAATGAATGTGAAAATAAAAAAAATTATGTTTTTAAATTAATGTATATTTGTCATCACTGCCTATCAAAATAACTAAATTGAAGTTAAATGGAAACTTTTAAAAGGAGAGAAAATTCACAAACACTCACTTGGTCATCTGAATATCTTCTCTGAAACATGAAGCATCCGATCTTTTATCCATCTTTCTTCCTCATCAAAACCCCCAACAATAATATCAGCTTCAGATTGAGTTTACAAAATTTTGCAAAATAAGTGGAAATAATTTAAAAGGAAATGGAATGTCTATGAGGGAGCTTGAAAACTTTTTTGGGAAAGTTCGCTTGCATTGACTCAAGCTTGATACAAGTTGACATTTCACTATATTACCTCGTACTTCTAGTCACATTTGTTTGACAAATCGAAAAAAAACTGAAGTAAATCACAAAAAAATAAAAAACAAAGACAAAAAAACAATAAAAGTTGAATGCCCATCATGATATTTGCAACAAAGTACGTTATGGAAGTCACACCAGATCAACATCACAAAACACAACAAGCAATAACAAAGAAGATGATGATGGTGGTAGTGCAAGGAAATGGAGGATGAGATGAAGTAGTTGATATAAGGCCACCCAAAGTTACATCGGTTCAACACTGTCAGGTGGGTTTTGTCGACAAGAGGTCGTATGAACTTTTCTGTCAGTAATTTGTCTGCTTTTTCTATAACATGTTCAGTGTTGTAAGGTGGGGGCAGAGAAAGTGATGATAATGATGATGATAAAAGTCTGCATTTGATTTTCAACGTCCTTCTCACACTGTGGAAGCATTTGATCGCTCTCACCACGACTCTGTGGGTATCGTCATCATTATCATCATCTTCATCATCATCATCCTCATCATCATAATCATCATAATAATCATCATCATCCTCACCTGCATACATTCCTGTAGTCTCCTTCTAGTAGAGACATTCTCAGGTAACTTTCGTAAGCTTCTGCACATGTTCGCGATTGACTCATCACCGGAAGTAAACAAGCCGTGACGTCACGGCTTCCTGAACAATTTCCGGTTAAAAATACATGTGTTTCCCCATAAAAATGAATTTGGTTTTTGCTTTGTTAATTGACTTGAAAGAACCCGAATAATATTTTAGCAATATATCTTCTTTTGAAGTAAATTGCAGTGAAAATGAATGAGAAAGGCTAAATAACAGGGGTTAAGAGAAATAAATACCTGCAAAAACAAAAGAAATTACAATAATTATTTAAAAAATGAAAAATAGGTGGAAAAAAAACATGCTCACGTGACAGTTTTTTTTCAGAAATGCTTGAAGATGGCTTTGTGAATTTGAAGTATAATGAAACAGTTACAATGATCTTAGTTGACTCAATAGTTTACTCAAAAGAGCTTAATGTAAGGTTTATTAAATATTAGTCAACATGATTCTGGTATTGAATAGGTGAATAAATACAATATAGGCCATAAAATCTGCAAAAATATTTAAAAATGATGCAAAAAGAAAGGTTTTTATAAGCTTACAGTAATTTTATTCAGACCTAACTCAATAAATATTTTTTGGAAAAGTTATAAATAATATCAAATTGAAAGAGTTGCATGAGATTTGGGCTGAATATTTATTGCGGTTGTTTGCAATGTTTTCTTAGAAGTCACTATAAATTGAATGAATAACTTGAGCTGTCTTGAAGGAATTGTAGAAATTTTTGAAGAACAATTTAAGAAACAAGCCCAAAAGCTCACTGTAACGTGAGCTAAGCTTCCCTTAAGATACCACTTTTCTAAGAACATGAATATGCCCGAGCTTGGTGCGAAAGATTTTTACATGAAAGTAGTAACTCTTCTTTTTTACATAATAATGAATGATTCAACTTTTGTAGAAGACTAGATACATCGAAAGTTATAGTTTTATAATGATATATGACTTGAAATTATCATATGCCTGTATTTATAATAATGTTAGCCATTTATGATGCTCAATCCCTCAAGCTTTAATGTATCTGAGCATTCTTCTATTTTTAATAGCATTTTTTTCATTTTGAATTTTTTGACTTTGAATTTAAGAATTTTTAGGCTATTATGAAATCCTAAGAAAATAATTGAATTTATATTAGCTTGTTATTGAAGATGCATCCATAGTGTATCAAGCTAATTTTTCTGTCAAGTGTGTTTCTTCAAAGTTGCCTTCTTGCATTGTTTATCCTTAGGAAATAAAACATATATAAGAGATTTTTCATAATTTCGAAAGACTTTTTATCATGATAATGGTTTTTTAAACACCAGAAATTTAACCCTGTTTAATCTTAATGTAAAATTTCAAAAACTTATTTATTATTATGCAGTAATAAGAAAAACTATGAATTTCCTTATAACTGCTGTTTAATATTGAATTTCCATTAGACAGCATTTTATGAATAACTACAACACATGAAAAAGTTAGTACTTTTTACAGTGTTTTCAAAGTTGAAAATATTCTATTATATCTTTGTGTATACTTTTCTTTCATTGGTGTTCCAGTTGTATTTTTAATGATGCTGCCGCAAGTTTATTGTTCCCCACACCTACATTCATTTTTATATCTTTTTCTTTGAGTTTTGAAATTTAATTTTGTTCCATTTAATTCAGATTTTATTAAAAAAAATCAAGTTCAAAAATTCTTTCAAAGAGTTCAAACGTATATTTTTAATGAGCAAAAACTGCAGTTTTCATGGAATATGAACTTCTGTCGAACTTGGTAATAAATGATATTAAAGCCAAGTAAAGAGGGCAGAATAAAGCATTGTTTTGATCTCAGTATGGCTCCTCTAATGAAATAGCTGCATAAATAGATAGAGTAATGACCATAACGCATGGCTTGGTACTAAAAATATTATTGATAATTTTTTTCCATTAACTCGTTTTGAGTTATTTTTTTAATTATAATTTTTATAATGTGATATAATTTTTAAAAATATAAATTATGATTTTAATAGTTATTTAAAAATTTAACTCATTTTATTTATTTTTGCTCGAATGAGAGTGTTATTAGAAATTAAGGCATAGCTACGAGTTCTATGAATGAAAAAACGAAGTTACATTGAACAAACTCATTTTTGGGGTTTAGTTTAAGTGTTGAAAAAAAGCAAACTGCAACTTTATATGTGAGAAATGTGAAAAAAATTAATTTGAAAAAAGCATTTGATGGAAAACTGTGAAATACTGTAAGATGCAAGCGCAAAGACGTGTTGGCGACATAAGATCTCAAAATGGCGACGTTACCACGTGAGTAATTGATTCAGTAAAGTTTGCCAGCTTTTATCTACGTTTTACACGTGTTTTGTAGCGATTTGTGGATGTGGGAGAGAATTAAACAGCGTGTGATGGTCTTGAATTGAATTTTAGTATGTTTGTATTTCACTCTTTGAAGCCGCTAGTGTTTTATACTTTCATTTTAAATTTTATTGTTGGGTTGTTTTACAGCTCAAAGCTTCAGCATAAACTTGATACAGTTCCGCAGAGTGTTCCAGTAAATATAACCAGCAATTAAAAAACATCTTTAGAAATTTGTACCAAAAAATTTTCTTGTTTGTGGAAGGTTTTTGCTAATGGCTTGAAACCTTAAGTAGTTAAAAGTTACAAAAACACATGAAATGGAATCTATATTTGAGTTGGATTCTTTTTATTGCTATTTGAAGTTTCACTCAAAAGTTAAGATTAATTTTTTTAACACTTTTTCGTTTTTATATTTACAAAGCAGATTCTGTGTCTACCCCACACAATCACCACATTTTTCATTCTTTTTCCGATAACCTTCCATCTATTACTAGCCGTTTCTCACCCTAATCCTTTTGTCAGAGACTTTTTTGCAAAAATTTTTTCAAGGAGGTATTTTTGAAAACACAAATTATCTTTTTCTAATTGTCCAGCCATCACTTTTTGGTTTATTCCTAAAAAATTTGAACTTTGTGCTTTTGGGCATTTTGAACGTTTGAAAGAAGAACTTTTACGATTCTTTTCAAATATCTCCTATCCTATTAGAGACGCTAAATTATATTTTGAAGTAGCTGATTGTAGCTTGCCAAGTGACATCGGTTTATTTATACCGTAATATCGCTTTGCAAAGCTTAAGTTATTGTGTTGTGATGACCTTTGTAAGGAAGTGTAAAAGGTTGAATGACAAAGGATAGTAATAATGACTAAAACAATGTTTTTCAAAGAAATATTACAATAAAATGGGCATAAAATACTTTTTTTTAAACGTTTGTTTAATTAAAATACATAAGTTTATCGTGGAATTATAAAGTTTTGATGTGAGTTTTCCTTGAAAGAGTAAGTGGACCTTATGGGGCTCCGAAATGATTCAGCATCTTGTCGCATTAATAATGAAAAACCTAAGCTTTTTTTTTGATAAATATATATAAATAAAATTTAATAAAAGTTGAAAGAATGATTTCAGTATAAACTTGCATGAGATGGTAGCCATGGAAAACCTTAAATCTTTTTTGTATAAATAATTAAAAAACCTGAGAAAAAACTTCCAAGATGTAATACACATCCAGCTTTAAATGTGAAAAAAACAATTTTATGGCCGGCTCACAACATAAAAAAGTTCAAACATCATTTCATACACATAAACATTTAGCCAAGGATTTATGAGCCTATAATTCGCAGAAGCAACCATCATACCCTGTAAGAATTCTTTGACGAAAAACTGAATGCAACATAAAAACGAAATAAAACAAACATTTAAATTTTATTTTCTCATTATTTTAAATTTTATTTTTGGCTGTAAATGTCAAGCTGACGGTTGAAATCAAGAACCAAAATGTTGCAGAAACATTTTGTATTCTCTAAGTATCATTAAACAACCAAAGAACCCAAAACATTGGAAACAATATGTAATATATTAATAAAAAGATATATCAATATATACTTAAATGTTGTTTATTCACGAAAAAACATCCAATGAAAAGCGTAATTGAAAAGTTGATAATTACTCAAAAAAAGGTATTTTTAATAATTGAAAAATATTATTTTAAAAATTGAACTTTTTTATTTATAGAATATTTTTTTCTGAAATTTTTTTGATTAAGTTTGTATAGGAGAAGTAACTGTACTAACTGGCTGAATTTATTCTCGTTGCTTATATTTTGATTATTTTAAGGGTTTTTTTAACGTTTTTTTGATAAAAAGTTTCAAAGTGAGTTTTTTATTTTACATAATAACATTTACATATTTCTAAAAATAACTGTTTCAATACGTATCAAAAAAAGATAAACTCTTTATTACTTAGCTTTAGTTTAAGTTTATTATTTATAAGTATTACTTCACAGAATATAATATATTACATTAAGTTATGAATAGTTTAATTTGAAAAATTATTTTAAGTGATTTCTAGTAAAAAAAAAATAAATAAAATAAATTAGGTTTCTCAAGTTTTAAAAGAATTATCATAATTTATTATTTACTAATTGTTTCTTAAGGCCATAATATATTTTAATACTATAATTATCTAACTATGCACAAGTAAAAAAAATATATATTTCTTCGTTTGTACTATTCTTGTTTTATTTTACTGTGTAAACATATTTTTACTTTTTAATAACAATTTACTATTTAATAATATTTTACTTTTTATTACTTTTTCAATCTTCAATAATATTTTACTTTTTAATAATATTTCATTTTTTTGTCAACCTTTTTTTTGTTTTAGCATAAAATTTAAATTGTATTAAATGCAAACAACATAATAACAAAATTTTTATAAATTTCAAAAGTTCGCATATTCATGAAATTATTCTCCCAAAATTTTAACAATTCTTTTTTTCCTTGTATTTCATTTTATTTCTTTTAGTTGAGAGATGGTTTTTAATATTATTTAGTTGAGAGATGGTTTTTTTTTGTTTGGATGAGAGGGTTGGACTTTTCTTTAACTTTTTAGATTTTTCTTTTTTTCCCATTAATTGATAGTTGATAGTGAAGGTTGGCGAAAATTTTAGAAATTTTGTGGGCATATTTTTATGAAAAATGTGAACTTTTCAATTTTATAGACACTTTGTTTGAAATGTTATTTTAAAAAATTTTATACATAAATATATAATTATATTATTATGCTATAATATTATTATATTATATTATAATTATTATATTATATTATTTTTGTTGCTATATTATGTTATTATTCTGATACTATATTATTATTGTTATTATATTATTAGTATATTGTATTATTATTATATTATTTTATTATTATTCTCTCATATTATATTTTTTTTTTCCGTTTTACATTATAACATATTGTAATATTATTATTATATCATATAAACCAGCCAGTTTCGTTTGGAAAACCGATTACTCAAATATGAAAAGGGTGGGAAGGGCTCTTCAGCCTTGGTTGGCAGCCTTCCTCGAGATGGTATCTCTATAAAAATACCGGTGGTTGTGCAACCTTAAAATCACTAAAAACTACCCTCTGATACCGCTGCCTTGTGGTTTAGCTCCTCGTTAAGAGCAAAGGCTAAGGGAGTAAACCCTATCCCAAATCAGAAGTGGAGCCTCTAAGGCGGTTAGATAATGCATTATCCCATCTCTCCGGCAGCTCCTGCATCCAGACTAGCTTCAACTGTCTCGACCCAGTTTTGCCGCTGGCTCAAGCTTGTCTGGATGATAGAGTGAGGTTGGTGCTGCGTAAACCTTCTTCACTTAAATTTCATTACAGCGCAGGTCATGGCAACAAAAACCATTTAATTTACTAAGCCCTGTGGCGTTAGGAGAGTGACGAAGCAGCAGGTGTGGAATCACTGAAAGCTGTAGTTGCAAACCTACACACAGGCGGCTCAGGCCATATGGTCGTTCTTCTCTGAATCTAGAACAGCAGCAAAGTCCGGCAGCTCCCTGAGCGACCAAGCAGTTCTCTACAGGATAGCTCTACTTGCCTCTTTGCATGAGGACGGAGCTAGAAAAGGTGCTCTAAAAATAGCCTGTTCTAGTCTTACTTGGCCAGCAAATTGCAGCTGGCAAGTTTTCCCATCCTTGCGGTCAAACTAAAAAATTACTCAACTTAATTTTAGCATCTTGGAATATTAGTACTTTAATAGACTCTATCAGTTCTGAAAGACCAAAACGCAGAACTGCTCTGATAGCCAGAGAACTTGGGCGTCTCTCAGACAAAGGACAACTTACTCAAATTGGTGGTGGCTATACCTTTTTCTGGAGTGGAGGAAAAAGTGGTGAACGACGCGAAGCTGGAGTCGGTTTTGCCATCAAAAACCAGCTTGTGAAGAAACTAGATGATCTTCCTGAAGGCTTAAATGATCGTCTAATAAAACTCAAACTTCCTCTGGGTAAAAAAAGAACTGCTACACTCATAAGTGCATACGCCCCCACTATGACTAAACCAGATGATGTCAAAGACAAATTTTATGAAGAATTGGAAGCTCTTATTTCCACTGTTTTGCAATCGGATAAACTCATCCTACTCGGGGATTTTGAAACTCGTGTTGGCAAGGACCACCATGCTTGGGAAGGAGTCTTAGGTCATCATGGAATTGGCAAATGTAATAGTAATGGTTTACGTTTGCTTAAAATCTGTACAGCGTTTGGACTCATCATAACAAACACTCTGTTTTGCCTTCCAACCCGCAACAAGACTTTCTGGATGCACCCTCGCTTTAGGCATTGGCATGTCATTGACTACATCATTGTTAGATCCCAAGACCGACAAGATGTAAAAGTAACCAAATCTACGTGTGGAGCGGAATGTTGGACAGATCATCGGCTTATAATTTCCAAAACCAAGTTGCAAGTTATTTCTATGAGAAGACCTCAAGGACAAAAAGCTCAAAGCGGCTTGATGTCACAAAGTTGAAAATCCCCAAGGCTCAACAGGAATTTGCGACCAACCTTGAACACGAACTCTCAAGGGTTGAAAGCAACGACTGGGAGTTTATGAAAGAAACGATTTATTCTTCCGCATTACAAGTCCTTGGCTCAACCTCCAAGAAATATCAAGATTGGTTTGATAAAAATGATATTGTTATTCAAACCATGTTGAAAGAGAAACGCCAGTTATTTAGAGCTCACCAGAATGACCCGAAATCGGAATCAAAGAAAAATGCCTTTGTTAATATGCGCAGAAGTCAAAAAAAGCTTCGAAATCTGCAAAACACATGGCTCAGCCAAAAAGCCGAAGAAATACAAGGTTATGCTGACAGCCATGACATGAGGCGTTTTTATGATGCTCTCAAGTGCCTCATGAACCACAGTCATAAAAAAATACACCTATACTGAGTGCTGATGGTTCAAAGCTGATCACTGATAAAAAAGAAATCTTAGGAAGATGGGCCGACCATTTTAATGGCATTCTTAATCGACCATCAAAGATCAACGACGAAGCGATTCAACGCCTTCTCCAGGTGGAAATAAACAAAGATCTTGATGCACTTTTATCTGTTGATGAAATCGCCAGAGCCTTCAAGCATATGTCAACAGGTAAAGCCCCAGGTCCTGATACTATACCGGCAGAAAGATTCAAATCAGGTGGTATTTCACTCACCAGAAGACTCATTGATTTGTTTCGTTCACATTGGGAAAAAGAAACGCTCCCACAAGCATTTAAAGACGCTACCATTGTACACATTTATAAAAGAAAAGAAAATAAACGTAAATGCGACAATCATAGAGGCATCTCTCTTCTTTCAATTGCGAGAAAGATCTTGGCTTGTGTTTTCTTGAACCGCCTACTGAAGCACCTAGAGCAAGATCATCTACTTGAAAGTCAATGTGGATTCCGAACTGGCAGAAGAACCATTGACATGATCTTTGCATCACGCCAACTTCAGGAGAAAAGTATGGAACAACGCCAAGACCTTTATATCATTTTTGTTGACCTCAACAAAGCTTTTGACTCAGTAAGCAGAGGTTTATGGAAAATCCTAGCAAAATTTGGTTGTTCAGAAAAATTTTTTGAAATGGTCCATTTTTTTCATGATGACATGGTAGCCAGAGTGCTCAAGGATGGTGGAAGCTCAGAGCCCTTTCAGGTGATCAACGGAGTCAAGCAGGGCTGTGTCTTAGCCTCAACAATGTTCAGCATGATGTTTGCAGCAATGCTGATGGAGGTTTTCAAAAACTGGCATTCCAATTAGATATCGGTACGATGGGAATCTTTTCAACCTCAGACGTCTTCAGGCTTTCTCAAAAGTGAACGAGACTAAAATTAGAGATTTTTTGTTCGCTGATGATTGTGCGCTCAACGCTGCGACTGAGCAAGAGATGCAACGAGAAGTAGATCAATTCTCATCCGCTTGTGACGACTTCGGTTTGATAATCAACGCCCAAAAAACGGAAGTGATGTTTCAAGCTGCCCCAGAAATCCTTACCACAAATCACACATTTTAGTGAAAAGACAAAAGTTACAGGCAGTTGACAACTTCACTTATCTAGGCAGTACACTTTCTAGTCGTACAAACATTGATGATGAGATTAAAAACCGAATTGCCAAAGCCAGCTCTGTTTTTGGAAGATTGAGGAAAAAGGTGTGGGAGAGAAGAGGGATACCACAGTCCACGAGAGTTAAAGTCTATAAAGCCGTAGTATTGACCACACTACTATATGGCTGTGAAGCATGGACAGTATACAGACGCCACGAGAAACAACTCCAGCAATTCTATACTCGGTGTTTTGGCAGAATTCTTAATATACGCTGGGATGACTTTGTCTCAGACACTGAAGTATCAGAGAGGGCAAACCTTCCCAGTGTTATTACGATGATGCGTAAGGCACAGATACGATGAGCGGGTCATGTATCTCGTATGGAGGGCTCTAGAATTCCTAAACAACTCTTCTACGGTCAGCTCAAAAATGGTCAAAAAAAAAATCGGAGCCCCACGCAAACGTTATAAAGATTATTTTAAGTCAAATCTAAAGGACTTCAATATAGACGTGATTGCGTGGGAAAAAACTGCCTCTGACAGCCCCGCTTGGCGTAGAATGATCAGTAATGGTGCACTCCTCTCAGAAGAAAACCGTCTAAACGCTGCAAAATTAAAACGCATAAGACGCAAAGCTGGAGAAGTTGACTTCCCATACACTGGTGCCAAACATGCGCAAAAGGTTTTCTGGCGCGAATCGGTCTGAACAGCCACACAAGAACACACAGATAAGAAATATTTTATCTTTATTTCATCTTATTTATTTCTATTCATTTAATATTTTACTTTTATTTTGTTCTTCTATTATTACTATTATTATTATCATTACTATTATAGCTTACTTATTCATTCTTATTTATTGATTTATTTTATGATAATATTTATTTTCAGCGCTTATTATGATAATTTTCTATACAACTTTATTTAGTAAAATATATATGTATATATAACTAAATATATAATAATATTTTTTTCTTTGTTGTCATGGTCATATTCGAACACCATTGACGAACAACAATTGTACTAATGAAATAACATATGGAAAGAATAAACATCATTTAACGATATATGATATCCTAACGTTTCATCAAATTAAGCACCCTCCCACCACTAAAATCTCGTCCGCTATGGCTTTAATGCGGTTTGATGGCGTATGTGTGAAGTCCACATGAGTAAAATCAGAGTTGTGATTAAATAAATCAAAAATATCAAATTATAAAATTTTATAATGTGTAAAAGCAATAGTTGCTATATAAATAAAAAAATTATAGAGCTGTATTAAAACTATGCAAACACTTTCTAGAGATATAATAACACTATCTAAAAAAAAAAACAAAAAACCCACTGAGCAATTGGTATTGGTTACAAGTGATGCCATACAACCAAAAAGTCTGAGCCATCTCCTTGACATCGGTCTGAGCCTGAGGAACACCTGAACATGAAGAGGCTAGATGGTTGAAGCAGTGTTGCATGTCTTGGTACAATCTGAAGGGTGGTGGTTGGTTTGTTTGGTGAGATGGTGAGGGTTGTTAGGAGAAAGTTTGGGTTGGTGGTGAATAGATGGTGGAGCAAAATGATGGGATAGTTGGTGGTTTGGTGTGGTGGTTTTATCGGTTTGAGAAGCAGTCACTAAAGCTAAATACGAATTTATAAAAAAGTTGTGAAGTTTTGATGAAAAATAAATGGAGAGCTTTCTTGAAAATATTTGTTTAAAATTTAATAAGTAAATGCAAGAAACTAATGGGAATTTAATTTGAAAAAAACACCAAAAATTTCTATAAATAAAAATCGAACAAAAATTTGAAAATACTCATTATATGTTTTAAGCTCCCAAGTATTTGTTGCATGAAGTTGATGTCTTAATACCCTATCAGACATTCAAATTTCTTTTTGCTTTCTAGGTATTATAAATTCCTCATACATTATTTATCATAGTAGACTTGAAGACACACATTTTGAATCAGTGACTAAAATATTGAATTTTAAAATAGAGCTTTTACGTAGGTTATTTGCAAATTTTTGTAAGATAAGCATTGAAGAAACTATAAGGGGTTAAAGATTTAAGTAATACTTTCACAATGGCTTCAGTTGATAAAATTATTGAGTTATATGAAGTATCCCATCAAGTTATTTCAATTTCTATATAATTTATTGGTGTTTCAAATTATTTTAATGTTGATACATGTATTGTTCATTTTTGAACATCAGAATAGTTGAGTCTTCAATCAGAAACAAGATAGTAAGCCATCTTCAATGGAATAAAGCTCTTCTACAAAAGTTTTTGTGATGACTAAAACAACTTTCCACAGATTTGTTTAAAACACATGAATAATTAATTAATTCCAATCATTTTGAATGAATTAAGTTCTATAGTAAGTTTCATTCATCTCAACTGTAAATAGGTTTTCAAATTGAAAACTTCTTGTCTCCGATTGAAATCGCATAAAGAAAAGGTTTTTTTCACAAAGTTTTAAGTTTTATTCGTCTGAAAAATTCAATGGTGATTTCAGAATTGAAAAAGTTTTGAAATTGAAAATGCTTCATTTCTTTCAAAATTTTCATGTAAATACATACACTAATATAATCGATTCTGTTGTATTTTTATGAATACCTTTTGAAATATCATTTTAAATATTAATTTTTATATTCACTCAGTTTTATTCACTTTTTCTATTAAATTTACAATGAATTACTTTTTAAAATTACACATGTTATTTTCATACTTTTACATATTATATTCCTTCTATTCCATAGTAGGCAGTTGCTATCAAAGTCAAGCATGGACACTAAAATGCAATGAAACAAGCTTATTTGGCCACAGAACCAGCATTTATTTATAAGGTTACCGTCCAAACCAAGCTTAATTCATAAGTGTTCACCGATTCCAATTATATTAGTATTTAAGAAAATTTTCTACAAAAGTTCATGAATTTTTTTTCTCCAGGTTTCAAGTTTTCAAAATAAGAGATTTATTCATTGTCTCATTTTGAGAAGAAAGCTATATTTTTTTCAAAGTTCAATCTTGCCATAAAACATTAGTATCTGTACTATAGAATTCCTATTAATATTTACTTTATAGATGTCTTTTATAAACATGAAACATCACTCTAAGAATCTCATTCCACTTCATTTCAAACTTCTGGAAAAAACCATTGTTATCAATAAAAAATATTATATTTGGTTTTATAACATAAATACTATCATTTCTGAACCCAACTTTCAAAAATTAATAACCGGATTGCTGCTTTTATATTGTGTAAACAATTTGTTATTTATTTGAATTGAAAAGGTTCTGTAGTATTAGTTTGATTCTGTGAAGGCGTTTCCAATCAGAAGGTAGCATAAACAAAGCTTAAAAGGTTATGCAATAAAACTCTAAATAATGGAAAATTTCAACGATATTTTTGCTTCAAGATTCATATGGTTCTGCTTAATAAGAAAATTTGAGTTATGACTAAGTTTTTTTATATTTTTAATTAAAACTGTTATTTAAAACATTATTTTTGAAAATAAATTTTTATAGAGATTTGAGTAAGAGAAAGAATGATGTATGTAATGGATATAAAAAGACTTGAAAATTTGCAGAGGTAGTTTAGAAATGAAAAAACTAATGATTTAAATGGATGAATGAATGGGCGAGTTGATGGATGGTTGGCAATAAGAAAATAATTGAAAAACTGTGTAAAAAATGAATCAAATAATTTAAAAATAAATCGCGGAATTAAAACTTTTGAACAGTGGAATCATAAAGGAAGGACCGTTGAAAGAATACGCTCTGTAGACGTTGTGGCTACGAGGGGATGAATAATTAATTACCCAATCCAACATGTATCAACTTCTTCCACTCACAAATTTTCGAGTTCAGTCAATAATTCAACATATTAAAAACGGGTGTTGCAACTATCACAGGAAATTCTATAAAAAACTAACACAATGTATAAATTGAACAAAATTAACGGAGCTTTTTGTCAGAAAATCTTACATTATCAAGTTAACAAAACTCAAGCTTACAGATTAGAAGCAAGTAGATTTTAATTCATCACATTTTTAAAACATTTTTGAAGAAAGTCAATAATAATAATAATAATAATAATAATAATAATAATAAAATGGCAGTATTTTGCCTATGAAACACCACAAAATGTGTTTGATTGTAGTTAATAACTTGCAGGGCACTTCTTAATACTTAACTTCTATGGTAGCATTGTATTTATGCAAAGTATAGATTAATTTGCAAGTTTATTCACTCCTACCGTGTGGTCTAACGAAGCTTTGGATGGTTCAAATAAATTTCATCTGCAACATTTTTTTATGTAGATCAGTTTTAGGTCTTCAACTATTCGGTCTTGATTTATCTGTTATGCGTGAATTAATTAACTTCGGTAGGAAGATAACGTTTTCTTTAGTTTTTATTTATTTTTACTAAAATTCTTCTATCCATTCTTTTTAAGTAGTTTTTTATAAATTTTTTTTTATTTTGTTTTTATCTATTTTTTATTTTTAATTGTGCTTTTTTCTAGGTTCTTTTGTAATTTATTGTGCAAAAAGGTTTTTAATTTCGCAAAAATTTTAAGCATAAAATCACAGGTTTTATCTCGAAAATTATTTTTCGGCGTAAAAGATTAAATAAAAAAACATAAAATAAATTGAATGTTTGAAAACATTTAACTAACAAAAAGTTCTGAAGTCTGGCTACCATGGTTGAGAGATGGGAAACATCAAATACTATTTTGTTCAATCTTCTATGACAAGAGTTTTGAATGACAAGCATATGTTAGAGATTTGATTTTAATTTAAGAAGACATCTGAAAGTTTTGGTGCAAAACTAATTACTTTTTCGTTTTTTCTGAAGATATTAGACTTTCAAAAATCTTTCGAATGTGATTTGAAATCAGCAATTCACTAAAGAAATACTATAATGAACGAAGTTGGGAATAAAAAATATATAAACCACTCAATATTACTGACAAAAACTATCATCCAATCAAAAAACTTTAAACTGTTTCAATACATTGAAACTAATAATTGTAGTTATTAACTAATTTAAGCTCAAAACCTTATTCAATTCCTCATCATAACCACATAAGTTCTCCATTAGTCTCATAAAGCCTTCAACCTCCCATACAATGAGCAACTCAGACTTATGGCTCGCTTCCAAACGGCCTTTTTGCCATAATTTCAACATTTTCAAGTTTACTATTTTTTCAACTGGTTTTAATTTTGTCATAACTTCACAATTGCAAGTTAAAATGTGTGTTTTATTGTGGTTGTTTATGCATCCGTTATTTGTGTTTTTGCCTCTTTGATGGCTAACTTCTAGTTGAAATTTCAAATTTCTTTTTCAAAACAAAAAAAACAGAAAAAATCATTAATTTTGTCATACTGGACCAAAACCGTCAGCGTTAACGCCACAGAACTCATAACAGTGTTTTGTACTGTAGTGTCCATTATACATTCTAGTGAGTACCCTTCGAAGCATACCTCGCAAGTCTTACAGTTTTTAATTGTCCTTATATGGCTTCACTAATAATTTTCTTTTAAAAAAATATATTTCACCTTCTTAGTATTATTTTTGATATGTTACTAATTAATGGTTATGCTTGTTATTCTTTTTAAGTTGATAAATGGATATTAAGAAAAACACTTTCTATTATTGTTTTTTCTTATTTCAAATTTTATGAAATAATTAGTTTTTTTTATTATGTTGATATTTTTTTACAATATTTCGATTATTTCAGTAATATTATTCCTTTTTGTTCTAACTATTGATGTTGTTTTTAAAATAAGCATGAATCAAATTAACCCTCATCTTCCATTTTTGTTCTTACATTCCTAATGAGTCAACTTTACGACAGTCAATACAACATCAATACAAAGCAATTACTAATGATAATACAATACAATGACGAGTATGCTTATAATGACGTAACATTCAAAAATTTTGAACTAAAATAATATTTGGACCTTGGTGGGTTCAAACTTTTTTCAGCCTTGAAGCTTTTCTAATGCTTTCTTTTAAAAACAATTCAATATTTAAATACCAATTTCATAGTATTTATTTTTTTAAAAATTTTTTAATTTTTAAAAATTTTTTGATTGAAGAAACTTCTTTGTACCCAGTCGGTCCAAAAATAATTATTTTTGATGCTTTTGCAAATTTTTTGACATGTAAAATACTTTCAAACTTTTTCATAATCTTATCGTGTATACAATTTTAATTGCATTTGATAGTTTTTTGTTCAACATTTTTAACGAGTGTAGAATTTTTTTTGAGAAGGATTTTGTATCAGACACAAATTCTGTTAATATCATTATTTTTCTTAAACACTTTTTTCTTTAAATATCTTTGTATAAAATTTTTCAAAATATATTTTTCTTGATTGCAGTTTAAAATGTAGATACTTTTCGCGGAAAAGATTGACGCTTTCCATTTAACCAAAACCCTAAAAATGAGATGAAATATGGACCTGATGATTCAAGAATGTTCTATGAATCAATGCGTTTGTTAATAAAAAAATTTATCAATGAAATATCAAAAAAAAAGTTGGTTAATGTTTGAATACATGAATTGATGATTATATGGATAAATACACACTTTAATAGATTATCCGTAAAATTTGAACAGAAGGATGGCAGTAGATGTGGGAATAAGTAGAAAATGTACGAACGAATGCTAGATGAATGAGTGGACTAATGCGTTGATAGATAGATGGATATATGCAAAACTAGATTGATAGATGGATAGCTAGGACCAAGAGATTTAATCGAATTAGATTAACTCCATTTTATCATAAGTTCAAAAATTTCAACTTGTACATTTTAAATAAATTGCTCACAAAATTTCTGATTTTTAATCTACAATTATCTCAATTGAGGTTTATTAGAATTAGATTATTCATGAATATGAAATGTTTCACAGATATTGTTTTGAATTGTATAGTAGTTAATTATATAGTTAAAGCAGTGTGTTTCTTGCGTAGTGAATCCCAATGTTATTTCGTATCTTTTTGTATCTTTTCATCTGAATGCATACTTTAAACAAAGACAGACCTTCGAATGAATTTTTTAAAAAACCCTTTTTGAAGCTTGCGATTGGAATATATACTGTAGATAAGATTTATAGATATCTCAAAAAACCTGTGTTGTTTTGTGTGCTACAAGCCTCACTTCTTGTATTATAAACCGACAAATAAAAGCCTCCATGGGCGTATTATTTTTTAAAATTATATAATTTTCCATTATTTGTTCTATTTTTGAGAATTTTTTCATTTTTTTCTTATATAACTTTCAAATAATGTCTTATAAAGGTTTCAAAATTATTAATACTTTTCAAAGATAAAAATAAAACTCAAGCTAGAGATCTTGGAAATATTATGGAATTTCATATTTTTTAAATTTAGAAAATCTAATATTAATAATGCATTTTTCATAACTTTTTTTTTTGAAAAAATGCGAAAACGCTTTCATTTTTTGCATTCATAACGTATTCTGCCAGCGTTTTCCCTGGTAGCTCACATCACACAGCAAATCTCAACTCTCTATCAACTTTTGCAGTTATGTCCTTCAATTTTTTAACTTTTTTGTTCAATTGGTTGTGTTTTTTGCTTTTTTTGTATGTTTTTATTAGAATATTTCGGAATTTTTGTGAACTTTGTCCCAAAGCAGATTTCTTTGAATTTCTCAAGCGCAAGTTTTTAAAACTAACAACATAAACCTTGTTCAAAATATATTTTGAAACATTAAAAATATATATATTAAAATTCAACAAATTCATAATATTTCTGTCACATTTCTCCAGTCTCGATGCTGCCTCCTATCAATTATTATTACCACTAAATCACCTTTCTACCTGCAAGCAAGTCCTATCAACTTCATTATGGCACATTGAAAAACTCAATGTAATCTTCAACTATTTGCAAGTTGAAACTGATACAAAATACCCAACATTCTTACATAATAATCATTTATTTAGTATTTTTAACTATGTGGCACAGAAGTGTTTGGAATTCATGCCATTATAACCATATTTATTGTATTATTGAAATAAAATTTAAACAAAACCTGAATAAGACTAATAGAAAATATTAAAACTTATTGAATAAATGAGGCAATAATATAATTTTTGGATTTTTTAGAATTAGATTATGGAGTAAAATTAATTGTTTCAAAGGTTGAGTTGTGTCTCTTGGGATAACAATTGATTGTTCCATACTTTTGTCTATGACTTCTGGAAGCATGCTCCTTTTGAAAAATATCTTTTACTTTGAATGTTGAAACAATACAAGAAAATACAGTGAAACAAAATACAATAAGATAAAATACAATGCAATACAATAAAATACACTACAATACAAAACAACACTACTAGGACAGTGTAGCCCACTATAATTTATAACCACTTTTATTTACAAAACCTAAAATCAAAAATTTTTCAGGAGTATTTGCCTAAAGAAGCGGATTTGCAAAAAAAATATATTTGAATGTAAGGTAATCCAAGACTGCGTAAATCAATGTAAGAGCTAGTAAGGATTAACACCTTTATCAATTTATTTGAAGGCTGCCTGATTTCAATTGTTAATAATTTACTTGTTTCGCATTTGTTTGCATGAATATTTTTCATATCTTATTCTAGTGCAAATATGAATAAATTCAAAAAACCTATTTAAAAGTAAAACTAGAATATAATTCAATTTTAAGATAGTTTGATTGAAATTGCAAGAAATTATTGATTATAAACATAAGATAGATTAAAAAAAGGAATACGAATTAATAATGATTGGAAAAAATGATAAATAATAATAATAATAAATAAAATATAATTAATAACACACCAATCAAATAAAAAAAAGAAATAATAATGAATGAAAACGTGATTAATTATCATGATGGAAAAACAAAGAAGCGTATAAAATGAAAAAATAAAACAACAAGGAATATGGATAATATATAAGATATAAAATTAAAAGTCAGTGAAACTACTATCAATTAATTAATTGGAAATCATTTAAAATAATAATATTTAGTAGTTTCAGACTTTCAGAGTTATAAACAAGATTTTTGTTGTTGTGCAAGATTAATAGAATTGACTTTATTAGAATGCAAATTTAATTATAAACCTTACAAAACAATGTTTAGCCACCATTAAATTATCATTGCTGTTTCCATTTCATATTATACAAACAAGTAACTATAATATATACCAAATAAACATAAAAACTAATAAAAATAAATGGAAAACAAACACTGAATTGGAAGTTTAGATTTGAGAGTTATCAACAAATAAAAGGTGAAATCTTAAGTTTTTGTTGCTAGGATGATAATATTAATATTTGGGAAAAAAAGTTATTGAAAAAAATGAGGGTCAATATTAGCTTGAAACAAAATTGAATTATACAATATACGTACTTTCTTTCTTAAAACTCTGAGAAGGTTGTTGTCAAAATATATTTAAGCATCGGTTCCGATAATTTAAGTTTGTCTTAGATAAAGTTTCTACAGTTACTTTTAAAATCAAACATTAGAGAAGTTAGGTATGTTTTAACGAAAAATTATTTCTAAATATTGGGACTATATTTGAAAAAATAAAAAACACAAATAAAAAATAAATCTTGATAATAAATCAATTTCCTTAGATTGAACAAACTCGTGAAAATAAAAAAAATAAATAAAAAGGAAAAACTCAGTGAAAAAGTAGGGGAAGGATCGAATAAAAGTGATTGAGTGGTGTGGTGTGTGTTGGATGGATGCTGGATTCCATACATACATCATGCTATAAAGAAAGGTTCATTATAATTAATCCTATTGCATCATTTAGCTTGTGTTAAAAGTCATTTGTCCATGTTTCAATAGGGTTCAACATGCGAAAGCAATCTACCTACTTTTTATTATTTATTTGCTTTTCTAATAAATAATTTATTATTCTATTTTTCTTTATTTATTTTTGTTTTTTATCAATTTTTTTCACGCTTTTTTTATTTCTCTGATAATTTGACTGCTTTAATTTTTCTTTTTTTTATATTTCATTTTGTCTGAGTTTGAAATTTAATTATAGTAACTGTCGGTATATAAAGTTTAATTTTGGAATTCAAAAATTTCAAACATTTTAAATTAAGAAAAAGTAGTATTAAAAGAGAATTAACATCTAACTGAAGTGCGTAAGTAATAAAAATCGAAGTTTTTCCACAAGTTATTTAAAAATCTTTGCAAAATAACTTCATAAAATCTTGAAAAGCTTATCAGCAAGCCAATACACAAAATATTTTTCATTCATCATTATGAATCTATCATATTCTCCATAAATACATTCCAAATACAAGCATGCTTTTTGTTCATATAAGAAATTATTCCGTTTTTGAGACTAGAATGTTATTAATAATTTATAAAAGTTCAAACTTCTCAAATTTTCTCTTCTCAAAAACTTAAACAACCTACTACACTAGAAATTTTTTATATCAAATGAAATGAATTCACTAATCTTTTAATGGAATTATATACTACAGAATATATATTTAACAATCTGGACACTGCAATTGAAATTGACCAAAACTTTCCATATCACTCATATAAAACCACAAAAAATTTCAAATGCTACTTCAAAGCTTTTTTATTCTGCTAAATTGACTTTATTTGTTTTAGCCAGAGCTAACACTGACGGATAGAGAAGTGGGCATGCTTAGAATTTTAATTTTCGAAATGTGACATATTGATAATCACTCTAAGTGTCTTATTTTAGAATCATTTATACTTTTAATTTTTTTTGATGAGTGTTTTAGACGAATTTCTTTTTAGTTTTGGTGGGAGAAAAGTTTTTGATATTATACTTTGATGAATAAGTATTTAATCTTTATGTAAAAAACTGATTTCTCAAGCTTTTGTTATTCTCGCATGTTTAAAGCAGCTTTTTGAGAACTCAAAGACAATAAAAACAAATTCTGGTGAAATAGATTGTTCTATCTGAAAGGAAGTTTTTGTAAGTTGTGCAGTTATAAAAAGAAAACAATTTAAAATTTAAAACTAAAATATTATAGCAATTTTACAGCAGTAAAATGGATTTTCTTCCGAATATAGTAATTCGTATGTATGTCAAGTGAAGAAAAGGACAGCATAAATCGAAATTTGAATTTGCATGTGCTGAGAATGAATAAAGTTTTTTAAAAAAATTAAATACAGCAATGAATCAATGAAAAAATTTCAAGCAATAAGAATTTGAGAAAAATTTGGAGCAGTATTAGAAACTCTTATGAAATGATGCAAAACTGATAGCCAGTTTGAACAATTCATGGGTCTCTCTCGTTAGAGGATTTTGAGTGGCTTTCATACAAATCACTGGGTTTGAACTTCTCCCGTTGAAGGATTTGAGGGGCATTTGAATCAAATTCAATAGAAAAGAATATTTGAGGAGGAATGGTTAACGGTCAAATTAGTTATCAATTACGATTAATATGCTCTCTAACTTTATCATAAGAATGTTATATAAAAAGTATAAGCATTTTGATGAAAAAAATTATCATTATTCATCGATGAATCATAAAAACTCAATAATCTTTTGTTTATCTAATTGATATTACCTCAACAGGTTTTGGTATTCTCCTAATAACCTTTTTATACCATACATAAATATAACTAATAAAAAATTAAATATAGATTATATTAATACTTTTTTGTATCAATAAGAAAAATAAATATAACCAACACAGAAAAAAACTGGAAATAGAAAAGGTTAATATATTTTGTACTCTAACGACGCATAAGAAAAGTAGCTCACGTGCAGGTGACGTTGATGTTTTGAGTAAAAGTTGACCAGGAATCTTGTGAGTTTGATCTGCAGTTGTATAGTAATGCTACAATTTTTTATCTTACTATTACTGTTATAAGCTATGCATGCATAATGATATAGTATGATGTGTTTGTATGTGTACGGTATTCAGAGGGAGCCAGTTTGAACACTTCCAAAGCTCAGAGTTGAATAAAAATTGAATAGTAAAAATTGAATGTTTTTATTTCAAAATCATATTTTGTGGAAGTCATTTTTGTTTTACTTTTTAACTACACAAAAAGTGGTGCCTTGTGAAAAATTGCGCTACTAAAATCCAAGTTTTGGTCGAATGATGCTTGACTCACATGCGTACGCACATTAAACAATATATTACTATATAAATGAAATATATTCATAAACTATTAGATAAATGAATATTAAATAGGTATTACACTAATTTTTCATACTAGAAATGAATTAAAATCCTAATTAAAAAGTAAAATAATATTTCTAACTATGTGGTTTTATTGAAAAAAATCAACTCTTTATTGGAACCATAAACTTTCAAAAAGTTTGAACATAATTAGTCTCATGTATCCAAATTAGGAGAAAAATCGGTTTTTTATAAATATTTATGATAACATGATTTTGTTATATGTACCCAGTAGTTGGATTGATATCTTAGTGTGAAAAATATTTGATGTTTATTTATAGGTTGTGCTTGAGAGTTAATGTTGCACCCCCAAGTAGGGGCACTCAATGATGTAAGTTTAACTTACAAAAAGCTTTGTATTAAAAAATTTGCTTCAATAAAAACTCGGTGTTTGTTTTTTTAGAATTGGTGGTGATATTTAGTAGACGTTATGATGTATAGGAACAAATAATAGAATGGAAGGATACAATTAATAGAATGAAAATTCAAATTTATAGATATAAATGCTTCGAAGCATTTTAGTGTTATTTAAATTAATTTTTTCCATAAACTCAAATTGGATGACAGTGATGGATTCGTCATTCAAATTGAAATCCTATCAAATACTCAATAGTTTCATTATAAAATACAACACTTTCTATTAAGAGTGATATAATATCAATTTTGTTTCAAGTTATATATATAAAGAATAATGATAATAATGATTATTATTATTTTTTATATTTATTGATTATTGTTTTTTTCAAGCTCTTTCATTAGCTTTTTGTAACGCATATATTTTTATCTTTGTTTTTCCATTACTCCACTCCCTTCGAAGTGTAGCAGTTATTTTTTCAGCATTTTTGCCACTCATAAGTTTTTTTATCCAGTTTTGAGTTTATGCTCTCTCTATATATGTACAATGTTGTATTACTATAGTTGTATTATTAATTTTTTCTAGTTTTATTTATATGTTCATTCGGTGTCGATATTGTTATTATTCAATGTTACTTTTGAAAAGTTTTTGTTTTTGTTGACACAAATTTTTTATTATGTTTTGTTTATTTATCTGTTATTCGTGAAATTAGAAACATATCCAACTTTGAATTTATAACTAAATTATAACAATAATAACTACTATTATGACTAAATTATGAATATCCAATAAAATAGATGAAAAAAAAACAATAAAGAAAGCCTAAAGCTATAACAACCAGAAAATTGAAATTTTGAGCAAATTTCACTGGCATGCCGGTTCTTAAAGTCTAAAAACAGGTTTAGTCGCATGGTTTTGTAAAATGTTTGAAATGAATGCAATTTCCAAACTATAACTTATTTCAAATCACTTATCAAAGTAACTACTAAAAAACAATGCGTTATAACTTTGCCTTGAACCTTTTTTTAGCTTTCCTTTTATGCAGTGTTTCAAAATATAAGTCAAAACAAAATTAACTAAATAAAAAAACTTCCAAACATCAAACAACAGCATGAAAAAAGTGCATGAAAAAAAAAATTGCTTTTTTTTAATCAAATTAAATAACTTATGAAGAAATTTTGAAAGCTTAATTAGTATTTATGTGCCGTAATCGAATTCAGGAATAAAGATATAAATGAAGTCATTTCTATTAAACCAGTTTGAGATTTGAAATGAAACTAAATCAGTTACCTTTCAAGAAACTCAATGAGATGAGAAGAGCACTTTTTGGCGGGATGATCCCAGTAGTTGTGTGGGCAGGATGACTGGGGATGGTAGGGTGGGTGGTGGTTGAGATAATGTTTTTTCGAGTTACTGTTTCTTTTTTTCTTTTTTTTGAAGCGTTTGTTATGTTGTTGTCTATGGAGGAAGGATAGGTTAATTTGATTTGTCTCGATTTGATTTTTTGAAGATTGAAAATATTTATTTTTGTTTATTGCAGAAATGTTATGTTCTGTTTTGTCTGTATGTTCGTGATTTTTGTTTAAATGAAATAAATAATGACTCTCTTTTGCGTTTTCGTGAGCAGCTTCTATTTTTTGTGTTTTAGTTGTTGAAATTTCATTGTCACTAAATGTACTTTTTTCGTATTGCGTTGAACTTTGATTTTGCCATTCAATCATCAAATGATGTCCAAGCTGACTCAATGAACTTGAATCAATAATATTGTGAACACTTCCAAACTCATTTCCAAAAAAAATTTTTTTTTTAGAAGCATCCAAACCATCTTCATTATTTAATAAATATGCTTTATTCGGATAAATCTGGTCATTAGATTGATTTTTAGAGTTCAAAAGACTAAGTAGATATCGGTAGTTATTTCTTGAGTCAGGATCGCTTGAATTTGCCATTGAGCATTTGGGAGAGGAACAAAGGCTTTTTCTCTCTTTGTTTCTCATTGTAGACTGCCTGTGTGCAACAAAAGACTTTTCATTCCTGCTTATTTTGTTTTTTAAATAAAGAATTACTCTTTGTTTTTTTGAAAAATTGTTTGTGGCATGAGATTCTGCTGCAGAGCCTATAGTGGATGGGGCTTTATTGCTTTCATTCGGCTTTTCTGTGCCTTTGCTGTTTTTATCCTTTTCAGTGTGTTTACTAATGTCATTTGTATTGTTTATGTGCATATTATTGAGCTTTTTATGTTTCTTTAATAGCTTTTGAAAAAAGATTGTTTGAGTTTTGTTTGGTACGTTATTGTTTCCATGAGGATATCTTAAATCATAAGCATTTGCTTTGTTTTTTACTATCATCTCGGCGCGGTTTTTTTTCTTCTCTAATAATGCAATATTGTAATTATCGTATCTCATATTGTCTTCATCATGTTTACTCCCAGATGAATTAAATAAATTTTGCGTTCTTTCAAAGCTATTATTTCTGTAGCCTTCTTTAAAATTAAAGTTTTTCATTTTCTTGTTGTCTTTAATGACCGACTCAATATTTTTTCCTAAGTGGGAATGGGACTTGAACGGTTGGTGGCTGTTTGAGATGTTTGCAAACGGATTATTTTCTTCAATCTTCACTGGTTCATCTGTTTTGTTGTTTATACTCTTAAATATTTTGAAAACAATTCAGCTACTGCCTAATTTTTAAGTTAGTATTCTACACAAAACAAATTTTATAAATAAGACATTTGAGCAACCATACTAAATTAATAAAAGAATTTTTGGTTTGTAATCTTCATCATTCAGGTTGTTCATAACATGAGCATGATAATTTGAAGTAATAAAAAATTTTTTTTCATAATAAAAAAAAAATAGCATTGGAATTTTTATTTCTGGTAAATTTTAAATAAATGACTAATATTATGTTTCGTTTAAGATATATCACTTTTGCTTCATAATTTTATAATTCTTCTATAACTATACTTCAATTAAAATGATTCAATAAATTTCTTTCAAACAAAATTAAACTTGTCAATCAGTTTTGAGAGTAAGTTTCATCCTACCGCATTTTAATAAATATTTTACAAGTTCGAACAAATAAACAAAATCTCTATTATATATAATATATTCGAGATATTTTTTTGAATTCAACTGTACGATACTTTTTCGAAGTTAGCTTGCATTATCGGCTAGAATGATACATGAGCAAGATTTTAGTGGGTTGACTCAAAATCTTCTACAAAATCGTGTTATCAATTTTTCTAAATACTCAACTCTCAATTATATTTCCAAGTAATTATTTTTAATAAAAATAACTGTTTATTCACATTTTTAAAGTTTATTTGGCAATTTCATCAATTTTCTTTGTTAGACTTATGAGAACAACCTTTGAGCAATCAGTCGTTTCTTGCAAGCTCCGTAAGTGGTTTCATGCGAATTATGCTTCAATTTAATCATAAATAACATTAGCTTCTTAAAAATTATTATGTTATAACTGGTTGAAACTCGCGTCATATTTGTGGAGACCATCGGAATAACAATTTTACAAAGAAGTTACAAAAAATATTGAAGTTGAACTTACAAAAAACCATATCTCCGTGTGATTTTAAACATAGCATTAAACTCAAATTCCGGATAATACCGCTTTATAAAACACCCTTGCTATTTCAAAAAGTTTCAATCCCTCTAAATTGAGATGCTTATGAATGAGGCAACAAGATGATATATTATCTTTTTAAAACGTAACGTGATAATGGGAAATGTATTTTATAGCTTTGATTAATGCTTGTGAGCTTTTGAAGATGATGTCTCGAGTGTGGTAGATGAGAAGTATGTTAATGTACAGGCAGGGTTTGATGTCCAACGTTAAACGCGTGGCTTTTGTTTAATAGGGAAATATAATAAAGATTTAGTCTATCTCATTGGAAGCTCGGTTATGAGTTACATACAGAAAAAATATTTTTTTGTTGGAATTGTTTGCTGGTAACGACACATATAAACTATAGTTGTGACATTTTGTGATGAATTGTTATCAAATACTGATATATTGAACAATTTTTAGTTTCGATGGTGGTATAATTAATAATAACTAGATAGGATAATAATGAAATTTTTTGGAGCATTTTGATAGATGTAGCTTAATATTCTTGCTGGCCAATTAGAATGTGAAGGATGAAGAGTTGGCGAGTACTTAGTTTGCCATAAACTTCAGTAAATCGTCTTAAAATTTTTGTAGCTTTTATTAATTATTTCTGCTTTTATAAAAATTCTTATAATTTTAACTTTGAGATTTATTTTTGCAACTTGCTTAAACTATGAAAAAATTCAAGAAATATATTTTTAATAAGAGCATAATTTAACATAACAAACTGAGAGTATAATGAATTATTTCCCAAACTTTTGTACCGTTTTGAGTTTTTTAATAAAGTATTCTTGGCGTCATGCATACGACCCGCACCTCTCGTCAGCATTTCCAATTCAATACATCACGTTGCTCAATCGATTTCAAACAAAAGCAAACGTTTATTCTACTTATCCTTTCTAATCAGATTTTTAAACGAATAAAAAATACACAATTAATAGTATAGTGGAAAAAAAATTTAGGAGAATGGGTTAAAATGCTGCTAAAAGAGGGTTCTGCTGGATGAGTTATGCTTGCCACTGTGCTTGCAACCAACACTCTTGTATTCCTCTCACGCCTTTGTCTATGATGCTTTTTTAGTCATTTTTTTCATTCATTCGTCACATCTGTTAATCCATTTATTTATCCATTCGGTTTTATGAAAAAAATTGTTACTTATATTTATCCCTCCTCCATCCAGCCATCATCCATCTAACTACCCATCCATCAAACCCTCCCCTTCATCTATCCATCAATCGAATTTAATTCATTTATTCTTTCATCCACTCATACATCATCTTGCTAAATAGTCTTCATTTGCTTTTTGCACATAAGGAATCATAATGTTATTTTATGAGTTTTTAATTTCCATAGAATGTTTATTTTTTCTTTATATTAATTCCATTATCAAAAACTCTGCATCACTGTTGAAAAACATCCGGTTTCAACATCATTATTTGAAAAAAAAAGTTTTTATTAAAAACATTATATCTACGAGTGGAAATATGCTCAGCCAATTCAAGCAAGTGACCTGAATACTTATATGTGAATTGAGGCAGCAAAAGGCTGGCCAGTGTTTGTCTTGTCGCAATATTACGCCATTCACTCTCTCATCTTCATAAATTTTTATTGTTTTATATTTCAAATATCTCACTGTTTCAGGAGCTTTTATGGGCTATATTTCGAAGTTTGGGCTTTTTTGAACTGTTTTATTTTGAGTTATTGTAAATGATTTTATTCAAATCTAAAAAACTGAATTTAAATACAAACTGATGAATCACCATGTAAAACCTGCTATATTTAACACCATGCTAATTGATAATTTGTGGGCGATTTGAAGATGTCAACATGAGAAGTAATAATAAGGAATATGAAAGAGCAAACATTACGCGTGATAACATTTTGAATGTATACAACTGTAGTGTGAATTGTAATTTGAATTTTAAAATAAATATTTCAGTTTTGATAGGAATTTTTTATGTGTTTTGTATTTTTCACATAAAACAAATTACGGTTTAATAATTATTTACAAGAAAAACAATGTACTTTACATGTAAAAAATATACCTTGTGGATAACCTAATACATATGAACTCGGCATCACATGTAAATAAAATTTTATTTTTTTTTTGAAAAAGATTATTTTATACGGAATACCAATTTGAGTCTTTAATATCGTTGATTTACAATGGTGCTTTTCAAAAAATAATATCAGTGGCTTAAATTACAATTTTCGAAAATAACTTATAATGAAACAATAAAAAAAAAATTTGTATGACTTGGAAGTTAATTAAATTGCTGAACAATAATTTAAAAACAAAAAATTTCGTTTAATGAAGTTGTAGAAAGAAAAAAACGTGATACAAAGTTGTATAAACTAAATAACTCAATACAAAATATATATAAATTCATTAAACTCATTTGGAACAAATCATTATTTTGAAGTTTGCAAACACCCAAAAAAACTATTTTTAAATTTGAACAAATCAATCCTTGAAATTAATCATGCAAAAACTCAAACAAAAACTGTATAAGAATACAAACACATAATTATGAGGGTATGTTTTAAGGGATGTTTTATGCTTATTTCCCATTAAGAATGCATTTTTGACCTGCTTCCTGCTTTCAAACGTGTTTTGGATAATTTTCATTTTTTATGAATACTTTTGTACTTTTATTTGTGTTTTCGACCGTTATATAGTTTTTTTTCAGATATATTTTTTTTACTACTTTTTAATTAGTTGTACTATGTAGTTTTTTTATATTTTTTTGCGTTTAAATTTATTTTATTTTATAGTTTTCCAAAAATTTTCATCATGAAGAATAGTTTTGTTGCACGTTTTTTCAGCTTGAGGAGTACTTGCGATAAATTCCAGCATAAGAGCGGTTCGACGTTTTGTAGGCAACATTGAATATTTATGAAGTTATTATAAAAGTCTGCGCTCAATAAATTCTTTCCAACTTCACAAATGAATAAACTTTTCAAATAGCTTTTCATTTATTACAATTGATCATAAAAATGCAATATGCAGATTTGTTAATCATTTGCTTTCAAATTATTTTTTAGCCTATTTCCGAAAAGTGACTAAGCTAGAATTTTGTATTGTTGAAAAAAAAATAACGGCATTAGAAATTAATGGATAAAGAATCTTCAGCTTCAACAAATGAAAAAATCCTTCTGTTTCATTGGTGTTCTGTTGATTTCAAACGAATCACCGTCGTCAGCATAAGGGGGTTTATCTCGAAGAATGATGCAATGTGGTTAACAAAGCAATAAGAAAAAATAGCAACAATAAAATAGCCAAAAAATGTTTTTTCATTTGAAAATCAGTATCATGAGTCTAGCGTATAAGCACAAAAATTAATCTAAAAAATAGTATAGAAAATCACAAGTTGCACGTTGATTGGCATTTAGACCAGGAAGGGCCGAAGAAGATTTGACGAATTAAATGCTTCTTTGTTAAATTTAAAAAAAAAATTAAAAAATAGATTGAAGATTTTTTCCGAATAGTACCAGCTAATTTCCTTTAAAAACAACCGTATTGCATTCTTGTGCGTAAATAGCCCAATAAATTCAGCACAAAACCATTTTTCATAAATTCCTTCTAAAACATGTTTTGTATTCACAAATTAACCTCTATCGGTGTTTTTATTAAAACAAATAGCACTCATCAGCGCTCAAAACTTCAGCCATGTTTCTTGAGACAATGAAAAAAGCCAATGTGAAAACCCGGTGATAATTTTTATGCCCGCTGTTTTGTCAGTCGTGCTGTCACTATAACCCAGTGTTTTTTTACTTTATTTGCTTTTATTCTTAGGAAGTGGCTGTCCATATTTTTAGAATTTCTTCAGATTTTCTTTCATACAATTCTCGTGTCGTCTGCATGCAAAGGCTTTTTACAACTACACAGGCCATAAAACTAGTACAAACAGATAAATATATTTGATACTTTTCTGCGCCATCAAAACTAATTGTCAGATGGCCCGTAATTACATCATTCTCAGTGTGATGGCTATATATTCCCTCTTTGTTTTTATTGTGCTAATTCACAATAGCTTCATGTTAATTAATGTTTTTGCAGTCTATAAAAATTTTGAAAATGTTTTGGATTTTTGTGCCGAACAAAGATCTTCTATTTCTATATTTCGTACATATTTGTGCGTTTTTTCATTAAAACTTTCATATGTTTGCCTTTAACCCTCTTGCTTGCAACCCCACATATCTACAATCCTATAATAAAACTAACAGTGAATTGCCATTAGCCAAGCTTTCACCGTAGAGTACTTGATAATATAAGTAAACCCAAAGAAAGACTTTGACATATGAAAAAACGTTTAGCGTTGTTTCCGAAACATAAAAATAATAAAAATCCCGATTTTAGGCACCTCCACTTATTAATGGCAATTATGGGTTTATTATACCACTACAGACCACCGTCATTTTAATAGTTTCAAAAATATGAATGATCGTTGTTGATGATTTATATCCAATGCTGTACTCCTTGCTTTTTAATTTGTCTCATCGATCTTTTTAATTGGCTTTTTCCTCAGAGTTTTTCTTTGTTTTGAATTCAAATATTTTCAATTCTACATATCCAAGATTGTATCTTTGAATTTTTCATTCAGTTTTAGTTTTTTTGAGTTTTGGTAAATTCATCTTGTCCAAGTTTTCATTAGTGATAAATTATTATAAAACAAAAATTTAATTTCAAACCTTGATTGTTTTTAAAAATTCACTTTTTTCACGTGATTAAGATAAAACTTCTTTACCATCTTTTTCAGGGCTATCGTACAAAGCTCTATCTTGAGTTTTTTCCATTCAACTTCTTACATAATTAAAATTTCAGATAAATCTTTTATAAAAAACAAATGTTTTTAATATTTTTTCTCTAATACTGCAATTTTTTTAATTTTTTTGCAAATCGCATTAACTAATGCTCACAATTCGTGAAAACCGTTTGAAAACACAAGCCAATTTATTTATAAAATAAAACAAGATATACAACAAACTTTAAAGCCATGTTTGAATATTTATAAAACCTTAAGTTACAAGCTTGATACCATTTCCACCACAACCTCCTTCTAACTTCAAACCAACGACACTCTATCGATCGCACCGAAGTATTGTTGTTTTGCACGGGAAATGAGACTAAAAATTTTTTAGTTTTCAATCAAATGCTCGTCTTCCATTTGTTTGTGCATTGAAGTTCACTGTACTTTGTATTTCTGAATATTATTCTTTGAGTCGGTTACTCTTCATATAGCTTGTACTCCATGTGAAATACTCAAGATTTATTGTGTGTAAGATTGAAAGGACATAGTGTATGTATGTTTAGGAGGATTTCTTCAACCAGTGTTATTTTTTGATTGCTCAAAATTAAAATTATCAAATAACATTAACAAATACTTCACATCTATATGAATAAAAAACAAAATTTCAACGAAAAACATGAAATTAGATGTTTGCAAAAAAAAACAGCAAGAGAACTCTTAAAGTAAAACTAAAACCTCTTGTACATTGAAAAAAATAGTTTTTGTTCACTAAATAAGTAATTTTGAATTGTGTGATGAGCTTGATAACATCACTCAATAATCTTTTATTATTTGAGCGACGATGTAAGACAAATCCTTCAGTATACGTATAAAATGCACGCAAAATCCTGATTCGAAGGGATAATATGGCAGGAAAAATAACATGGGGAAGCTTATGAGTGTAACGAAAATAATCAAAATAATAAATAAAACATAAAAAACAACAATAATAACTATGGGTAAAAAACAATAATGATAGGAATAATAAGAACAAAAACAATAAAAATAATAAGTGAAGGAATAAAGTTCATGGAAATAAATTTTAATTTTGGAAGCATCGTATCTATTTTTTTTTTTAAATAATTCTTCTGTTTTTACATTTTCCTGAATCACTTTTGAATACGCTTATTTCTAAAAACTATAAAATTTTATTTTCGCCTTCACATGGACCTCTTCTTTTTTTGAAACATAGGCCATCAATATTTAGCAATTCAGACTTTATTTTACCAATAAGGTTATGCCTAAAAACAACTTAAGCTATTTAGTTAAACATCTTCCTAAAAAAATTTCTTTAGTTTTGAAGTTGAACAGAATTAGCAATAAGAATTGTAAATATCTTGATGAAACAGGGATAATCATAAGATACAGGTATCAAGAAAGAATGATGAAGAGTTAACGTTAGGATTTGTGGTCAGGGGTGGGTCATCATGCTTGTAAGATTTCTATTCTGTTTCGTCAAAAGGGTGGAGAAAGTTTAGCATTAAGAAGTTGTATCTTTATACTATAATGATAAAATATATCATCTATTTGTTTGTATTTGTTTTATTTTCATTGTTTTATTCAAAGCTTTAACGTCTTAAATTGAAATTTATATTTTTGCTGACTTCCGTTCGATAAAAGACTTTGAATTGAAACAAAATATATATTCAAAAATTCATTGAGAAATCATTTTTTTAATACTTTCCAGTACTGCATTTGTATCATTGTCGTTTCATTTTATCATGAAATTCATTATAAAGAAGACAGCTTATAGATTAAAATAGATTTTTTCCATCTTATAATTTCAACTTAACAAAGATTTGTTTTCAAATCCTAGTTCATATATCCTTTGTATAGTTATAGTATTACATTAATTTTAGAGTGCTCATAGTTTATTTGCAGTAATTAATTCTTCTTTCAAATAATTTATGATGTAGATTGAGAAATATATTCAAATTCTTTAAAACTGCCAAAATCTAATGTTTGCAATTTTTTTGAAAATCTTCATTCCAGAAATGTGCTGACAGTTGGAAAACATATTTTCTCTTGTCTATCATAGAATCTGTTCAGACTTTTGAGTGAAATTAATTTTGGAATATTAAATATCAGCACAAAACTAAACTGCTGAGATACTTTAATAGTACGTATCCATTAATAATATAGCATTAAATAGATTTGAATAAAACATCATGGAGCTAGTAATCAAATAATTGCAAGAAACCTTAGTATTTAATGGATTAGAAATAAATCATTTTTTTCTAATCTTTTGCGCGCATCCAATGCCAATTTATAAAGCGTTTTTAATCGGTGCAGACTTAGTGTAGTTGACATTTAATTCACTTCCTTTTCATCATGAACATAAAAACTGATTTGAACACAAATACCGTAAAACACCATTAAAAACAATTAGAAACTTGGAACTTCACTTGTAAACATTAAAATATAGAGTAGAATAATGAAGAATATAACATTGAATATAAATAAAGATACTATAAAATTAGAAAAAAAACTAAAATACCATCTCTGATTCTCAAAAACATTTTCTAAAGCCAAGAGCAAATCGTAAACAAAAAATTGTGCACTTAAATGTTTCATTTAGAAATTATAAAAAAAAACTTTGTGAAAAGATAAAATTTTCAAAAAGTGAAATTTTTTTTAATTGAACTAAAAAATTTTTTTCATAAAATGTTATTATCTCATTTGAAGATGTGAATGGTATTTTCAAAACAGTTTTCCATTATTTCTTTGGAAATAATTACTCCACTTTAATTTTAGACTCGTGCTTACATTTCTGTCCTATTTCACTGTTGCAAAACAAACACTTTTGTGTCATTTCAGAGACTTTTGAACAGTAAGTAATGAAAAATACTGGAAACAAGGCATAGTCACTGCTCGTTTTCATCATCATTTCGCGCCACAGAACTCTACACTTAATATTCAACAAAGGATGGGAAGAAAAACTAAAGCTGAAAAATTTAAAAAAACCAAAAAATGAATTTGCTTTTAATAATTCAAATACCACTGAAATAAACCAAACAATACAAGCGAAATATTTGAAAAATACAAGCAAAAAGTTTGATACACAATTCAAATATTTACATTTAGAAACTGAACAACAAGAAGTCAAAGTCACATTATGAAATATACAAGCTCAAAAACACAGAACAAATACATGCCACGGAGCAGTAACCTTAACTTGGAAATGTGTTCAACGTATTTATTATATTAGTTTTTATAACAAAACTGCCAAAAACCAACAATTATCTTCTTGTAACAACCTACTCTTCATGAGATTTCAGTTTTTTTGCAATTTATCATCTACTCCGACTATTAAGCCTTGAGAATTTTTATTAGAAATTTGTTTATAATGATTTTTATACTATTTGTTGATAAAATTGAATTTTTTTGAGTAAATTATGATCCCAGTTTTAACTGAAAAAATCAATTCACAAAAAGTTTTCATTAAAATGAAAGTCAACTGCTGGACTTATTAAATTAAATAAATAACTCTTTTTTTAAAAAGTTCAAAAAAGCATACGGCAGAAGCCTCATCTTTCATCAGCTTTGTTACGCTAAGCATCGAATTCTCGAAGATAAAAGAACGATTTTAGGTTATCTTCATCTTAAAAAATCACCCAATCAATTCTCACACATTCAACAGAAAATCGAAAGCTGATTTTGAAAAACAATAAAAAAAATAGATAAAAAAATTTCATAAAATAGATTGGGAAAAAAAAAAACAAGTTTTATTGAAAAGCCTAACAAAATTTTACATAGTAAAAGCTAACAAAAATTTTTTTAAATTATTAAAATAGAATGAAAGAACAAAAAAATAAAGAATAAGGGAAATAAACGAATGAAAATTAATTGAATGAAATAATTTTTTAAAATAAATAGATAAAAAAATAAAAACAGAAAAATAAATGGATAAAAAAGGAATGATCAGAAGAAACAAGTAAGCTAACAAATGCTGTCTTTCCGTGTAGACTGCGTTTAAGCTGCCAGCTACTTGTTATTAGATGATGCTTGGATGGGTGGGTGGATAAGTAGATGGATGTGTAGGTTGAAGAACAAGTTTATAGATAGCAGGATGGGTAAAGGATGGATGAGTGGATTGATACGCGTAACTAGATATATGATTGGTTGGTGGATTAATGCATTAATAGATGTGAATGAACAGTTATATTTATTGGTAGAGAAATGAACAGAAAGACTAACAAATAGAGAAATATAAGATTGAGAATGATTTGAAAGGACTTTAAAGGGTTAATGAATGGAGGGGGATATGTGGAGGCATAAAAGACCACTAAAACTAAGTAGCATTAACTCTATTCCTGCATCAGCCTCTAATACCTCACTAATAATCTAATCTTCGCCAAACTTTTATATCCCTCATTATCTGCTCTATAATACCACTTGCCGTTCTAATCCCTACATATCCAATAATATCCACACTGGCTAAGCCAATATCACAAAAACCATTCAATCACTTCGTAATCTCGTCTTATTCGTGGATATTCAGTTGTTTGTGTGTTTGTACTCTTGTGTTTTTGTGGATGAGTGTGTATGTGTATGTGAGCGTATATTTGTAAATTTTGGTATATGTCTGTTTCTATAGGTTTGTAGATGGACGCTTATATGTATGTATGTGTGTGTACGTGTGTGTTGGTATACCTGTGTATGTGTGGGTGTGTAGGCTACATTCAAAATGCTTTAAACTATTTTGTTTTATTTTTTCATGCTACTCTTTTTATTTTTATTTCATTGAATTCTTCATACATATATTGTTTATAAAATTTGATTATGAATTTATATAGTTATTTTTTGTCTATATTTTTTATAAAATTTTATACTTTTAATTAATAAATATTTTTTCTTTTTCTCTAATGTTTTTTATTCTCTCTTATAGAACCATTTTTATTGATATATTTGTTTTCCATTCAATAAAAACAATTTAAAAGTTTTTTTTCTCTGAATATTTTTTAATAAAGGAAAAACAATGAAATAAACGGAAAAATTCATTATTCCAGAAAAAAATAACTGACAAAAAGAGGAATAAATTGGAAATAAAATAAAAATTTCAATAAAAATTAAAAAATGTGGAGTTTAAAAAATAATAGAAAAAAAAATAAAAAATGGAAAGGAAAAAACTTTTCTGCAATAATAAGTAGATTTGAATAGACCAAATCTAACAAGGACTTCTTACAATTGACTGTCCTTCAAACCACTGGCACTTTGATGGACTTGTGACTGCTCGTGAGGGCCACACACAAATCTTCGCAAGAAAAACTTTTAGTTTTCAGATTTGGATAACTGATTGAATGGAAAAAAATACTTATTCAAAAAAATCTGCATTTTCTAGAATCTGTTTGGATAAATAATTTTTGAAGAATAAATTAACTTTTTCTAAAATGTTTTTATTTTTTAATTTTCAAACTTTTTCGAAGAAAATGATGGCATAAACACAAGTTTATTTCAAGCTGTTCCAATAAAACCCCGAAAAAAGTTGTAATCTTTCATGTTTTATAATTAGAAAATATCAAAAACAAGCTTTTTTACAGAAGAATAAACGAAAGATGATTTCAGCAGAAACAAAAGTGGGAAAAAATCCTCCAACTTCAAAGACCATCATTTTTCAGTTTCATTAAAGTTGTGTTCTTAAAAAACTTATGCACTGTTTTCGCTTAAAAAAACCTCAAATTCTTAATTAAAAATATGAGAACTTTTGCTGTTATGGCAAAATTTTAAAATTTACACTGGCTTCTAAAACATTATAATTCTTCTGGGAATATTTTGTGGAGAATTTGTGAGATATTTAGAAATTTATAAGACATTTTGACTTCAATTTTTGTTTTGTTTCTCATCTACAGCATGAAATTTAAGAAAACTTGGATTAATCTTATTATTTTCTCAATGAATTTCTCATAAAACACAACTTCATTCTTCTCATTGCTTTTTAAACCCTATATTTAAAGTAAAAAAACATCCCATTTTTATTAACTCTTCATCTTGCATACTACTATGTTCACATATTCTAATTTGCCTCAAATTTGTTCGAATTCTTAAAAGTTGTTTGACTTATTCATCATTATAACACATTATTTCTTATTTAATATCCTTTCGGTAGTAAGATTAGCAATAAATTCAATTAGTCTTCAAATGCATCAGCAATTTAGAGGAAAAAATACGTTTGCCAGTGGTTTTCTAGAAAGATTTTCGTATAAACTTGCACTACTAGCTTTTTCGATCAATAAAACTATTTAAATTTATTAGAAACAATTATTTTTAGTTTTTTAAGTTTTTAGAGCCTTGGAATAAGAAGTAAACTAATATTAGTAAACTTTTCAGCTGTCAGGTCTGAGGTACAATGGTAGTTTGGTCAATATTATAATCATACATATATATTTTAATGGATAACAGTAAAAGAAATTATACAATGTTACTGAATTTGATTTAAAAATTTCATGAATATAAGATAAACTGGAAAAACAATTGAAACTTAGGTACGGCTTTTATTGAATAAAAATGAAAATGATACTAAAAATTGTACAGACATCTCACTTAGTTTTTCTGTTGTTTAAGTTTCACTTTTAAAAAATAAAAGTTCACAAAAAAACTCGAACTCATCTAGAAACACAATTTTTGGTTGTTTGATGACAATAAATGCATCTAAAAAACTGTTACATTAGAGGCCGGATTTTCAAATTGATTAGCGTCAAACGCTGTTTATGATTCGTAATGGAAGCTCGACTTGCAGAAAGCTTTGTGGTTTTGTAGTAAACTTCAAAACAATGTTTTGTGTTATTCAAATCAAACTGTAATAATACTGCTTCTGATATTAGTATAAAAATCTGAATTAACTATTCTTTGTATTGATACCGTAATCTGTCCACCAACCCTTAAAATTAATTATAAATGTTATGATTATTTTTTTTTTTATTCTCTCATTTTGGTTTAAAATTTAATGAGTTTGTTTGATAAAAACTAAAAAATTGATATGTTGAAACCAAGACTCAACCTCAAACAGTGAAATCACCTATCTTTCAAAAAAGTTCAGAGATAATGGAAACCAAGCATTTTAGGTCTGGTTTAATTTGAACTTTTGACAAAACAGCTTTAAAACCTCTCCTTTCTAAACAATTCTGTCTGACATCAACAAGAGAAACGTCTTTATGCTGGAAATGACGGCAGAATTGCAGGATTTTATCTTTTTATGAATGCCCCACGAAATAAAGAAACTTTGCTCAGCTGTATCAAATTTATGTATTTTGAATTAACAAACTTCATATCCTAAGTTGAATTAATGTAGTATTTTTTAAAATGAAGTAAAACTAAATAAATCACTTTCAGTGAAAAAAATTTTTTTTTATTTTTCTCCAAAAAGCTTTCAAGAGCTTGATCACAAGGTGCGTATAAGCCTTTTTATATCCATATATGGCTTATTTTGTTTGAAAACTTATACATTTATCATATGCATTGATGTGGCTGAAAGTTTGGCAGTATTTGAAAACTCAAAAAAATTTAAGAGCTTTGAAGATTGCTAATTAAATAAATAAAATACATCAACGAAATAAACTGAGATTAGCTCATCCACGTCGCTCTAAAAACCCACAAATATACAACAAAATTGAAAAACACATTCACATACTACATAATAAAAAATTTATTTTTAAAAATAGAAAAAAAAAAGATTTGAAACCTGAAAAATAGAAATTAGGCTACCAAAAAAACTGAAAATTTAATAACCTTGTTTTGAATGATACCAAAAGCTTGGCGACACTTCATACCTGTATAAAAATATGTATAAATGATACATATGGGTCTCATAGTTAGATAGACATCATTGTATATCCTCACAGTCAACTATCAAAAACGTTGTACCTAGGAAGTGTTCGATTCCCGGTCTAGACGAAGTTTTGATACTGAGTCGTTTTCATTGTCACTTGTATATTAAATTTTTGAATATTCATAACTTCATTCGTTTTACTTTTGATGAGTACATGCATTCAAATTAATCACTACAATTTCCGATACGTTCATGGCAATCCCACCATTTGCACTCAACCACCTCAACTCCCTCGGTAATTGGAGTATTAGCGGATGTATATATCAAAACACATTAATACCCTCTAATAAGATTGACACATGGTAGAAAGTTTGTTTATTTTTACCTTTTCACCAGACCACCCATGTATCCTGTGCTTCAAGTCCAATACTGTTTTTATTAGTACGTCAAGCTTAACGGAATGTTCGATTAGGTGACAAGCGTTATCAAGTAGCAGAGAGGGTGTTTTTGAGTTTGAAATTGTATGGAGGTTGTGGTGGCATTTTTGACGTGAAACTGGTTTCTTAAAGCTTTTTTTTTGGTATATCAAACTTTTTGAGAATTTTATTTAATCTTATTCTTAGCTTTTAGTAATTTTGCATTTAATATTTTTTTGTTTCGACAAAATTTTTGTTCGTATTAGGAAATAATTAATATTTTCTGAAAGGCTTCCCAACACATCAGTGAAATAGAAAAAATATTTTGAAAAAGTACCAGTAATAATAGTAATAGTAGTAAAAGCAGAATTAATATTATTCGCTTTATATGAGCAGTAGTATCATTACATTATTTCCATCATTATTACTCTAAAGTTTCTCAATTCATCATCTGATATTATCATTGTTCTTTCAGTAAAACTCTCAAACACCACCCACCATTCATCCTTCTCCCATCCATCTTATTACCAGCCATCCCATACCCATCTCATCCATCATTTTACCATCATCAGCTATACTCACAACTTTTTTATTCATTCATCCAGAAAGATTGTTTTACTTCCACCCATCAAGAATCGTTCTTTCTGTTATTATTCAGCGCACTTTTATATATTTTTATACTCGTTTTTGTTGGATGCTTTTAATTAACATAGTTGTACTTTAGTGCCAATTATATCATAGCGTTTATGAAATTAAGAATTATTTTTTATTAGAAGTCTTTGTAGATTACTAAACTGCAGGAAAAATAATTTATATTAGTAAGCCAACATTATAATAAAAAGAAATAACAAATAGAACTTAATTTTTATTTCTAGTTAGACATAAAACAAAAAAAATTCATATTAGTTTCATGGTAATTTAAATTTTTATGAAAAAAAAATTAAAAAATGAATTATTTATTAAAAAAATAAATTAAAAAAATCGAATATTATATAAATAATAATCAAAACAACAAATATATGAATAAATGAGAGCTAAGTAGATGGAGGCAATATAAAAAATATTAGGAGGTTATTCAAATAGCAGGCGCGTGATGGAGGCTTTGGGAAATCAGAAGTGCAAACATTTCAAGGCAATCAGCTGTGGTTGTTTATAGTGGATGTGCAGCAGAGGCTTAAAAATTTATGGCAACATAACAAAATAACAGCATCAATTCAACAAAATATTTATAATAAAACTTAAATAAGAAAAAAAAACAACAACAGAAAAATGAAAGTAATATTGATAATAACAAATAGACATTAAAATGCTTGAAAAAAGCAGGTTGTTTCGATGCCTTCACAGGCCTCTACCAAGAACCTCAAAAGAGAACGAATGGAAAGTAGGAGATTTCAAATCATTTGTATTATAGTAGTATAAACTTATATGGTATGTGGAAAAAGGAAAAAACTGTATAGATTTTAGTAATATGTGTTATATTAAAATAAATTATAATAAAACGTAAAATATTCGACTATTTAAAAGTTTCGGTCATGTACTGAGCAAAAAAAAGAATTAAAAAGCTCAAAAGTCTATATAGATGGTTGTTAAAAGAAGTGTTGGCCAAAGGCTAAGTTGAAAGCCAAATAATGTCAATTTGCAGCAAGAAAATGTTTCATATGGGAAAAAATATAAATTGATGGTAGATGAGGTTGTAAACCTCTTCCTAATTAGGGTAAATCTGGCCTTGCCTTAACAAAGATGGATTCATGTTCCACCTATCTATCTCATATACTTTTATATCATATATTATTTCATTAATATCATAATTGAAGAGAATTTCTGAATCTGTTGAGGTAATATAGTTGTAGGCAGTAAATGCTGATTAATATTGATTGGTTTTGCTTGCTTACAGCTCATAATGTGGAATCCTCCCTTTTAATTATTAACTAATCTACTCTTCTTTTCACGACTCCTATTAATTTTTGATAAGTTTTTTATTTATCTCTAAAAAAACATTTTGCAGAGAAATATTCAAGGTTGAGAACTCTTACAATGATCTAAAACAATATTACCTTCATTACAGAAATTTTAAAATTTCATTCTCACCTTTTTTACGTTTTTATGTGTGATTTCGTCTGGTTAAAAATCTTTTGAAATTATCTTCACACTACATATAAATTCACCTTTGTTTTTTATGAATTTTTTTTCATGGAAAACTAGGCGTTTTTTCATCATAAAACTTTCCTCTGTTTTCAATATTTATTCTCCAACGTTCAGGTGTTAAATCAGCTATATTGAATAAAATTATATATATGTTAGAGCAGGATTGAACATTTCAAAAAAATGGATAGAAGGAATTATATGGTTTAACATGATTACAACTAGACTCTATAGAAATATCATAACATATTAAAAAAACTATTTTTTTTTCAATTTTCACCCGGTTATATGGGGGTTTTGAGCACATTTTTAATGAAAGCAAAATTGACATAATTTTAGATAAGTTCAGCTTTATTAATTACTCAAAACAACTTTATTCTAACGTTTTTATGAACAGACAAAAATCTTTTGCTAATCAGCACTACATAATGTAGGTTAATTCATTAAAAGCTTCAAAAATTTTTGTCAAGAAACTCTTGTGTGGTTGCCATTACATTAGTAATGAAAAATGGCTTGCATTCTGTACAATTATCCATGCTTCTTTTAACGGCTCAAGTGTATTTTCCATTTAGTTAAGTTAATTTATATTGATTTATTTGTTTAATTTTTGTTTGATTAGTTATTTGTTTTCAGGTTTCATAAGTTTAAATTTTGTATTTCAAGTTTTCTGTACCAAAATATTATCAATTCAAATTTTCATATTCTTCACAGAATTTGAAAATATTTTCATTATGCATTGGTTTAGTGTTTTATCCATAAAACAGACTAAAAAACTACTAAAAAAATCAGTTAAAAATCTAGAAAAATTGAATACTATTGAAAAAAATTAGTGTATATTCTCAATAAAAGCTTTTTCAGAAAAGTCATTAGGGGTTTTTGAGGGTTCTCAAAATCATCGATCTCTTCATAGCACCCAAAAATAAACATAACCACATAATATGATATGGAATATAAAGATTGATATTAATGAGATTATGAAACGCAAAAATTTAAAGATATGACAAAACAAGGATAGTACAACTGATATGAGCAAAAGTTAGGATGAAAATATGAGTAACTATACAAAAGCTTATAGTTATGATTGTTATGACAAGGGGTTCCAATGTTGAACTGGATCAAAATTAGTGTCCATATCTGATGTTTTTTTATTATAATTTAGATAACAGTAGTTTTTGGTAGCAGGTATGCACAAACTGATATTTTTGTATCATCGTCATTTGGTGGATAATCCCATTTGCAAGGTAAGGCAAACTTTCTGAAATGTGGAACGGGAGATATTGAACTCCGATAATTTTGAATTGAAAGTTAGCTCTCATTAGCAGTCTATAAAAATTTTTCAAAAATTACGCTATACTATTATCAATAATCTAGGTCGACTACTGTCAACCCCAAATTCTAGGACATTTACAGCAGTATAATCTAAGAAGATAAGTGCTAAAAGAAATAATTATAATTGCAATAAAAAGCAAGCATAGTTATTGTTTAATAACCATGAAATATTTGTTCATAAGGTTCAGACACATCATTATGGAAATCGTTTGAAGATTTCATAACTGTTGAAATCTTGAAAAGCAATGCTTCAATGTGATTGTTTTTTTTCAATATAATGCTTTATTCGACTCAATTTATTTTTGAAAATGTAGAAAATTTTTTTTATTCTTTTGTAGGAATCAATTTTCAAAAATCTTCATTATTAATTCACGTTTTTTTTTGAATTTTAAGTTCTCAGATTTTAAACAACTTCTCGATAGAAAGCTTTCTTTCGTTATTTTCAATTCGCTAACGATTTTTTTCTTATATTTTTCATTCACTCAATGCCTTTTTTTAATTTTATTTTTCTAATTAAAAAATTTCAATTAAAGTTAAAATAAACTTTTGCCAAGATACGCACAAATCTGTAAAAAAAACTTCAATTTTCCATACCTGAGACTACATTTATATTTATATAGCAAGCTTTTCACAAAACTACAGCTTGCATCAGAGGCGCTGGAAACGATAAATTCTCATAATTTTTCATCGCACAACTTTCAAAAACAGAATTGTGAAAGAATTAAATATTCCAACGACTTGAGCCTGGTGTTTCAAATGAAGATGGATTGATACATGAAAGATTAATAGAACATATGGAAATGTACTTTAGGCTACGAGGTCTGTAACCTCATACGTTGACGCCACTTATTTGGTGTTTTTGAGTGTGATTCATATATTCTATAGTATCATGTAATTTTTTTTCAATTCCATTCATTTATGTCTTAGATTTTATTGTAATATCATTTTGTTTTTTTAGTTTTGTTTACCTTACTGTGGCTTTCTTTCTTTTTCTCATTTTGTTTGTTTCACAGTAATTTATTTTTTCTAATTCAATTCTATTTATTTCATTAAATTTTTATAAAATAAGTTCATCATACTTCGATAAATTTTTGTGTTAAATTTGATCTTTCATTTTTGAGTTCAATTGATTTTTTTTTATTTTGTATGCCTCCCATGAATTACATGTACTGTCTTATACCTCGAAATTTTGTATTATCATCTGTCTTGTTATAATGTCTTTTTATTTTGGAGTTTATTGTATTGCTTTGAGAGTATAAAAATTTAAAAAATAATTTTTTCAATATAAAACATATAAAAGATTGAGCAAACTTGGATGAAATTTACGGAGAGAAACATAGCAATATAGATAATATTTAATATAAAAAATAAACACTATTAACTTCATAAAATCTTAAAACAAAAAAAAACGTGGAATAATGATGAGAAAAAAGATAGAAGTATTCAATTGCTTAGTGCTGTTGAGAGAAGATAAAGGATTGCCTCGCATTGTTGTCTACACACCGGTTTCCATAGGATTAATACACACTTAAAATAAATTAAATGCATTTAAAGTGATTAAATGCATTTTTGGCACTATTTAAGTAAAAAAAATTTTCCATTTTGTTATAATAAATAATTATATTATTATATATATTTCACGATTTATATTATAAAACGATAAAAATAGGATTTTTTTAGCGCAGTATTGTTGTTTCAAAGCGTTGTTTAAAACCTAGTTTATAAAAGGCACTGAAAAAAAAAACCAGTTGTGGGCTAAGCAAGGAATCGCACCAGAGACCTTTGGATTTTAAGCCTGAAGCTTTACCGACTGAGCTATACAGACAGCTTACGTATAACTAATTTCCCGACAGCATGTATGTTGCAAGACTGTGAGACTTTTCAAGCATTGTATTGGTTATTGATGATAGGTAATTAAATTGTAGAAAAGCATTGGAAGCTACAGTTTTTGGCTGTTTTTCAATCATTGTAATATTCTTCACTCTAAGATTACTGCTGTTATTATTGACGTAAAATAGCCGGAAATCAATATAATAGAAACAAACACTAAGGTTTATTGAGAAACTTAATACACGAAGCTTTTCGTAAGAGTATCTACATTATCTAGTGTCTATTATAATTATTTTAATTTCCATCATTATTCATCATTATTTTTATTTTTACAACGGTCTTTTAATGATGATTCGCACGCTTATTTTTATTACAATGCGTTTTGCTATATTGTCTTTCAGCAGCGTTTTATTATATTTCTGACGGTGAATTTTATTACATTAGCAAAGTTATGTTTTCCATTGATGATATTGAGAATTTATTTTAGTATATTGTTTTCACCGTAATGCTACTGCCATTCTTTAAGCAGCTTGGACTCATATTATGGACTCTATAAAATAATGTTCAAAAAAACTTAACTTTTCTATTTTTATTTTTTTTTATTTTTTTCATTATTCATGATATTATTATTATTATTGTTGTTGATATTATCAAAGTTATGGTAATGATTATTATCAAGATCAGTGTGATCATTACCATTATAACTATTATCATCACTATGATTATTATTATTTTTATTATTATTAAATTTTATGATGATATTATGAAGGACACGTGGTACGAGGTCAAATGAGGTCAATCGTGCATGATGCATCGCATACTTTATAGTCTTTTTACGTTTTTTTTATTTTTTTGTTTTTTTTTATTTTTTTGGATTTTTTAAAATTTATATTATTCTTTTATTTGAAATTTTTTTCTGTTTAGACAATCTTGTTTTTCATACTCTTTTTTAAATCTTTTTCTTTGGTTTATTTGTTAATTTTTATTTTTTCATAGCATTTTTTTGTATTGTTCATCTTTATTTTTTTTATTTTGTTATGTTTTTTATTTTCATTTTCTAATTTGTTTTAACATTTTTGAAATGCCATTATTTTATTTTTTTCCAAAACTTTTTTCTTCATATGTTTGTCGTTTTTTAATCGCAAAATGATGTTTTTCAAAAAATTTGTTGAACTTAATTCATTTTCTCAACTGGGTCATATTATTAGTCTAACTAACCTTCATATATACACATTTTGAATAATTTTTTAAAAAACTTTTCTATATTTTTGAAATTTTTGTATAGTTATCTCATGTTTTAGATCCACGGTTTTATTTTTATCATTTAAATGAAGAGAAACTTATCGGAAATTAATTTCTATTCTTGTTTAAAAAAGTACTTTTTGTACTCGCAGTTGATTTAAATAAAGTATTAAATTTATTCACGTGTCTGTACTTGTTTTCTTTAAATAAAAATTTTAAATGATCAAACAATGAAACAAAATGATTAATTTTGCAAACCAAAAAATTTTAATATCTGACTTTTTAAAAGTAACTTACTTATTACCAATAAAAATATTTCTTGTTACCACTAACATTCAACATTATTAATATTAGTTTCCATTAGTATTAACAATTGTTTTAATCATAGCGATACCCCAATAACACACGAATTCCATCTGGAACGTTACAACCCACGTAAGGGTACCTACTCTTTTATTAATTGCCAATTTAATATTGCAATAAAACACCACCAACATCAGGGAGTATTTCAAAGAAGAATCATAAATAGAAACATTAACCACAGAATATTTTTGCATGCCAAACACCCTATATATATATATTATACATGCCTGTCTCCTACTCTCTTTATGCCATCTAGTTGCCTTACCTGGTGTTGTGTGTAGTTACATTCTCGCGTCTTCTTTATGAACTTTTTTTCATTTTTATCACCACCATCTTGAAACTGACTGAGTTGAACCAAATTATAATTAACTTTGTGTTTTTATATTATAATCATTATTTTTTGAATTTTTTATTAATTAAAAAACTTTCAATAACTGCAGCACCTTTCTTTGCCTTCTTGCGCTTGCAAGCAATCAAGTTTTCTGTACCTCCACCATTTAGTAATTTATATCTTTTTATTATTTTTAAAAAATCTTTCCCACCAACAAAACCAATAAGTTTTTACAATATTTTCAATATATATTATCAATTCGTTTCAAAAGGAGGATTTATAAATCCTCATTAAAGATGGCCTCTTTTTCCAACTCCATTGTAAGCTTTACAGTGAAATTTATTTAACTTATCATAAATAAATTGAACTTTGAAAAATTTCTTCTTTTTGAATAAAAATTTAGAGACATGAGCTCTCAGCCATTCGAAACTTTGATTAATCTGTGGCTCCACTTTAAAAAATTAACCTAAAAATATGTCACAAAATTTAAATATATAATTGTACATTTATTATAGTATTTGGGATAATACTGTTTCAACCAAAATAATAAATAATTTTTGATAGTTAAATGCTGGTATTCGACGTAAACCAGTGAGGCAAAGTTGGGACTAAAACACAATAAACTATCTCAGTAATAATTATGGTTTTGCTCATTAATATTTAATAAAATTAAAATAACTGATATAAAATGATATAGCTAAAAGTTTTTATTAAATATTTTTGTTTCCAAGTTCCTGCTAGTAGTGATGCTCAAGCTGTTTATGACACTAACTCTCATAGATATGGCCAGAATTTCAAAAGGTTTTGAATCGAATTTATATTTAAAAAATTTTTAAAGTTGATTTTATTCACACTTCTCAAAACATACAATAGTTTGGCGTGAAAATCAGTTTAAAAAAGATCAATAAATGTAATTAGAGACATCATATGTATCCTTTTCAATAATTCTCTTGTAAAATTCCAATATAAAATAACTGCTAGATACTTCTATTTGTGAAAATAACTATTATTCATAATTGAGATATTTAATGGAAACTGATTATTCGAAATTTTTATTAGAAATAAATAGAATTATTCATAATAGAAATTTTTTTTTGGGTAAATAAATACTAAAAATGAAAGAATTTGGAAGTAGATAATTTTATTTATTCACATTTATTTATTAATATTTATAGAGATTTGAAAATAAAACATATTTGTTGCATGCCAAAGTTTTTCACAAACGATTTGAAAGCATAAAATTGAATAAAAGCTCGAGAATGAGACTACTGGGTTGAGAGAGAACAAAAGAGAAACAATAAGAACTCAAAAACATAGACAATTTTTTTCATCTTTTTACTTCATAATTGCTGCCCGCCTTGTGTTGTTTTTCATTTTGTGAACAGATGTTCTTTTTTGTCACTACCCTCGGATGATTGAATAAATAAATAATTTTATTTATCTAGCGCCAAGGCAAGCAACTGAGGCGCACTGCTACAAATTTAATGTAGTGAAAACACTCTATAGAACAGTATGATGATTGTAGTTGTTGGCCCACGTGGGATCGAACCAGGTCACTTTAGATAATTAGTCTAATGCTCAACCACTGAGCTATAGGGGCCATTGATGTGAAGATTCAACTTTTTATATTTAAAATATTCAGTGAAGTTGAGTAGTTTCACTATTTCCAAGTTCAAGTTATATATATATGAATCTATGTTTGCTTTCCATTGAACTGGTGGTATTCGAAAACTCCATTGCAAAACTTTCGAAATTTATTTTTTCAATCTCAAGCTGAAAGGCGCTACTATTTAAATAATGGATAAATACACACAATCTTCCCACGTCAAATAAATACTCCGTTTTCACACGTTAAATAGCGATTAATGTCCTTCCCAAAACAGTTAAATGACTACAATCTGTATGTATGAAAAATCAGATATAATTGTGAATATCGGTATTATATTAAGGCAACGGTATTAAGCGTTAGTGCTTCCTTCAATATATCATTCAAGTTGAAATGCGGAGGTCTTGGTGCGATAATGGATACATACTGAAAATTTGAGAATGATCATTATAAAAAAAACTGAAATAATCTTATGGTTTAATGAATATAAACTACATAAAAATTTACTAGTTATGAAAATTGTTTGCCTCACTTAAATAGTAGCTAGGTGAAAAAGCTGTTCAATTTATTAACTTGAAAGAACTTTGAAAAGCCTTTTATTGTGAAAGTATCACTTTCAAGTTATTATAAATACTCTTTAAAAAAATAAGTATGACAGACAAAAAAATTGCTTCAACTTACACTAAACTTCACTCAGTTATGTTTAAACTTAAGAAGCCATCGCTGAAATAAAATCAAAATTTAAATATTTATTGTTTCATTAAATTTTACGAAAAATTATTATTCGAACCACAAATTAAAAATATCTTTCGAATAAATCAAATTATAAAAAAGTCCTTCGTTTAATCACTTTTTTAAAATCACAGTTGAAAAAAAACCTCAGAAAAATGTAATTAAAAAAACTCAACGCATAATCACTTCAAAACTTTTACCCATAACAACATTAAAAGCACATACTCACCTGACATTACAGAGATAAGATAGACAACGATGGAGAATGATAACCAGAGTGGCATGAACATCCTATGATCATCCTTGTGTCCCTACCGATGCTGCCTAACAAGCTGGCGTGGTTCTACTGGGTTCTGGGTCGATGGCGGTGGCTGGGTCGATGGCAATGGCTGGGTTTTGTTGGGATTTGATATCGGTTGAGTTTTCAGCGTTTTGCTGGAAGGTTTTGTTGAGGTTTTGTGTTGTATTGTTGTTTTTATTGTTTTATTGTGGTTTTTTGTTTTGTTGCTCCGAGAAAGAATCATAATGCGTTTTCATTTTTTATTGATTCATTTTATTCATTTCATTGCCGTTATGATTGTTTGAAGGATAGTTCTTGTTAAGGAAAAGAGTGTTTTGTTTCTATTCACAGTTTTTCATTAGAATATTTAGCTTTTGTGAGAAAATTTTTAATTTTTATTGTCATTCAACGCTTTTTCCGAATCACAATTTAAACCTGTGTTTATTCTGTGAAGGTTTGTCTCCTTTTCTTTGGGTATGTTAATTTCCATCGATCTATTTCTCTTGTTTCACTTCCTTTTATAGCTTTCCAATTTCTCCTTTAAATCTTTTACTTCGTATTTCACTGTTATTGTAACTGAAAAGTTCAAAATTTTTAACATTTTGATTTTTCTTCAACTTTTCATAGATTTCCAGATAATTGATTTTTTGAATTTTCTTTTTTCAAATTTTGAGGATTTGCCGAGTTTTTATCATTCAAGCCGTTTTCGCTTCAGCTAGCCGCTTCATTTATTTATCTCTCCCTTCTGTTTGGCCAAAAATTGTTAAATTGAACTGAAAATTACAATTCAACAAAAGTTACTATTGTTATTTTTTTTACTTCCAAAGCACTTGGTGTTACTTTTCATTTTATAACTTAATAATTTAAAATTTAAAACAAACTTTTTTTAATCATTAACACGAACAGTTATCACTAGAAAAAATCCATTAGAACTGCAGTATAATGAACACAAATAATGATCGTTTTAACTGTCACTTTTACAGTAATGTCTCCTGTAAATATAATACCTCGTTGCTCTTCATATTCCAGCGTACATGTATATGTAGTCAGTAGAATTATATTGGTTCAAGGTATGTATGTTTGCTTTTATAGGGGAATATGGATGGAATTATATGAAAACTCAAACTAACATCACCATTTTTTTCTAATTTTTCAAGTTATCATTATACTCTATTTTTAATTTTGTTTCAAACTTTTTTTGTTTTTTTTTTTTTAATTTTTATTTTTTGTCACATTTAAGCATACATCTGGAAAAAAAACTATATATTCGTAACATAATATGATAAAATAATACCAAATAACACATCCTAAAGGCGTGTTCATTAAAACACACACATACAAAATGATAGAAATCATTACAGCTTGATAATGCGATAGATTGAGGCAGGCGATAAGGTAAGAGATTCCCTATCACTAATCCTCCAGCGTTAAAAGTTTTGGAGCAGAAAATGATGTCTCTTGAAGGCTCGAGCGAAGTTTTGATTCTCTATTAATTGAATTGTGCCCCGATTCTAATGGGGAATTCTCTGTTAATTTAAGTTTAAATCCGCATAGAAATAATTAATTTAAGATGCTAATAAAATTTTTGGTTTAGAATTATTATAATTTTTTTTGATGCAACATTGAAAAAACAAGGTACAAATGAAGTAAAGGTTGAAACTTCATAAACTGAATAATACAATCAGTAAAACTTAGCTATGCGGATTAGCATGTTAAAAACATGATGCACACTCAACAATCAAAAATATTTTGTTTAAAATCATTATTTCATTTTATTTAAAATGTATTTCATGGATTTTTGTGAATTCTCCATATGCGAAAATGAAAGTAAAAGGTTGTTTAATTTCAACAAAAGTTCATTTTCACAAATAGTTATTTTTTTGTATTCGTGGCACCAAAGTTGTTTGCAATGACAGATGCACGTGAAATACAAAGCAGAAGAAAACGAAAAAAAAAAGAGGTGAAATTAGGCGTCGTATACCCAGTGTGTGGCTCATGTTAGCTTGGACTTCAAGCTCAACTATCACGGAGTTCTAAAAAATTTAATTTATTGAACATGCTTCATTTTCCACATTTCCATTTATTAACGTCATCATGTATTTGTCTAAAGTTAATAAAAGAGTTTCATAATATCAATATTTCATTTTTCAATGCATTCCACGTTTCATAATTTTATCAGTTTTTATTAAAATTGAAAAGATCTCTTGAATACATTCATTCTTAAGTTTTTTCTCGTCTTGAAACGTTTTATAATAAGACTGAATGAAAGAATATTTTAGTTTTGTTTTTAATAAATGTTTTTTTGAATTGCACACCAATCCAAAATTTAGATACTCAAATCTTTTTAAATATTGAACCCTCCAAAAAGGACATGAGCTCATTGATGCAACACTAAGTAATGGAGACTTGCAAATCTAACACCACAAATATAATAAGAAAGGCCATATAAATGAACCACAAAAATATACGTAATGTATTTTATAGAAAGATCTTATTCAATCAAAAAAAAATTACATATAAAAACAACCTTGAATAAGTTAGAGAAACACTACCTTCTTGAACAAGTTCAATCACTTTGATGTTCTCTTTTCATGGGCTTTAGTTGTTACAAATTCATATTCTCATTATAGACTCCCATACGCATCAACATTAAGTATATGCAACAAATTGATACACAGAATCAAATGTATATTCTGCCATCATTAATCTTTAACCTTGCCTGTCTGTCCAAGCTCTTGTTTGTGTTATAATCTCTTTTGTCTACAAATACCTTCTACAGTAAATAAAATAATTTACGGTTAACAAGCTTTTTTTATCACTTCATGAAATAATTTTTTACCCAACGAAAAAATTTTTTGACCAAAGGTTTGGTTTAATTTAAAAGCTACTGAGCGATAAATTTAATTGCTAAGCTTGTAGAAATAGATTTGTTATAAAAAATTTCGTAAAAAAATTTTAGAAAAACTCAATTAATCTAAAGAATCGTTCCACTATCTTATATGAGAAATTTAATTGTTTTTGTTTCATAATAAATAATTAAGCTCAGTGCAACTTGAGACAAGCCTCGTTGGCCATAGTATGTGGTACGTGGAAGTTCTGTTTGTGGTCTGTTGGTGCTATGGAGCTTGCTGAAAGTAATACCTTCAACTGTTTTGAAGGTTTATCAACTATTTCCTGGTTTTGTTTTGTTAAATGCCTGTTTTTAATTTTACTTTGCTATTAATATTTATAGATTATTGTGTTTCCATTTTTTAGCTTATATTCATAAATTTTGTTTTATCTTGATTGAAAAATGAATTTTTAAAACTGAAATTATTTCATTTTGGCTATGTTATTTTTCAGTATTTTTTCACAAATTGATTTCCCACATAGTTTAGTTTGTTTGGAGCATTTTTAACCACGAAAGTTAATGAAATTTTCAAATAAACAGTAACAAAAAATCCATAAATTGGTCTTTATAACCAAAAAAATTTTTACTGAAAGTACTTTCAAACCATGTTGAAATTGAAAAATCAACGGAGCTTATTAAACTCTCACCTATTCTCGCACGCAAACAACACAAACACACATTTACGCAGGGGACCACACCACTTCTCTACACCAATCTCAAGCCTGAATGCCTGCGTGCAGTACCCTAGAGATGAATAAATTATCATTTTATTTTATCGTTCTATTTAAATTGTTGTTATTGCTTTTTTTTCATGTTTCTTTTTTATGAACGTTCATATTTTTGTATTTACATAAACACTCAGATCTCTTCATGTTTCGTAGAAAATCTTTTCTTATTCTCATGTTCAAAAACTATTACAACTAATACTAATGATATACCTAAAATTTTTATAAATTTATTTTAAAAATATAAAATCAATAATATAGTTTTTATGATCGTAGCATTCTCCATTACTCATTGTGTTTTGAAAGCTGCTTATTATGCTCATATTATTAGCTATAAAAACAAAATTTGAGACAAAAAAAATAAACGATTGATTTGAACGGAGACCCCTGGTGGCTGGACGAATGTCCTCAGCCCTCAATACATCGTGAACTTTATTGGTCTTGTCTGAACAAAATGCCATTAAAAGCTGGAGAATATTCAACAAACAGGCTTGTGTTTTATAAAACAATTGAAAATCCAGTGAAGAAATATTCAAGAATGATATAAAAACGTTAAAAAAGTGTGAAATAGTAAAAAATAATATAAATTTTCAAAAAGTATATGAATAAATTTTTGTTAAATTTCATTGTTTTCCTACAATTTAATAGAAGGAATGTATGAAGATGGAGTTTCACAAAGATTATATATATTTTTCATTATTTCATTTTTACGTCAAAAATGGGATTTGAAAACTTTAAAACAAAAGGGTCAAGTTTTTTATGAGATTTATCCTTAAAGATGTGAAAAGTGAAATTGTTATTCAGAAGATCGAAAATATTATGATTTAACATGATATAATCAAAAAAATATGAAATTCTAGAAGTGAATATGAAAATTAATGTGCAAATAAAAAAAAATGATATAAAAACAAAAGCAAACAAAATTGAAATAGTAATGAACAATATGTTGAAACAAAGAATTGATATTAAGTATAAAGTCATCAGTCTGATAAATTATAAGATTGTACTCATCGAAAATTTTAGTCTTCGTTAAACAATTAATGTATCTGAAATTTCTTCACTACGAAAAAATAAAAATAAATCGAATAAAGAGATGAAATAAAAATGAAATAAAAACCTTAACATTCAAAAATGAATGGGGTTTCCTGATGTAAAGCTGTATGTGTTGGTTGCAACTTTTCTGAGTGTTCCAGTGTTTTAGATGGTTTGTTGAGAAGTTTTATATAAAGTTTGAGACGTTTCTTCGTGTTAAATTTTCTTCTTAGGGTTGGATTGAAATTTTCTATTTTTGAATTTTCGTTTTTCTGTTTTTAAAACAAAATACCAAAAAAATAAGATTTAATATACAAAAAAGAGTTCAAAAATGAATGTCAAAATAATAGAAAAAATAAAAAACCCGACAATGGAAACGTTTTCAATTTGAAAAATAGAATTCTGAATCTCTTATTATTTATAAATTTTTTTTAACATACTAAGATTACGTCTGAATAATGAATAAGATTTTGACAAAGAATCCTTTTCAATAGAAACTTTAGTTTCAAAATTTTTAAATAAAAAAAATGGTCTTTTATAATAAATTAATGTATGTTTGAATTTTTTATTTCCAATATTAAAAAACAACGTTTATTAGTCATCTATTATATCTGAAAAATAATTCTTTTCAAAAACTAAAAATAAAATAATTCAAAAAAAATAAAATAACTTTAGATATTTGATAATACGAAATAATTGAGAAAGTATAAAAGAATATATTAAAATAGAAAATAGTTAACTAAAATATAACATTTAAAAAGCTTGAATTTTCATAAGTTTTCTAGATTTTCTGAAATATCGAATATATTGAAATAAAAAATAAAATGAAAAACTTGGGAAATATGAGAGATAAGGATGACAATAAATTTATAATATTTTTAAAAGAACTCCCAGAGTTGTTGAAATGCTACAATAAGACAGAAATAAGCAATACATGGCCTGCTTGGATTAAGGGCTGTAGCGAGAGATGATGTATTTCTGTGGGTATTTGTATTAAATATCATTGCTTTGCAGGGTTTCTTTTAAAAATTATTTGAAGTTTTTTAAATCTGATTGGATTTCAAAAAATTTATTTCGAAACGACTAAACTTTAGTTTTTGATGATTTAAACTTTCTCATGCTTCGTTGAAAAGAATTGAAAATAAACACTGAATTATTTCCAAGGATTTATAACAATTCTTTTTTGTCAATTGTATGAGAACTTTTATGAAAAAGTAAAAATAGTGAAAGAAATAAATGATTTTGTGGGAAAACTAGGTTGAATTGAAAGCTTGCACGGTTTCATTGTGGCAATCATATCGAATTATAATACGCTTTTCAGGGCTTCGACAAATTTGCCAAAAAAGCTTTTCATACTTCAAAAAAAAATTCTCAATGAAAAATAGCAGCATGAATAACGAATTTTTGAATTAATATAAACTGGTTATAGAATTAATTGAAAAAATAATTTTTAATTTATCCAGGCTTTTTTTGCACTAACAATTGCTATAGAAGTTAATTTAATTTATATTTCCGAGTGAGGAGTGTTTGATCGGCAAAGTTGTTTAGCTTCAGAATTTTTAGTGATATATCATACATGTTTCAATTCATGGGAATCTACTATAAGTTTTCAGAGACATGGTATGCAAAACGTTAGCTAACGTTTTATGATGAGGCAAAACTTATCGAAAATTATAGCTTTTGATTATCAACAAATGCATTGAAAATTTTTTAAAATAGATGTGTTTTATAGAAAATTACTATAAGCTTGCAATTTCGTAAAGAAACTATCTTATGAAATTGTGCTTTCTGAACGAGAATAAAAATCTGGTATGTAAAAAGTGAAATATCGTTACAAACTGTCATTATTATTTTTTTTTTTATCAATCAATCTCATTCATTATTCATATAATATTTGATTATTTGGAAATTTCAATTAGAAATTTTCCAGTACATGTGGTTTGGAGGCGAATAACACAACACTGCAATAGTTGATCGATGCTGTTTGTTTTTCAAATGCTCTCCTCCCAAACTATTTTGATACTTTTTTTTCCACTTCTTACTATTTATATATTTTTGTCTTATTTATTTCTCTTTCTTCTTTTTCATCCATTCATTTCTTTTTTTTCACCTTTTTCTTACTTCATTATTTCCTTCCTTCTTCTCTTTTTTTTTGGCAACTGATCTTTAAGCATTGTGAAACTTTTGACACAATTATCAAAATTTAACACTGAAGCTAGTTTTAAACGAAATTCGAAAATTTAAATTATCTTTTCACTAATTTAATTGAGTTTTTCTATTAGGTTAATACTTCAGCCTTGGATATTTTCAAATTAACAATTCTATATAATTATCTAAAAAAATGAATTTTTCAACAGTGATGTACAACCAAAAAGCGTTTTGTATATCATTTTCATTGTTTTCAAACCACAAGATCAGTGCAAGGCGTGTTGTATTTCTTAAAAAACATCACTTAAGCACTCACACAGTCCATTCCTGCATCCGTCTTCATTGGGAAATTTTAAGTCAAATTTGTTTAATTCAATTATTTTGAAATTGCGATATACAGTCTATATTAAAATTTCTTAGTTTCTTAACTTAGTTATGCTTTTAATGAAATTTCCGAGATCTAAGCCGTTGTTAGCTAAACTTATTTTTATGAAAGACTAAAGATTATAAAAGTGAGTTTATTTTAAAGTTTTTTTTGCTTATTTTTTTATTTGAGTTTTATATATACATTTATCATTCATTTTTTTCGAGAAGAGAACCGACTTTTAGTACATCTTAAGTTTAAACCTCAACTCTATGCTTCCAGTTTTTTTGAACGGCTAGTAATTCATGTCTAAAAATCATTAAAAAGTCAGTTAATATTATATTTGTTTCATGGAATCAGTTTATTCATCTTACAGTATTGAATAATTTTTTAATTTTCGAAACCAAAAGCAGTTTAAAGCGAATTAATAAGAGCTAGACTATAAGAAGCAATTTCACTTTGTTGTGGTGTTGAAATCGTTAATTGTTTTTAAAATATCATATCTCAATTTTTTAAGTTTTTTTATAGAAATATTTCAAACTTCATGAATTAATATATTTTCACAATTTTTTAGTTTTATGTTTGATGGTTTTATGGGATTCACATGTGTCTGTAGAAATTAATTGAGGTTGATTTGAAGATTAGTAATTTTTATTGAAAAAGTGTTATTAAGAATTTTACTTAATTTTTTATAAAAGTATAGCACTTGATTAAGTTTGGTAAAGTTTGAAAAAATCTCAAAAACTTTTAACATATCTTTTTTAAAATAATTTAAACGCTGTTTTATAACATCAACGTTCAATTATGAGCAATAACTTGCACTTATGAGAAAATTAAAAAAAACAAAAACACAACTTACATCAATGGATATATTCTTTCTATAAAACTTTTCTAGAATCAAAAGTTTTATATAACCAATTATTACAAGAAAGGAATCAGAAAAAGTTTTTCTCAGCCTTATGCTTCCTATAGCCAAATTTTGGATGAATCTTGACATAAATGAAGATTTAAAAAACAAAAACAAAAAAAAAAAAAGTTTCCGGATTTTTAAATTACTCATGAATTGTACATTTTTTATTACGAAAATATAAAACATCTCACACATTAAGCTCAGAGAATTTTTTTGTGAAATGAGCGGTAATTTTGAAATTCGACGTCGAAAATAGTTTTTTGTTTTTTGGAGATACAGTTTCAATGAAAGAATGAAATAAAACATTAAAAATACAATTCTACTAAAGCCTTTCATCACAGGGCTGACCATCCACCCTTATTCTAATCAAGACTCCAATGAGAGTTTTCTAAGAAATCCCTTTCCTTTCGGATAAAAAATAACTTACATACATTTTTTTAGAACATAGTTTTGACAAAAAAATTGAAATATTAAATTTATAAAAATTGAAAATAATAAAAAAAATGATCTCAATTACTAAAAAACATGAGTAGAATAAAGTAAAACAACAATATTGGAAAACTTAAAAAAATGCAAATTGTTTGGATACGTCTCTTCTCCACACCCACAATAACAAACAACTTAAACAAAGTTTTTATACAAACAATAACATTACTATCAGTAGCTCGGCAGAAAATGAGCTCGAAAACATCATACGCTTCGAGAACAAAAACAAAACAGAATTTGGAAAGATAAACAAAAAAGAAGTCTACAAACTTGAATTTATTTTTTGGTACAGAAAAAATATGTTTGGCAAACAAGGGTAAGTATTAGAACCCGAATCTAGCAGCATAAAGCAGACACCGTCAAACAAATCAGAGCCTACAATACCAGGAAAGACAAGCATGCCCGCCAAGGCAGTCATGAAAAAATAAACTGTGAATGCAAAATGTCATGGAAACACTAACAAAAAATCAGAGATATCTTCTAGTACAAGAGAGTTTGAAAAAAATAATTAAATTAATAGTGGCTTCAACGACCCGCAATGTTGCGTAAACACCCAGGCCTGGGACCCACTATGAAAAAATTACCTACTAACGAAAAAAATTTGAAAAAATTGTAGTAAAAAAAATGGGATAAAAACATGAGTTTAATTTCTGAGATTAATTCTCTACATCATCAAAAAAACTTCTTTGAAGTTAATAAAAATAATCTACTTTGAACTGAAAGCATTGAAAATCATTTACTGGTTATTAGTTTTAATAATCCATAGTTATAATCTTTGACAAGATTAACATGAAAACGTAGTTCTATTTCATATAAAGCTGGTTACATTTTTGCTAACGTCTTGCAATGAAGTTAAACTTATCAAAAGTTATAGCTCAATTTTTCCAATAAAATCGTCTTTTCAATTCTTCATAGTTGTGTACAGAAAAAAAATTCAAAAAAACATACAATGTTTTTTCAAAACTAGATCGAAATTATAAATGCTTCCAACCCCACCCATTTGAACTCTTTTCAAAAAAAACTCAAAAAAACAAGGAAAGGATAAAATTCCATGAAGATTCCATGTTTGAAACTATAGAACCATAATATTTTATTCAACTGAGCATTGTTTTTTAATATTAATTTCAACAAAGGTTTCAATTCTTTCATGTTCTTTCCGACGTTCAAATTTTTTTATAAACTAAAATTTCGTTTCGTTCTAAGCTGCCAATTGAAATATATGCAAAGTTTAAACTCGAAGTAACATAAAATTTTGCTTTCATAAATTATTTAATTCTCATAATGTGAATTCAATTAAAAATTCTAAAACGCTTTCATATTGTTTAATTCCAAATTTAAAAAGCAATTTCGATTTTAATTTTATTTTCACAGCCTAAATAATTAAGTAGCGTTGTTTAAGGCAGCGTTGGGAAACAGGTATAATGGGGCAGTTTTATCAAAAAAGATTTTCAAATTGCACATAAGCACACTTCATATCACTGCTTGCGGCCACCAAAATAATAACACAATCTGTATCCCAACAATAAATACTTTCAACTAGATTATTTGAAAACTGGTCTGTGTTTCTTGTATTGCTATTCTCCATTCAAATTGTTATATAGTTTTCAATCAACAAATAGTTAACAATTATAGCTGATATGAGTTATTGACTAACTTGATAATGTAAGATTTTTTCGCCAACACAAAAAATTGGCTTAAAATTTTTGGTTAAATCAGTTTTTGTTTTATTTCTCTATTCCAAGTATTTAATAAATCCAATTTTCTGAAACTCTTTTTTTCCATGTACCTTTGACTTTATTCGAATGCTTGTTGAAAATTCACATATACGCTTGAAAACCTCATCATATCCACGTGTTTCGGAAACAAGAGACATTCAATAATAACATCACAATAAGATTCTAAGCAATAATGTGGTGATGTAACTAAAAGATGCATGGTTCAAGTCTTGGCTCAGCTGCAAACTTCTCAGCTACTTTTAGTAATATAGGTCAAAAAAAATTTTCTATTGATTAAAAAATCTTCAAAAATATTTTTCATTTAATAATTTTTCTCTTTAACTATAACATTATCATTTTAATCAAGCAATTTTTTTTTCCAATAGAGAAGTCTAATAAATTTCATAAAATTAAGTTTGAATGTATTTCTAATCTTTTGTAACTGTTTTGAAGTTTCATAGCGACTTTTTATTTTGTTCTCTCTGGTTTATTCGTATTTTTTTACAAAAATTTTTTTGAATCGTTCATCGAAAGTATTTATATTAAATAGTTTCAGTAACTTCTATTTCAAAAATATTTTCTATAATAAAAAATGATATCTTGGATTTGAAATATTCATTTTGATATAATTAATGATGCAAAAAAAATATGTGACATCAGAAGTTTTTGTTGAGTTTTAAACAAATGCAACAGAAGATAAAGAATAAAAAATAATTTATAAATGAAATTTGAGAAAGGATCACAAAAAAAATTCTATTTGAAAAGTAACACAGCTTTAATTTTTTTATAATGATGAAGTATTATGGGAGATTTGACTTTTCTGCAAGGTTTTTGATGGTTACTAACAAAATAAGAAATATGAAAAAAATATGAAGAATATAAAAAGGCTCTTGACTAAAACATCAATAAATAAATATCAAAACTGAAGAAAAGTAGCTATTATGCAATAGTTGAATAACTTCAAAACTATCATGACGGAGAATTATCAGTAAGCATAATGTAACTTTTCAGAGACATCATATGTATGTTGTGATGCTAACGTTTTATGATAAGGCTGTACTTATCATTTTGAATAAATTTATGAATCCTCAATTGATGTTTTTAAAGTTTAATTGCAAAAAGCATAATATATACAGTTGAATAGGATAAATGGAAAACCAAGATGAATAACACATTAAATAATTATTTTTTCTGCTTCGTGAGTAGAACAAACAACTCAAATATCCTCTGCCACAGCGTTTTCATGAATTTCTGAGCCCAAGCAACAAGTGTCTTAGAAGGCATTTTTGTGTTAAATCTCTATAAAAGCTTGACGCATCTTAAAATCTTCTGTCATTTTCTCGTAAAAACAACATAAAATATTAACAAAAAATATAAAAAATAATTACAAAAAAGCTAATTAAAAGTTTTATTAGCTGAAACTCGTCATGGTTTCCACCCCATTAACTCAATGCTATTGGATGTATTTTGTGCATGTAGTGTGTCAACGAGCAATGTAAGGCGCTGTTAATTACTCACCAGCAAAAAAACATCATTAATCTATCGACTCCCAGCCATTTATCTAACCATCCAAGCATTCATCCGTTCAATCATTCATTCAATCAGCTATCCATCCCTTCATTCATTAATCTATCCATCCCTTCATTCATTAATCTATCCATCCATTCATCTATACATCTTTTCAAATATCCATTCATTTATCCATCTATTTATCTATTCATTCATTTCTATTTATTCATCCACTTATCCATAGGTTTGTTAATCTATTCATCCATATATTCTTAACAACATTCATTCAACCATCGATCCAATAAGCATTGGTCATCCAAATATCCATCCTCCATCTAATCATTTCATTTTTCTATACTTATCCATTTCTGTCACTGATTGAAATCTTCATTCAATCTTTATTTCAAGCATTCAACCACAATCGTTTATTCAGTTTTTTTACATTTGTCCATTTATTCGATTTCTATCATCCCTCGTGATTCATTCATCTAACCATCCATCCATTTACCCACCTACCCATCAATTCATTCATCCACCTATTCATGGTAGCAATTCATCCTCTCCTATCATACCATATCTCATGTTTGGCTGCATTCAAAAAGTCATGTGATTTATATGAGGTTGTATTTCATGTTTGCAATCAATGATGTCTGAGATGGGTTGAAGTTTATCATGGATTGTGGTGTGAGGTGATGTGGTAGGATGTGATGTGATGTGGTGTGTTGGGGTGTGGTAGGATGTGATGTTGTGTTGGAGTCTATTGGGGTATGGTATGGTGTAGTCAGAACAAATTTCATGTAGTGGGGTGCAAAAGGGTGTGATGGGGTATTTTGCTGTAATGTGGTTTGGTACAGTTCAGTGTGATGAAGTGAGTTTTTTCTAAATATTATTTATTGAAGTGTGGAATTGTATGAGGTCATGTGAGGTAGTGTTGTGCGGTGTTTTTGTATTTAATGCTTTTTGGTGTCGTGTCATGGTATGAATGTGGTGTCTAATATATTTTCGATTGAAGCTACCAAGTTCATTCTTAATTCAAAGTATAAAAATTATTTTAAATACTTTGAATAATTTTTTGAATATATATAATAAAAATTTTTTTGAAATGAAAGTACTCTTTTGAATGGTCAAATAGCTTTCATTTGGTGACAAGCAAACAAAACTTCAATAGAGATTCTTGTGACTAGCAATATTAATTTCAAAATATTATTTCATCTTATGAAAAATATCTCGTGTCTATATATATGTACAACTGAGATACCATTATATATATTCTATTTATTGTTTGATAAAAACTAAAATAATTATTTTTCATGAGTTCGTTTTAACACTTCCAAAAGGGCTGCCATGTTTGATTATTTTGTTTTTGAGATATTATTTTTCAATTTTTTGAATTACTTTTGACACGTACAAAGTCCAAATAAAGCCTTTTGTTGGGTTTTTTTTCTAAATTTTTTTTCAATTTTTGTACATCATATTATATTATATGTTATTATATTATAGCAACTCAAAAGTCATGAAAAAATTATTACATTCACGTAAGAAATTTTTTGAATGCATCTTGACGTAGGGGAAATAAACTTTTCAGAAGTAATCTTTTATTTCATCGGCCATCAGCAAAACCTGCTGAAGGAGAATAATATATTGGAAAAAGTGCAAAACTATTTTCTAAAAAATGCTTATCTTTTGAAAAATTATATAAAGAAATCGTCAAAGTCTTCAAAGAATATCGTGTAAAATGCATTCAATAGCGCACCATCAAATCTGCTCAAACCATAGCGTACAGTTTTTATCTAGCATATTTCACTTATCTTTGAAGAACGTTAATTTGCAGTTGACGTCAATATAATCTAATAATTGTTTTATTATACATTAATCTTCATTGAATATTAATTTGATATTTTTAAAACATCAAAATAAGAGCTCAAAATCGTTGCTTTACTATATCTTAAGGAGTTTTCATTCCCTGCATTGACGCCTTTTACGAAGTATCCCAGTGTTAAACAAACATGGAAATTAAGTATCAAATATGCGAAAAAGAATTGTCGTGTATCAAATAAAACTAAAAATAACTGTAAACTGGTTAAAAATTGTAGTAAAAACTAATAGACAAGTTTAAAAACTAGTGCCAATGTTAATGGTCCTTAATGAAAACCATACGAGAAACTATAACAAATTTTAACCATAATATTACGGACTTTAACATCGTGAAATTAATAACAAGTAGAAGGGAAAGAGGTGGTTTAAATTAATGGAATTATCGAGTAAGTTGAAAAATCTTTCAAGAAACTTATAAAAATTTATTAATGTATAATGAAATATAACTTATAAATAATATGAATATATATTTATTATGTGCAAAAAAACTCAGTTTTTCAAATGCAATGTTTTGCTACATAATAGGGTCTAATCAGTGTTAATTCCAGGATTAAACTATTTATTTTTATAAAATAAAATCAGTCTAGTTATTTTAATTTATAAATTTCAAATTCTAACAAAATATTCAATTATTTTTGTTTTTTATGTAAGAACTAATTTCAATATTTTTCAACTACCCTCTGGAGCTCAAATGCACTTGAAAAGGCTCCTATCTTTTTGGAGCCATTTTATAATATGGCTTATCTGTTAAGGAGATATCTTTCTTAAGGATGGTCAGTATATAGAAATTTAAGTAATATAAGTAAAAAATATCAATATTGATATTTTTATAAAGGAAAACAAGCAAAGATTTTTATGATTATGATGTGGTAATGTGACACAGCTGTAATGTGGACAAGTTATCGTGGGTTTACTTATATAGATTAGGACATATTTGGTTCTATTGTTATAGCTTCTTGTGTAAACAGTTTTTGTCTAAAATTTATCGTGGTTTTCGATAAGTTTAAACTTGAATATTTATTGAGATACATGTCGTTTATGTATATATAATATAGACAATAGTGAAGTTGATAAGAATAAAAATAATAAGGATAATAATAATGAAGATGAGAATTAGAAATAATATCAATGAGCACTTATCAAAACTTGTTATAGACATCTCATGGATCTATTGAAGGTATTCCTTCTCTCATTCACTTCAAAAATGAAGGACTCCTAAGTGCATTTATTTTTTTAAAAGCATTTTGAACGAGACTCAAAGATGAGTTGGACTTGGGAATGAAAAATTTATTTATTGCTTCAACATTAAGACCAAACCAAAATAATTAATGGTTTGTATAAAGATAATTATTGGAGCTTATAAAAATGACTATTATAGTTTTCAAAAAAATATTACGAAACTGCATAAAAATAACAAAAATCTTATTAGTTTTGTTCTTTGACCATAAAAAACTTCTTTCTTGACTTTCTTTATCAATCAAATTAACTTATAACGTACTGAGGTATATATAACACCCACTAACGACTCAGGCTTCATTAATTTTGTATTTAATGTTGATAAATCTTGAGGAGACTGATTTTTTGAGTGCTTTTCCATAAAGTTTGCTAAACTTAATTATTCTTATGAAAAATTCATCTAGTTTGTTAATTCAATCACGTTTTTGGTTTGAATTTTTTTTTTTAATCTTTATTGTATTCAACAAATGTTTAACTAAATATTTAAATTCATCATAAACTAAAAATTACAGTTTTCAAACACAAATTATTATTTTTAAAACGCTCAAAATATAGATGAAATTCACTATAAAAAATAAAAAATTTCTCCAAAAACTAAAAATTTGGAAAAAACAATTTAAACTTTAATTGGAATTGCATTTTTTATAAAAAGTTAATCGAAGGTTAATTTTTCTATCAGTTCTTGTTATCAAGATGAATAGCAGCAATAAAAGTAGCGATTGGCTGTAGCTATGCCGAATATGTTTTTTTATAAATCATTGTAACACTATTGGGCTTAGAAATTCATATATGATAGGACGCAATTTATAATGTTATTTTGGAGTAGAACTGTTTTATTGCTAATATGATTATATTCATTATTAATGTTTATTTTCCAAAAAAATTTTTTAAATATTTTTATTGATTTTATTAACTTATTATTATTATTGTTATTATTACTATTATTATTATTATTCTTATTATTATTATTATTATTATTATTATTAGTAGTAGTAGTAGTAGTAGTAGTAGTAGTAGTAGTAGTAGTAGTAGTAGTAGTAGTAGTAGTAGTAGTAGTAGTAGTAGTAGTAGTAGTAGTAGTAGTAGTAGTAGTAGTAGTAGTAGTAGTAGTAGTAGTAGTAGTAGTAGTAGTAGTAGTAGTAGTAGTAGTAGTAGTAGTAGTAGTAGTAGTAGTAGTAGTAGTAGTAGTAGTAGTAGTAGTAGTAGTAGTAGTAGTAGTAGTAGTAGTAGTAGTAGTAGTAGTAGTAGTAGTAGTAGTAGTAGTAGTAGTAGTAGTAGTAGTAGTAGTAGTAGTAGTAGTAGTAGTAGTAGTAGTAGTAGTAGTAGTAGTAGTAGTAGTAGTAGTAGTAGTAGTAGTAGTAGTAGTAGTAGTAGTAGTAGTAGTAGTAGTAGTAGTAGTAGTAGTAGTAGTAGTAGTAGTAGTAGTAGTAGTAGTAGTAGTAGTAGTAGTAGTAGTAGTAGTAGTAGTAGTAGTAGTAGTAGTAGTAGTAGTAGTAGTAGTAGTAGTAGTAGTAGTAGTAGTAGTAGTAGTAGTAGTAGTAGTAGTAGTAGTAGTAGTAGTAGTAGTAGTAGCATTAATACAAATATTATATGGTATTAGCACAAGGATTTTGTATCGTAGCCTTTTCAGTCGTCTGAAGAGGATGAAAAGTCGGAAAGGTAAGATCTGGCAGTATCTGATGCATGCAAGACCTTTCTTTACGACTTTCCCATCTCTTTGTCGTCACTTTTTCATCATTATTTTCAATATTATTTGTTGATTTCTTTCTATATAGGGCTTAGCTTAAAATTGTAGTTTGATTACAGAATAAGTTTTTAGTAGTATTCATTAAATTTGAATTTAATTTAAATTTCGTGAATTTTGATGTTGAAACTACCATGGCTATCATTTGCAACAATCAGTACTTAATTCACGAAACATCTCGTTGTCAATGTTAATCATGCATTAGGTTGGCTACTGTAAGGTCGGCTATCAAGAGATCGTTGTTAGTTATAACATGTTTACCCACTTTACTGTATGTAGACAAGCTGTTATGAAAGCTAATATTGTAAGTTTCTTGTTCAAACCATTAATAAAAGGAATTTCAAGGCAAAAAGCTTATAATAGCAAGTAAAAATTTCTAAAATACAGTGTTAATTTACTCATAATGTGTTTGAATTTGAAGAAGTCAATGAGAGTTATATAGAAATTTTTATCAATTTTCGATAAAAATGTAATCTCAATTATGTTTGATAATGGCTGCTTCAAAGATTGTGTTGTTTGAAGAAGAGATACGAAGTTTCGTTTTGAATTTTCAAGGCTTTCAAGCTTTATCTTTTCGTTTCAAAAGTTCCGTATTATATGCACTCATAAACTAAAAACTTTAACTAATACAGAATATTCTCTACCAAATGTTTAGCTTATATTATCCGGTGAAAGTAATGTAATGAGCTAAATCGAAGAATATTTGATGTTAGTGGGCAATTGAAAAGATAATAAATTTTAAAGTGATTAATAATGCTATTTTTGATACTAAAAATTTTTCTTGCAACTTGTCTGTTCATGCAATTTTATTATATTTTCGTCTTTTCTGTTATTAATAAACATTCACGTTTAATAGTTTCATGAAACTTTATTTAAAGTTGAACCTTTTGACAATATAATGGCTATTATTATTCATTTTAAAAGCTACTTTCGTAGAAGATTCGGAGAGTAAATATGTTTAAGCCTTAGCAGACAATTATTGAAAAATACAAAATTTATTTAAGAAAACTGAGAACCCATGTCTAACGTTTCAAAATAATACGAATTATATTGAAAATTTTTTGCTTCATTAAAATCTCTGGTATACATGTATGTAACGATTTCTATAGTTCTATATGTTATTGAAAGTTTTGGAAGTTAAAAAAAATTCTTTTGAAACTCAGAAACAGTAAATTGAAGTTGAGTAATAAAGCAAAGAAAGATAAAGAAAGTTTAGAACAGTAATATGAAGTAATAGAAAACGATTGCTTTAAAAAGATCATGTGAAATCCAAAACATTTATTCCCATAGAAAGTGGGATTTTTGAAGCCTCCAGAAAAAGTAGAACTGATTCGAAAAATTTCAATGTGCTTATTCAAGTCTTGCTTACCGAAGCGTGTACCTCGTTAAATATTTTTCCATACTTTTTTGATTGACAAAATCTTTCAAACTTTTTATCGCTTTATTGATATAAAAATCTAGTGCAATATTTGGTTAAAGGCGAACTTCACTTGAAAAAGAAAATTTTGCATCTTGTGTGTGGTTGTGGTTACGGGGATCGAAGTTCAGACATCATTGTAATAGAACAGTTATTCAGCTCATGATTGCATAATATTTGTGGAAAATTTTTCAAAAATTGATCCAGTTGGTTACATAAAATGATTTTGACAGGTGTGGTTTTATTACGTCTAATTTTTTAAGTGTTTATAGGGAAAATTTTGCTAAATACTTATAAAGGCTAAAAAGTTTTTTGAAATAATAATTTTTTTCTAAATTAATGTATCATGTGTGATAAATAAAATTATATTGATAAAAGTTACATTTTACTCTTAAGTTGAAAATCCTTCAATCTTACCTCAAAGGTATCCATAGTGAAAGATTCTCTAAATCTAAATATGGGAATGAAATTGAAATAAAACCAAAAATATCAGATATAAAGCTAATGAAAACATCAATAAAAATTGCTCAAACTCAAAAGGGAATGAGTGAATCTGTAGGGCATGAAATTACCCCTCAATTTCTGTCACCACCAGCACTCACTTTAGAGGCTCGCATCTTGAACAATGATTTTGGAATTCCACCAGTTGACTTTCATCGTCCATCACTTGAAAAACAATTTCCATTACATCTTTTGGAAGATCCCAACATCAATGCATTGAAGGATTCTAATGAAATAACTTGGTTATTAATAATATTGTAACATTTTAAAACTTAAATTAGCATATGCAATGGGTGAAAATACAATAATTACTTTTTATAAAACTAATCTTGTATATATTTCAACCCATGAATAGCAGTGAGGACCGAGGTTTAGATGCAGCTTTGAAGGTACGTAAGGGAGGTTGTATGCAAAGTCGCATTAGGACTGCTGATTTAAAGGTGCTGTTTAATTTTATATTAATCATTTCAGGGTAACTTATTGTTCAGTGAAATTTTTGTTTTATTGCCTAAGGTAATAATATTGAAGTTATTATACAAAATATATAGTAATAATTTTGAAGTTTTTATCTAGAATAATGTATAAAGTCATTGGTTAATCATTTTTGATTGTTTCTCAAATTCATTGAGCAAGTACCCATTAGCTGCACCAATTCACAGAACAAAGCCACCTGCAAGTGCTCCAAACGCAGGCACCATCCCCACTACTTCCAACCACACCAACACTGCAATGATACCACCATCAACAACAATATCTACTATGACAAGTTACCTGCTTATTGTACTGTCTTATCTCGACCTCCATTGGGGATTATGCGTAATGTTCGCATACTTCCCTCAGAGCTTGAGTTGCAAGAAAATGAAGACAAATCTTTGATGTTTGATAAGGTGGGTGTTTTGTGGGGTTTAGATAGATGTATGCTTTGTTAAAGTTGGTTTGAATGCTTTGATACATCTAGTGTTATGCAGTTTTGGGTTAATTTTTCATATATATAATGTAATACATAGTTGGGTTGAATTTGCTTTTTCATTTGGTATAGTACTTTTTAATGTTAAAATGAGTAGTTTTGATAAATACACCACTATATTGATTGAAACTATAAAGTATTATAATATTTAAAATTACCCATATTGATTTGAGTTTAATATCAACATGAACCAGAAGTTTATTATACCCATATGAAATTTAAAATTTTATCAAAAACAGTCTATAATTAATTATCTTTAGTTATTGAAGTATCTCAAAGAAGTAGGACGTTTATCATGGGAGTTTTAAATTGACTGACACTAGATAATGTAGATACTCTTACGAAAAGCTGTATTAAGTTTCTCAATAAACCTTAGTGTTTGTTTCTATTATATATGAAGTTTTAAATATTTGACAAGTCGGTCTCATGATATGCCTATAATTTCAAAATGACAATATGAACAATGACAGTTGCGTAGAGACATTTGAATAAATCAACTTTGAATTTTTGATTGTTATGTAATTTTGACCAATGTTGAAATGTTAAACTATGATTGTAAACAAGTTGAACTATGGTTGAGAACAATTCAAAAAGGTTTTTTTAATTAAGTTTAACTTGAAGAATTTAATGTATTACTATTTTAAATGCTTTTTAAAATTTCAATAACTTAAAAGGTGTTTCTATTCTGAAAAGTTGAAATAGTAATGAGTTTTTAGATAATTGATTTCACCATTCTAATGATTAATATAATGTTTTTTAGATTAGTAATGTTCACTTATAATTTCAACGAAATGAGTTTTTTCATAAATTTTTGTTCTCAAAAGTACCCCTTAAAACATATCAAACTTTGTGTTATATTTACACTACTACATGCATAGTCTAGCAGCTTGATCATGTTACATTCCTTCACATGCAACCCACAACAATATTTTATATAGCAGTTATAATCCTCTCAATTCCAGATTCCTGCCTACCAAAGCTGCTTTTCAAACAGCACAAAATATGACAAAACTTTCCATTTTGACCCACACAATACAGACAACACTACACTACACTCTGATGATACAAAGTACTGCAACTGCGATAAGAAGAATATTAATGAGCAGATTAATAGAGGGAATAACTATGGACTTCGCTTCAGAAGTCGAACCAGAGGGTGTTCAAGGGTTAATGCGACCAATAATAACCACAGTTTCACATATAACAACAATAATAATGTATATAGCAATACTATTAATAATGATACTACGGATATACCGAACATCAACTTCGATCCTTCTAATACCTCTACAAACGTGTGTAATGATTGTGGTGGTTGTGTGAAAGATGACACGCCGTCGAGTCTAACTTCCACTAACAGGAACATATGGGGCAGCAATGCAGACACAGCTGATGATAATTCTGTTGGTTTTATTGTTATAATTTCAGTTATAATATTATATTAGTTGGTTTTATCCTAGTTTTTTTAGCGTTATATAAATTCACGTTATTACTATTACTAGCCTTAATATGTGAGAATTTGTTGTTAAACGGTTTTATTTTAAAAAATATAGCATATTTAAGTTGTGGCCTAGAAACTTCTGAAGTTTACGCCACGTTAGCATGCTAAGGTATAAAGATAGATGGCTGAAATTATGGGGAATTATAGTTTATTTGCTCTTAATACATGCATGTAATCGACGCAAGTTTTTAAAACATTATTTATTTAAAATTTGTTAAGATGTTTCTGATGTCAATTTGATTTTACTTTGTATTTAATGCTTAATTTCAATGTATTGTAGTTCAAATGAGGGTTTTTCAATGTATTCATTTAATGAATTATCTGGTTAATCGTATTTTTTCATCACATCATAATCATTCATGGACATTCCTATCTTCTATAAGTAATAATATCATATCTCCTTGATCGATTACATATTCAATAATACTATCATTATTAATCTTTATTCATATCTTCATTTTATTTTCATTTCAAAATTATTTAGTTTATCATCTCAAAATTGAGAGTGCTTTCGCGTTATAACCTGGATAACATTTGGCTTCGTTAGTCGATACCAACAAACTGATATTCTGGTATCGTTTTCATTTGGTTTGGCGGATGATTTTTCTTTTTGCTGGCAACGGCAAGGCAAACTGCCCAAGTGTGGGAACGGCGGATCTTGAATTCAATAATTTCAAGTTGGATGTAAGCTCGGGCTGGCAGTCTATAAAAATTTTTCCCAAATAAATGGCTTTTTTATTTATTACTCTGTTCTAGTATCAATAATCTAGTTTAACGTCATGCCTAGGTCCATATTAATATCATTTTTCTATTTCTTTAATTATTATTATTATTGTTACTTTTGCACAGAAACAACGCAGGACTTTGTACATGGGAAGGATTCCCAGAGGTTTGTCATCCATGCAACTGAGGTGATGATATTGATATAAGAATTAAATAACAATATTATTTTTAATTTTTTTTAATTTATGTTATAGAATAATAATAAGATACTAATGGGAGAAATAATAATACTTGTAAAATTAAGATGATAACGAAGATAATATTGATCGTGAAAAGTCAATTTGTAGATACTAGATCATAATTAGGAACATTGTCAATCAATCAATCAAATCCTTTTTATAGCCCGTTTTCCTTTACCAAGGGTTGGGCTTTTGAAATTTCTATCTCGAAGTCGGCCTTTCCATTCAGAGCGATCGAGTGGATCCGCACAAACCATGTCTAGCTTTCTTTTATCGTTCAATATGAGCTCATTCCGAGTCTTTTTGGGCCTACCAGACTTCTTGCAAATATCTAAATCCAACTTTCGCACTTGAGAAATCCAACCCACGCTACGCCCTACATATCCAAACCACCTCATCCTGCTTGTACGAAGAACTAACTCAACATCCTGAATGCCAAGTTTTGAAAAGAGTGAGTGAGAGCAAACGTTATCATTCGAACCAGAAACCATTAGCTTTGTCTTACCCATATTTACCCTCAACCCCTTTTTCTCCATCTCCGATCTCCATGTTCTCAACTTCACTAAAAGTTCATCCATGGACTGAGCACTCACCCTTAAGTCGTCAGCATACAAGATCTCCCTAGGGCAACCTGTACGAAACTCCATAGATAAAGCTTCCAGCACAATAACAATAAGTAATGGACTAAGAACAGAACCTTGATAGACACCTACCCGAACATCAAACGAGTTGCTATATTCATCACCAACTCTCACCCTACTTCTTACTTCCTTGTACATGGATTGTACAATTCTCACAAGCCATTCATCAATTTTCAATTTTCGCATACTCCACCAAATCACTTCCCGTGGCACTCTGTCAAAGGCATTCTCTAGATCAATGAATGCTAAGTAGAGGGGCTTACCAGCAACCAGATGCTTTTCCTGTAACTGACGGAGGATAAATATGGTATCAGTTGTACCCCGACTTTGCATAAAACCACATTGGATATCATTAATCACCACCCTCTGTCTGATAAAACCTTCCACTACGCGCTCCAAAACCTTCATGACCTGATCAATTAACTTTAAACCCCTATAGTTAGACCTGTTTAAGGCATCACCTTTACCCTTATATACACTGACTATGTGACTTTCCTTCCACTCAGACGGTATATGGTTCCCAAAGATGATGTCTTCAATGAGATCTCGAATCATACTAGCACCACTTGAACCTGCGGCCTTGAGCATCTCAGCAACAATACCTGAAGGACCCGCTGCTTTCCCTTTCATCTTATTAATGGCCTTTCTAACTATTGCTATAGTGATATGTTCGCTGGAACCTTCCACGGGACAGACTTCGGACAAACCACCTGGGTTCCATGAAAACTCCACATTGAGACGGTGCATATAATGCTCTCTCCATGCTTCTTTTTTGGAATCAACATTCAGGGACATTTGGCCATTATTATTTCTCACCGGTTTATCTCCAATGACGTCCTGGTTCTCTCATCGGATCTGGGATTGATTTGTTTGAACGCAATCTTGGCATCAGTTTTGGCTATGTGCACAGCAAGGTTGGATGCACGTTTAGCAACTTGATAAGCATCTCTGTCCCCTGCTTTCCATACTTTGAAACATTTGCGTTTGTGGGACACAGCTTGCTGCACCTTTTCATTCCACAACCAAGTCTGCCTCTTCCAGGTATGTTTTGCAGAGACTCCACAAACCTGTTTTGTAGCATTAATCAAATTGTTTTTCAGGTACTTCCAACGCTCATCCAAAGTTTTACCAGTTTCATTTCCTTGGATTGATGCATTGAAGCAATTACAAAATTCAACTTGATTTCCAAAGTCTCTTAGTTTCCAGACTTTTGTACGAGGAACAAACTTTCTTTTGGGGTGAGCATGAGTGCAAACCTTGAAGTCACCGACCACTAGTCTATGCTGTGTTGCACACTCCTCCCCAACAATGACTTTCACATTAGAGACCATTTTTCTAAAACTTTTCTTATACAATATGTAGTCAATTTGGGTTTTACATTCTCTTGACTGGTATGTAACCAGATGTTCAAATTTTTTCTTGAACCACGAGTTACCAACAACCAGCTCATTGGCAACAGCAAATTCCAGCAGTCTTTCACCTTCATTGTTTTTTTTTTCCCAAAGCCTGTCCACCATGCACATCTTCAAAAGCAGTAGTGTGATCCTATATGTCTCCACTTATGATTAGCTGTTCCGAAGATGAAACTCTAGCTATGGTGGATTGAAGCACATAATAGAATTGATCTTTTACACTCTCACTAAGGTTAGCTTGAGGTGCATAAACACTCACAAAAACAAACAACTGATCCAACCACCATTCGAATGAGAATGATTCTATCTGAGACTCTAATCACTTCAAACACTTTCTCCCACCACTTCTCAGCCAGTAGAATTCCTACACCACAAGTGCCCTCATCATTCCCACAACCAAAATACTTATATCGAGAGACTCTGCCTGCAATAAGTTTAAGGTTGGTCTTCCAACGAGTCTCTTGTAAACAACACAGATCGACTCTCCTCCTTGACATGGTTTCCACCACTTCAGAAGCCTTCCCCCTCATCGAACCAACATCTAAAGATCCGACTCGATTGTGATAAGATTAACAATAAGAATAATAGTGGTAATTTGAATAATAACCCCTTTAAAAAATAATAATATCGATATTATTTAAGTAATCATAATAGAAAATAAACTATACATTAGATACCTTTTTATTAGCTTAATCAATATGTAATGTGGAGTGGTTGGGTGATCTAATATTGTTAACCTTGTATGATCAATCAAATCCTTCTCATAGCCCTTTTTCTCCTTTACCAAGGGTTTGAATTTTTGAAAGTTCTATCTTGAAGTCGACCTTTTTATTCAGAGCCATCGAGTGAATCCACACAAACCATTTTTAGCTTCCTTTTATCATTCAATATAAGCTCGTTCCAAGTCTTTTTGGGCCTACCAGGCTTCTTGCAAGTATCTAAATCCAACTTTCGCACCTGAGAGATCCAACCCACGCTACGCTCTACTTGTTCAAACCACCTCATCCTGCTTGTACGAAGAACTACCTCAACATCCCTATGAAAGTTTTGAAAGTAGTGAGTGAGAACAAACTTTATCATTTGTTTTGATGTTGCACATCCAGCGAATCATGGCAAGGTCCTTTTCGTATGAGTAGTTCAAAAATCCCCAGTGTTCCACGTTCATACGTAATATTTTGTGAACGGATGTACCAAATAACCGTACACTGATGTTTGATCATTTCGATTAAATGTCCTTAATAAGTTCGAAAACCTCAAAAGCTGGTTTTGTTGTTTTGTTTTTAGTTAGTAATCTTCAAATTTCGGTTTTAAAGTTTTTCATAAACAACTGTAGAAGAATTTTATTGAATCTCATTTTTTCGGAATTCAAAAAACCGTACAATTTCAGACTCAAGTGTTGAAGTTAATTTAAATATTATGTTGTTTTGTATTATTTTTTTGTTATTATGATTATTATTGTTTTTTTAATCATTTTTATTATTGTATTTCATAGGAAGTTGTTTGAGAGATTTGGACGCATAGCCCATTGCAGTGTTCACTTCAGAGAAATGGGGTTTCTACTCTTAATAATAATAATAATAATAATCATTTTTTTAGATCGACTATTAGTTGGGGCTCGTTAGCTCAACAGATGTTTCACAGGGCGCTGCTCCTTGTGTACTTAATGTCGGCCCACGCGGGATCGAACCCGGTACTTTTAAATGATTAGTCTAATGCTCTACCACTGAGCTATATGGGCCGACGTCAGCATTAAGTACACAAGGAGTAGCGCCCTGGGAAACATCTGTTGAGCTAACAAAACCCAAACTTGGGGCGCCTAATGGTCTATAATAATAATAATAATAATAATAATAAGAATAATAAAAGTCATAACAACAATATATTTTTCATATTTTTAATTAGTTTCCAAAGTGCATTAGTTTCAATCATATTGATGTGTTGTTGTTGGTGTTACTTTAGAGACAACTACGGCTTTGTGACGTTTGCAAGACATGGGGATGCGGTCAGAGCTATTGAAAGTAGCTTATCATAATTATGTTTTGTTTATTCATATTTTCATCATGGCTAATGTATATATAATTTTTTTTCTTGTTTTCTCTGGTTATACTCAAACAAAATTTGACTAGCAGCAACTTAATTTCTTAAATTTCTTTATTACTTTGTTATTAATATAACTATTTATATATTGTCATATATTATCATCATCATCTTTTCTATTACATTAATCTCGATATTATCATTATCTTATCATCATTTTTATTTTTATCATCAATCTAGAGAGCAGGGAGATGCATGAGTGCAGAGGGTGGGATGTATGTTTCGGAGGCAGAAGGAGGTTCTGTGAAGCTGACTACATCGACCTTGGTGGGGATGAGAGGATGATCAATGAGTAGCACTCATAATAATAATGATAATAATTTGAGTAATAATATCAATAAAAAGATCATTTTCATTATTAAACTTATAAGAATGGTTCAAGTGATAGCATTTTTTTGTTCTAACTGTTTAATAAATTTTCCATAATTAAAATAAAAATCAAGATATTATTAAAATTTAAAATAGTTTAATGGATAACAATAAAATAGAAATAACCATATAATCGCCCCTCCTTCTTATAGTCTTCTGCTATTTGAGCGCCTCTGCTGCAAACCTAGTTTGCAAACTGTGCGCCATAGAAAAACATGAATAATATTAATAACCAGTAATAATCAAATTAATAATATGGCGCATGAGCAGACGGGAGTCACCAAGTGAGAGAGGAGTATGAGGTGGCCAGCAAAAGTGGACCCAGTTTCAATGAACTTCTCAGCCAGGCTTTCAGGCATAGGAGTTAATGGACATTATTGTCATTATCATTTTTGATGTTTCCACCATTCTATCATAACTGATTGATTTTGAAAACATACTCTTGCATTTCAGTTTGATATGATTCATCTTTCATTTGAGTTGATCCTCATTATTAAAAGGGTTTCCTGTGGTTCGTTTGGTTTCACTGTTATACTCATACTTCCACCTTTCAAAAACTATTTCAAACTATATGTTTTTTATCTTAATCCCTCATTTCTTATCTGCTGTTTTATGTTATATCTAAAAAATATTTGGTTGCTAGGACGTCAAAATTTGATGATAAAAGATAATAGCTAAATAAGTATTAGAATTCCACGTTATCAATAGCTTTAAATTGAACAGTCAAATTTTCAAGTATAACTTAATCAGGATACAAAGTTTATGTTGGTTTTCTAATCTCAAAAACCAAGCTAAAAAATTATAGTAACTCATAGTTTATTATGAAATAGTTTATTTTAACTTTTTGTGTTTAAGTTAAAAATTTTTTGTTTACGAGATTATTTTTTGCAGTGTGATATAGTTATCTTTTTGTTTCACTTGAATGTATAAAACCTTGTATAAAGTCTAACATATTATGGGCATATCTGTGGTGGCGTCATGGTATTATATTATTTTTATTTATGTTTGAAGATTCTTATGGTATGTTTTTTATGTTTTATTCATTTTAACTATAAAAATTTCTATGCATTCACTATTAATGAAATTGTATTTTTCGATAATCTTTTCTATAAAAGCTATATTGTTTGCTGATTATGATCGTACGTGTGCAAAATCACATAAGATAGTGTTTTATTTTCCATTCAATAATATTTTCTGTCATTTTGATAGTTTCCCGTTCTAATAAATAATTTTTGCAACCAATTAGATATTTTTCCAAATAAATATGCTTGAACTAACACATTGTCTTTCTTCAAATCCACTCGTGCGGGCTGTGAATGGTAAATACATATACAAAAATCTATCCATTCAAGTATTATTCGGACTGAGCAAAAAGCGTATCACAAATGAACGCTTATTTAAACCATTAGTTTTTATATAATTAACAGATATTTTTTATACTAGTGTTGTAAATACATTTGAACACTCCTACAAGCCAAACACTGCTCGTCAACAAATCTAACGCATAACCGATAAAAATACTCAAATCAGTTTAGAAAAATGTTTATTTCACATAGTTGTTATGCCATGTGTCACTGGTACCAATGAAATTACATCAAGAATACAACCCTCACAAAACGTGGTTTAACGTTGTCAGCACTTGGATGGGGCATTGATCACTTTATGTTGACATTTGAAAACACTCTGAAAAGTTCGTAAATAAAATTTTTAAAAAGACAATGAATTTTGACCCATGTAAAAAAGTGTGAACTTTATTGCAATGAATATATTGAGAAAAAATCAAAAACAATGTTCTTTTTAAAAAGCCATAAAACACTGCATCTGCTATGACAGACAATAGGAAAGCTTAAGGTCTTTAAGGATGTCTACATGGCTCGCTATAAAGAATACAAAAACAAGCTTTTGGTTTTCCACAAAGACAACTAAGAGATTTTTTGAATAGAAGGTTTCTAAAAACCATCGCAATTACTTTTTTAATTTAAAATATGATTTTTAAAGTTATATTATTAGTTACCTGATGATGAAATAGAAAACATAGAGAAACTTCGTGTCAACAAAAAATTAAACATCTAATATATCATGTTTCAGTGAGAGTTTACAATATCTTTAGAAACTATTTGAATTTTATTTTTTAACTTTGAGATCCAAATTTTTATTTAAAAATCCGACTTAACGTTTTAAAAGCACATCGTGAAAAATTTTGCTGCTTTTCGATAAAAATATATTAAATTACATTAATAAATCTGTGACTTTTCATATGGTCATACAATATCTATTTTGGTTTTTAAAAGGCATCGTATGCTCTTAGTGAAATTTGATTTTTTGAAATATACTTTTTGGTTTATGCGAAATTCATTTAGAAAACATGTAAAACAAATTTTATTCAACTGAAATTTTTGATAAGTACAATCTTATGGTAATTCATTCGTCAAGTTATGGTGAAATTATTAGATATATTACATTGTCTTTTAAGAAATTCCTCATAAATCAAGAAACATCTTAAAAAATTCAAATTTATTAAGAACATACGATGTCTCTTAGAAGCTACATTACCACCCACCATGAGGTGGGTCTCTACTCTTCTAGTACTCAACTCAAACTGCTCAAAATCAAACATTTGAAGACTTTATTTTCTAAATTCCAATCATTAAATTATAAAATTAGTAATGTCATGTAAAGCGGTATTTATAAAACGCTTTTCCTTATAGATCAAAGCGCTTGCTACAAATTTAATGTAGCGAAAACACACTGTAGAACAGGTACTAATTGTCGGCCCATGCGGGATCGAACCCGGTAACTTTAGATAATTAGTCTAACGATCAACCATTGAGCTACAGGGACCGTAAAACTACTTGTGTAAGTTTTACTAAAAAGGACTTTAGTAAGTCGACATTGAGTGAGTTATTTAAAGTGGGATGCTCATAATGATTCACATCAAACGAAGCTATTCATGAACCGATGATCGATTTCGTCAGTTTGATTTGGGACAAGCTTCATGTTGGTCACTTTTTGAAAGTCTTCGATTTAATAAGTTTTGAACTAGGCTAATATAGATAAAAATAAATAGATTTATATTCTATTTTTAATTATTCGTTCGAAATTCTCATGAGTTCGTATTTTTGTGACCTCATTATTTCTTAATTTTAATTTAAGTTTGTCAGTGATTAATTTTTTTCATTAAATAAAATAGAAGTAATAATATACCTTTATGAAATAAATGATTTACACATTTTAATTTTTAAAAATTTCCACCAGCTTTTTGAAACACTTATTGGCAACAGAGAACTGGCATCTTCATTTTGTTGTTTCATAAGAGGTTTCATACTCATCTTTTTCTTGGTGATATGTAATTTTGTTTTGAAGCTAGCTTGGTTAATGTTTCCTAAGAAGTCTTTAAGTGGTGTGCTGGTTTATTCAAATAGTTCAGTTTTATTTTCAATAGTTAAAATTTTAACAAAAAATTAATATACTCAAGGTTGATTATCTTCTATCGAAATTGAAGTCTTGTTCTAATGAATGGTTTAATAAAATCTAACTATCAGGTTTTTAAAAAATTGAATTACAGATTAGTTTTATTTTTTAATTAAATATATGAATAAAAAATTTCCTTTTAGATTATACTGCAGCACGTGTCTCAGTAACGGGTGAAGACTGCGGTCGTCTAATACATCTCCACTCAACTCTGTGTGAATATTTTTAGACTGTGGAGCAAAATAGAAAAAGTCATTTGAATTGAAAAAAATTTTTCATGGTCTAGGGCATCTGACGTTGAACTGCACCAAGCTTTGCGCCTGCTAAAAGCTTCGTGTTTTAATGAAAACTATTAGTGTTCGTAAATTTTCTCATTTCACCGAAACTCGGAAAAATTATTCATATTTTGTATTGTGTTTCTTTGGCTTGGCGGATTTTTTTTTTTGACAATGGCAAGAACTACCGAGTATGAAAATGACGAATCTTGAAATCGATGAAGTTAAGTTGGATCTTAGCTCGGGATGGCATTTTTGTGTAACTTTATTTTAATTTATTTATGTGAAAATTTCTTAATTAAATTTTTCTTTTATAATACACCATTAAAGAATATTAAATAAAAAAAATAATAATAAGTATTCATTTATTTTCAAATCATTTGAACTTTTGAACAAACTTTAATTTTAACATCTATAACTACCTATAATATTTTAATATTCTTGTTTCATCAAATCTGTGTGTTGACAGTGTTGATTGCTTATTTCTTTCGAGTTTTCGAGGCAAAAAACTGATTTATTTAACGAAATTAAATCCAAATAAGTAAGTAACAATGAGTTCATCCAAAAATACAACGAAAAACGGAAACAATGGCATTTTCAAGAGTGTTAATGAAATGGAGGGTAATGACAGTGTTGTAGAACTAGAAAGTGATATTAACAAAGCGGGCTGATTGAATACTTAAATTTCTAACAAGAACTTTCACTTACTTCATAATGAATGGGAAACTCAAAAAATAAAAAAAAAGTTGAAAACTTCTTGAAGTTTGAAAAAAAAGTAATTAATAGAATTGTATTGACACACGGAATCAAAACGACGCATATGAGCAATGACAGATTAACTAGCCTGGGTATAAAAATGAAATTTTTTCAAATGTTGAGCGTAATTTTAAGGTGAAGCTGCCAATCAAGTTATTCTATTCACATATGTTCCAATATTCAAAAATAGTTATGTATTAATATTAATAATAATCAAACAATACGAAACTAAAATAGTAGCCTACAATCAATATAATAAAATTAAATTCAATGGTTCACAAGTTCAATATAATGCACGAGGCTTTCCAATTTTGAAACAACTTTAGAATGATATCTTAGCCAATCATAAAGCAACGTGTATCAATATACTTGCGAACCGTCATTTTAATTATATCAAACAAAAGTACACTTTCTGCACATATATTCAGATGGCTTGTGTTTGTTGGTGCAGCCATGAAATGACATGTTCAAGTTTTTGCTTCTTCATCTCCTTCTCTAGTTCATGTCTTACTTTGCTGTGGTAGGAGTTTATCCAGCTTATCTGTGTAGATGGATGTTTGTTTCATTGTTTGTTTTTTTGTGTAAGTATGTGCAATGTAGTCACAATAAATTAAGAGTTATAGTTCAGAGTCAGTCTTTCTTTCATAATTTGACCGAAAATGATTTTTTTCCAAAAGCCAAACTGTAAAATGAATATAATTTCAGAACACTAGTAAGTTTGTTTGTTTCCATAATAATATCAATAAAACGGTTTCTCATACTTGAAAATGTTACGTTGTTTACGAAAAGCTTCGTATCTTAATAAACTGTACATTGTTCTGAAATTAAATTCTTTAACATAACGGTAAAAATGTATATATAAAATATAAACCATATACAACACACAAATAACAAAAATAAAATTTAAATCCTTATTGAAATAAGTGAAATTAAAAAAAAAATTAACCTTAAAAACACCAGTGTTGACACAATAACTACAACCTTCCCACTATCAATATAATAACCTTCCCTATCGAGATAATAACCTTCCCCATCAATATAATAACCTTCCCCCACCAATATAACATAAGAAACCTCTTGAGGAGTGAGTAATTCTTTTAGGATGAGTGTGGGCTGTATGGGGGCCAAGGTTAGTGCTTCGAATGTCAAGAAGCCTGTGTCTTGGAAGTTGTGCTGTTGTAGTGTTGTTGGGTGTTGAAGTTGTTAGTCAAAAGTCCAATAAAGAATAATCATAAATATTATTGTCAGTAATATTAATAAAAAGAATTTTCTATTACATATAGAATAAATGCTAAGGATGAAGAACAAAGAAAAATCCCACAAAATCAATGTTGGTTCCTAATGACGATCCCTCATAATCGTCAGTATGAAATGCTATAGAATTTCTGCCACTTTCATCATATTATCAATAATAATTTTCAATGTTACACTTTCATTTCTACCATAACAGCTAAGTCTTAATGTATATGAATAAATTGAAATATCAATAAGTCTATAACTAAATGCACACTTAACGAGAATGTATCAAAAGTCTCAAGATAGCTTATCAATCGATATTACAAAGTTTGCCGCAAGCTATATTTGCGAAAACATCTTCAGTATCGGTTTACAAATCATTTTCGTTATTAATAAATATATTTATGTTATTAATACATATATTTAAAAAAACCAACCTTAGTCTGGGCACGCACTATTTCCACCAGATTCTCAATCCTCAAGCCAAACTGCCCGTTCTCGTAAAAGCCCGGCTCTGTGGAGGATATTAATGATGAAAAATTTGCCAGACTGAGATTGGAACCCATGAATCTTGAACCAAGGTGTTGAAACTTTTAAATAAACTATTGTAAACAACAATGATTTTTTAAGTCGAAATAATAAACAATAAAAACTTAATAGAAAAATGGAAGCCTCACAGGTAGTTGAGAATGTTCCAAATGTAACGAAAGGCTTTGTACTTTTTACTTAAATCGAAAACTTTATAAATTGACTTTCTCAACTATTGTATATTTTAAACCATACTGATGAAAACCATCAAACTCACCAATGCTCAAAACCATCCCCTCCTTCAATGGCACATCTTCTTCCTTTATACGACAGGCTATTCCCATTGGGCCTGTGGGAGAAGAGCCAACATGCTATTTATAAATCAACATGTTATCGATTGTTTGATTGGTTTATGTCTTGTTATTTTTCAACTGATTATCCAATTGTTGGACCACGCGAAATCGAACCCGGTAAATTTAGATAGTCTAATGCTCAACCATTGAGCTATAGGGGCCGACAATTGATATTGTAAATTAGTCCGACAAAAACTTTTACACAGTCTTAAATCAACTTCCAAAGCATATAATATACATTAAAGGAGACTTCAACAATAATTTGTTTGAGATGATAATGCTTATTCATATTACTACTGATATAATGGTGACTCAATCGAGACACAAGTTGACCCTTCAATAAAAGATTGACCTTCATGCACGTTAAGGAAAGATCCTACTCCGTGAGAAGTGCCATGCCTGATGATGAATACATCATTATTATTATTATCATTTTTATTCCTATCATTACTACTATTTTATTAGTATCAATAAAAAAAGTATTATTATTCATATTTTTATTATTATTAAAAAATATTATAAAATTATAATAAAAAGTAAAAACTATAACGATGATGACACAAATTACTATAACAATATAGCACCTGTAATCCAAGCCTTCTCTCCACAAACTCAGCCTAGCGATCGAGTCGAGAAATAAGCCTTTGATCAATGGTTTGTAATGTGTTAACAATATGCATAAAAAAATATCTAATTAATTTATTTATTATATTTGTTTAATCTAAAAATTAGTTTTCATGATTATTTTTTGTGAATAAACACTTATTATTCTGCTTAAAAAATACATTCGATGAAATAATCTATACTTTGATAATAATGATAACAATAATAGTTATAATCATTGAAATGCTATAGTAATAATCCATTACAATGATGTATTATTATGCTAGCCACCCTTGATGTTGTTAGGGAACACAGTAGTGTGCAGAGATATGTATCCCTTCAGCACTCTTGTGAAGCATTCCTAGGGTAGAAATTCATACTTTTATACAACCATCCAATTGTCCGTCTATCTAACCATTTATTTATATGTTTGTTCATCCGTTCATCCATTCATCTATTCATTCATTCCTTTATCCATTTTTTCATTTAACTTCGTCTTTTTTATTCATTATTTTAAGCGTTCATTCATTCATTCATGTATTTATACCGCATTAATCTTTGTTCATACATGCAATCATTATATCATGTATTTCTTTCATTATTTGCGTTTTGTATATTTATTAATTCAAAACAATTCTTTTTTCAGTTCAAATGATAAGTATTGGACTAAAAAAGCCAAATGACAAAAAAAATTAACGAAAATAAAATAATAAATAATAATAATAAATATAATATGTATTTTAAAAAATAATAATTATAATAATAATCTTTATAATTATTAGTCTTGAACCTTTTGGTACTGAGATGCTTGGTTTATATGCACAGTTCTCGTGACGTCAGTAGTTCCATCTCTGCGGTCATGATAATGATACTCGTGAAAAAACTATACTTAGTTTATCATAATTATTTCTGTTTTATTCATCCTATTATTCGTCATATCATTTTCTTGTATCAAGTAGAAAACTATTTTATGATCATTTTTAATAAAAAAATCTTGATTTTTCATTCATTATTTTTATTACTTTGTTTTATAAGAATTCTAAAAAAAATTGTTTAAAACCAATAATACAATGAAACTAAAAATTATTATTGTTCTTATTATGAAGAGGATGATAATATCTAGCCTATATTGTGCCCCAGAGTCAACAAGGTAGATATTGGAGAAGTCTATGTTGAAGGTTTTCTCCTCACTGGGCCTGTGTGTGATGTACAATACAACGGTACTAATGATGAAGGTTCAACGTGAAAAAAGTTTAATGTTGCTGAATTGATGGAAATGTTTGATATGGATTGATTCTAAATACCTTGAAACAACCTCTATTCCACACTCATTATTATAAAATAAGTGGCGTGAAAAACCAGAAAATTGTATAATATTGAATACTTGTAATATTATAAGAAACGTGAAGATTAAATATGAAATTTTAATCATATGACGATGATGATTTTCTTTTAAAGTCCTTGTGTTTAAATTAGTGGAATTGAATATTCAAAGCATTAACTTTCTGGTTCCAGCCTTGTCTGTCAAGAGCCTCTACCCTCTGCAAGCCAGTTGCTCTCAGATCCTTGTCAAATGTTTGCTGCCAATTCAACTTCAGTTTTCCTTTACCTCATATATCTTCGACATTAGAACCTCGTGCCAGCTTACGTCACTAGTATGCTTCCATTCTCTCCAAGTGTACAAACCAGCTGAGTCTAGACTTCTTGAGTCGCAGTGGAAGAAGTTCGATGTAGAGAGCCTTTAGTATTTTCCCTTTGGGTAGTCCAGTGACTCTACGCAGCGTGTGTGATTCTTGACTTGCAAAACTTCAGATTGTTTCTTCAGTCAAGTTTCTAAAGAATATATAATAGTACCTCGAATGCATGACGTATAGACTCTTCCACATAGTTTTCTTGGAAGAAGCTTGCATGAGCGAAATGATTTTCAAGCTCCTAGAGCTGCCCAGCCATGAAGTATACGGTTAGAAATTGACGTACTCAATAAAACCCGTAAAATCCTTCACATCTCCTAGGTATTTAACGTGCTTACAATTTTTACGGTGCAGTTTATTACCGGCCTACCTAGCCGGTCTTTTTGATAATAATACATTTCATTGAATTAAAACCCCTGTTACGTCCGCGCATGGTCATTTACCTTGCTAGTTGCTTGGAGTAATATGATTTGATCATCAAAGTTAAAAATCATTGCTTTTGTTTCGTCAAGGTTCACTTTTAAATCAAATTTTTTCAAAGCCTTAGTCCAAATGTTGAGCCTGTCCTTTGCTTCTTGCATTGTATCCACCAGTATTAAAAGTTCGTCTGCGCACAAAAGCTCCTTGAATAGTTTGCTTTCAATAATTTGTGGTACGGCTTTCATCACTATATTAAAGAGTATCGGGCTCAAATCTGACCTTTGGTGAACACCAGATGTGATAGGAAAAGGCTTACTTTGTTTTTTCTTTAACGCCACAGAGCTGGTGTGGTTTTTATACATTGTTTAGATTGTTTTAACTATCCATTCTGGTACAACAAGTTTCTTCAGCACCCACCATATGACTCTTCTTGGAACTGAGTCAAAAGGCTTCGCAAGGTCCACAAAAATACAGTACAGCTTTCTTTTAACTTTCCGATATTTTTCTTCGAATTGGCGTAGAATGAATATACCGTCAGAGGTTGATCTTCCAGCAAGGAAACCTCTTTGTTGCTGTCCTATTTTATGTTCCACTTGTCCAAGTAGTTTTGTGGCTATGACTTCTTCAAACAGTTCAAACGAGGTTTCCAGCATTCGCAGTCTTCTATAATTTCTCGTATTCATGGCATCTCCCTTTCCCTTATAAATGCTAATTGTAGCTGACCCAGTCTTTTGGCATTTGCCACATATTATGGTAAAATAAAAAATTTTGGTTATTATTTTACCGACTGGTCTGCCGCCAACGCGAAATAATTCAAGTGAGATTTCTAAAAAATCAGGTTTTTTTGTCTTAGCCATTCTTAAAACATTTTCAGTATTGTTTATTGTTATTTTAGGTGGTGGGCTCATAATACATAGCTGATTGTCTATGGCAAGCAAGCTTTCCCCACCAGATCCAATAGCGGCGTAGTGCCGTCTCCATAGCTCAAGCTTTTCTGTTGTGTCAAAAATAACGCTTCCACTATCATTCACAAGAGCAGAAGACTTTGTTACATCTTTGCATTAATTTTGAATTTACCTCAACAGACGGAAAATTGCATAAGGCTTTGTGGAGATAATTTCATTAAAAAGAAGATTTTTGTTCTTTTGTTTTGCATCATAAAAGCACTTTTTTGCGATATGATTGGTGATTACCTCCATTTTTCCATGCTTTAAATGCTTCCTTTTTGAGTTTTATGGCATTTGCAACATCATCATTCCACCATTTAGCTCCTTTATAAAGTGGAGGTTTGCCGTTGGTTGTTCGAAGCGTGTTTTCAGTTGTAGATAACAGTGACATTTTCAATGCACACCACATTTTCTAGGGGTTATCATCTTTGTAGTCTATATACTGGTCTTTATTAATATTACGGCATCAACTCAACTGACTTAATTTTATAATTTAAATTATTCAAACAAAATGAATTTCTATTAACACAGAGGTTACTTTTCTATACATTTTTCATTGTAAATATATTTGGCTATCATATAGTCTAAATCAAAAATAAAAGGGAGAAAATAATCAAAATTATTTTGTTAGTACAATGCTATTATTTTTATTATCCTTAATTTTTTCATTAATTTTATTCTTAATTTCATTTAAAATAAAAATTATTATTATTATTATTATTATTATTATTATTATTATTACTTGTAATGTATGATGGCCGCATTGCTTCCAGTGGAAGATATGGTATCGAAGCTCAAACTTACGTACAAACCTTGTTTCCTTGGGTGGTTCACAATAAATACATGAGGGTGCTTATAACATCTATCAAAAGAATTTGTATCTAAAAAATCATTATTGGGAGTTACTCTTGAAATAAGTAATTTCAATTTTGTCTAATGAGGTCGGTGGGATGAAGAAATTTTTGAATAAATAGATTGATAAAAGTTAATAATGCTCATTCAATAAGATTATTATTTTGATCTAAAAGAGAAAAAAACTAGAAAAGCACATTTTAAAAATACTGAATTATTGGCCTAACTTTTCCTCATCCTATCAATGGGAAAAAACTCTAGAAAATATCATTGGTTAAATTTTTTACTGTAAATAAACATCGAGAATAGACAAATATATTATAACAATATATGATAAAAGAACAACTACTTTCGACATGCTTCAAGATGATTGGCAGCTTGAATTTCTGAAACCACACCCCCTTTCTTTGACTCCTCCTCCAGCCACCACAAAAACTCACACAAGGCGACTCCATCCCTCACCTTATCAGAGAATTTCTCTTCATTGATAACAATATTAGTATTGGAGATTACTAAATATTATTTTGATATTTAAATGCTTTTTACTGCTATGTATTAAAATATTCAAATTTTATGATTAACTAAACTAGTCTATTAACAAAAAAGATTTGAGCCAAACACTTTTATGCAAATATTTGATAACGTGAGTTCAATTTAAAAAAAGCTTCGTGTTATTATTCAGTTAATAAGTTTTTTATTCTAATCGTTTTTATTTGAAATTTATCACAGCCCGAAGCGTGATAAAACCATATTAAACTTAAAACACACGTAGATTCATCTTATGAAGAGCTTGCTATATTTAATATAAATTTATAACATTGTTCCTTCATTTGTACGATTCATTCAGCCTTTAAGAATCCCCATCATTCCAGCTATCAGCCTTATTGCTCGTGCAATTCACAATACCACATATTTAATGCTTCCAATTCATCTTCCTAATAATTTTAATTTTTTTTCTGAGAATGACGGTTTTATTCAAGTGGAAAATTTATAATTTCTAAAAGTTTATCAACTAAAATTTTCAAGACTTTCAGCTTCTATATATTAAAAATCTTGACTTTATGGCGTAAAATTTCAAAATTAGGTCTTAATTTTATTAATATTCTTACATGGCAGTTTCTGAAGCCTTGCAACTCAGTGTGGTTCTTGACACTCTTCATCACAGCCACCTCACTGTACTTCCTCAACTGTCTCTCCTGTAGGCTCATTTAGTGACATTTATGTATGTATACTATAATCTTTTTCACTAATAATTTTCAAAAGCTTTTGAAAAAATCATATTTTGAATATTGCACGTTAAATAAAAAATGTAACAAATTCCTTAAAAATTCAAAAAGACAACCTCAGAAACAACGTTGAACAGAGCTACATTGGTGAGGGGAGATAGCTGCCGGTGAAAATAATGTCAAAAAATTAATATTATTATGTATAAAATTGTAATAAGAATAACAGCATCAAAAATATGAACACATGGCCCACCCAAACTTTGTTCTGAGGTAGATTTTTGGTTGCTTCTAAGAGACTACTGAGGGTTGGTATGGCGTTGTGGTATCCTGAGATTGACACCTGGGTAAAACATGATTAGTTGTGGGTGAAATATGTTTTTGTAGAGTGAATTGTCACAAGAATGGTTAAAAACGTTTATAATGGACTTGCACTGGTAATGTGAAACGATTAGTATTTCATTTAGAAATTTTTAGAGTTAATTTTTATATATTATTAATATTTTTCCATTAAAACCATTGTTAAAGTTGAAATCGCATTTTTAACTAAAAAATTGATCTTAAAACTCAGTTGTCCTCCAAATAAGCCTTTATTAAAAATACCACCTAGTATTCAATAGTTTTATTGAAAACTATGGATTTATACACCATGTGGACTAGCCTATAAGTCAACCGAGAACCAATTCCAAATTTGGTTTTGTATGATTGAAAGATGCTGTGGTGTAAACAGAGACGACATTGGATAGAAGCATTGAAAAATCATAGACCTATTTTGAAGTTATATAAAATTATTGAAATTCAAATTTTCGTTTAAATGCATAATCATCACAAAGTGTTTTCATTGCTGAAAAGTATTAAGTAAAGAAAAACTTAAGATAAGAAAAAGAAAATCTAAAATTACACCTCAACTAGCATTTGAATAAAATATAAAAAAATTGTTCTCGCCCAGGCTCGAACTGAGGACCTTTCGCGTGTTAGGCGAACGTGATAACCACTACACCACGAGAACAGTTGAAATTACATAGTATATAACCGTAGTATTCAATACGGATCAATTTTTTGTAACGTTTTTAAAGTTTTTTATGAAAATTGGTTAGAGTTTAAATCAAATTATGATAAGAATCTTATAGTGACGTTGACGTGATAACTTATAAACCAAAAAAAATAAATTTACAGACTTTAATTTTTAAAATTTATTTTTTAATTAATACGTATACATATTTTTTAAAATATAATTATAAACAGTATTAAATAAACTAAAGCAAAATAATTCAAGTTTGATTCAAAAGCTTGAATATGATTAATTACTGATTCATATTTAAATACCTCCTTTATCTCATTTTATTTATTTTATAATTAATTCTATTTTAAAATTATTTTATAGCCCATTTTCTTCACCAAGGGTTGGTAAATAGTTGGATAAAGTAATCCTAACTTTCAAAATAACCTACATCTGATAAGACTCCATTGAATACAATCTCAAAACAACCTTGAACTCTTGATCAGTGCTGTTCAAATGTTCCCTCACTGCCCCATTCAACTTGTCTTCATCCACACATAAGCTGTACACCAATTATCGTCTATCATTTTCTATATAAAAGTATATATATATAAACAACTTAAATTGAATAAAGAACCCACTTTTACACGAAACCTATGCAAAAGCAATTCTGATATCCAGAAAAAGATTAGCAAAACAGTGATAACAATAAAATGCTTAATAAACAACATACTGGATAAAAGAATGAGTGACGAAGACATAAGAGAAGAAGACAGGGTTGAATGTAACATCAAAACCTCGCAAATTGAGCAGCCAAGCCACGTCATCTAAGGCACTCACTATCATTAACGCAGCTTTCTCCTTCAACATTGCTCTCCTCACCTCTTTCACTTTGTCCTGCCAACTTTTGCCTTTAGGGTTGGATGTCGTCTGGTTGGTTCTGTTTATTTCAGTTTCACAATATTTTAAAGTATTATTATTATTCAAACTTTCATTTTTTTGAAAAAAACATAGTCAAGAATATTGTCAATTGCCAATAAGTTTTTTCCATTGTTCTTTGTCAGTGGCAGTTGTTTTTATTTTATGCAAATCTTCCAGGTTATTTAAATTGATATTAAGATTTGAGGTAATTTTGTAGAACGGACACTATTATAGTTTTTGGTCGGCCTCGGATTGGTTTGGTTGGAGCTTGGAAGTATGCATCCATTGATGTTTGCGCAAGGGAGTCTGGACTCAGTCTTAGTATGTGTCCTAGTAAGGTGAGTTTTCTGTTTATTATTGTGAAGCTGAGTTTTATTTGGCTAGTTTTGCAATACAGTTCTTCATTAGGGATTTTTTCTGGCCAGAGAACGCCTATGACCCTTCGAAGAAGACGTCGGTGGAAAGCGTCTAGCTTCTTCTCGCCTATTTTCCTCAATGACCACGTGCCACAGTTGTAAAGAGAATATATGGGAAAAATATATGCGTTAAACATTCTCAGTTTTTTGATTTGGCTAATTATGTTTTTGTGCCACAGTATCCACAGTTTGTCCATAGCAACTAGAGTTAGAGCTTTTCTGTGAGAAATTTCTTTATCCATTGATAGGTATGTTCCTAGTTTTTTTGTTTTTATATTATCGAGGTTGGTAGATGTTAGTGTGGTTATTTTTGATTTTTGAGGGTTTACTTCGAGGTTTTATTTTGCCATTTTTTTCGAAATTTCTATTATACCTAGGGGTTTCTCACTCACGAAATCTATGTCGTCTGCGTAAGTCAGTTCTTTTCCACCTAGTTGGTCTATGAGTCGAGATGATGCTTCTTTTAAATATATACAGAATAGTATATAGCTCAGGCTATTTCTTTGTGGTGCACCTATTGTTGTCTCGAAAGGAGTTGATTTATTGTTGCAGGTTTTGATTGTAAAGGTCGTGTTTGAAAGGAGGTATGTTATGCGTGATGTCGTCTGCAGAGAGAAATTTTGAGCAGGTTTCGATGAGTAAGTTTCGTTGAAATGTGTCGAACGCGGCGGAGATATCTATACTTATGATTATACTATTTATTTCGTTTTATACACGGTAGCCATATTGAAGCGATGGGCCCAAATGATGTCAGCGGTAGGTCTACCTTTTTTGAACGCCGATTGCGTGGGACCGATAAACTCTTCTGCGGCTTCTTGTATTCTATTGAGGGTGATGAGAGATAAGATTTTTCTTAATACCGGAACAATGCAGATTGGTCCTAGGTTTTCGGGTTTCGGTGTTTTGTGTGGTTTGGGAATGGGTATAAAAATGGCAGAGTTAATACCGGTGTTTTTTCCCAATGAAATGGCTTGATTTAACTCATCGGTTATTATTTTAGTTATACTCTTGTCAGCATATTTTACAAGTTCAGCAGTAAAACCTTCATTGTCTTGGCATTTTCCATTTTTAAGTTTTTTTATTGCATTTTGAACTTTTTCAATATTTATTATTCTATCGAAACTTTGGAAAGGTTAGTTGCATTGGATGGATGGCTGAGACATCTAAAGTGAACTTCTCCTTGAAGTGATTTTCAATGTCTTCTATATGACTTGTTACTTTGCAAGAGTTTTTCATTTTCAAAAATTTGACAGCTTGACAAATTTTCATGTTATCAGAGCATCTTTCAATTTTCAGTAGTTGCTTGTCTAGCCACTTATCATAATGTATTTTGGCTTTGCATTTAAGCCGCCTTATTTGTTGCTTTCTCAATTGTCCTAGTTTTTCATATTCTATATTGTTTTTAATTTTTGTTCTCATTTTTAGCCAAGTGTCTTTTTGTTTTCTAGACAGTTCTGCTAGTTCTGGGTGATTGCTCCATGGCTTGAGATTATTTTTGCTTTTATTTGGAAATGTTTTTTCTGCTATTATTTTTAAGCTTTTTAGTCTACTTTTGGTGGATGGAAAATGCATCTTATTCAAGAGTTGTTGTGTTTTGAGTTTGTAATCAAGCTGGTGCTCTTGATTATCCATTTCTAAGATTATTTTTTTTTTGAATTTTTCATTGAGATATAGCTTTACCATATATTTTCTATATCATAACCAGGGTAATTATTTTTTTACCTGATAATTCAATTTCGCAGTCTAATTATTCACAATATTATAACCCAATAAATAATATTCAATAAGCTAAAATTTTTGATAAACTTAAAAATATACAATAAATTTGAAAATTCTCAATAAACTTTAAAATATTAAAAGCATTAACCAATAAACGTCAAATAAGATAATTCATTATCTCTAGATATTTGAGTTAGAAAAACCGGTATAGTGTAAAAAAAATATCAATATGTCTATCTATATATCTATCTATCTATCTATCTATCCATCCATCCATCTAACCACCTACAGACCTGTATACTCTAAAGGCTGTATAATGATAGACGACTTGGGCCTTTCAGGCCTTTCAACCCATATGCAGTCGATGAGGTTAGGAGTGGTGGCCACTATTTTGATGCCTGTGCCCTTGAAGTTTTTCACCAGATCGTCCCATGCCACTGTAATGGTTTATATGTTTTTTAACATCAAGTTGATACTGAGAAATTGAAGAATAATGATTGTGAAGGTTTGCAGTGTATAAAGCTTTTAGTATGACTCCTTAAAGTGATATTCAACATAAAATAACACTATTTTAATGCTAATCAAATTTCACAAAACTTTTTGTACGTTTTTTATATTTCCCATATGACTTCATTGATGATATTGTTATATACATCAGTTGATAATGTGAGTTTCAGTTACGAAAAGCCTTTTTCACCGTACAATTGAACAATCTACTCGCAGCATTTTCTATGAAATTTGACTTCAAAATAACTTTTTTGTAACTTTTAAAATCAGATTGGAAAGTTTAACTAGAATGTGACCTACAAAACTTTGGTATTAAAGCAGATCTTTGAAGACTGATGTTTGCGTAGGCTAATGTATTATAACAACTTTAGCCTACGCAAACATCAGTCTTCACACCGCACATAGGATAAATGCTCCAATCCTTAATTATGACGTTGATGCTGCTATGAAAAAAATTTTTTTGAATTTACCTGTGAAATTAATTTGTTAAATTCAGCTATAAAATCTATTTGGATTTATGGATTTGTAGAAGTTTGTTAAAAAAATTTATTAAAAGGAACAACAACAGTCGATTATCATTTATTATAACAACTTGATAATCGACTGTTGTTGTTCCTTTTAATAAATTTTTTTATTTCAATTCAAAATTCACTATTACCGTTGATACGTTGAATTTACGCAGCTATAAAAATGTTGGCTTCATATTGATCAACTACCTATGATTACTCGATTAATATGAAGCAACAAAAGAAACATACATTGAGTCATCAGCTCAGGGTCAACTCCAACAGAACTGCCCTTTGCTAGCTCCTTCAGGGTATAATGGCAAAAGTATCAATAAAAATTAGTTTTCAATAAGATTCATTATGGTCATTACTTTGTAGTAATTTAATTCCATCAAATATTTAATAATGTTTATTAATAGTAATGAAATGAATTATAAAAAACTTCAATAATTTAGTTATTATAGCTAAAGGAGATTCAAATTAAAATAAAAGGTTTCAAAATAAAATGAAATTTAAAAAAATTATTAATGAAAATAGACTAAAACGAAAAATTCAAATCAAACACTAAATAAATATCAAAAATTCAAGTCTTTTATAATGAATACAAAGGCATTTGTATTTCATGTTTCATCCAACTCAAATAGGCATTTTAATTTTTAGAATATTTGACAATTTATTGAGTGAGAAACTAAGTTGTTCAAAAAACTTATCAGATAACTAAAACACCTTAAATCATTTAATAAATCCAATGAATAACTTATAATTTGTTATTATATATTAAATTTTAAAATATCTTCAAGAACTTTCATTTGATATAACTATTTTAATATAGATATTAATTAGCCGATAATAAATGTGATAGACCAAGGTTTATTTTGCAATAAAGTTTTTTTTTAAGATGGAAAAAACATTTTCACTGCAGTTTATTTTATTTTCTTGTGGCCCAATATTTTTTCAAACTCAAAAAAATTACATTTTGAATCAATATTAATAAAAAAAATCAATACTTTTCGGTAAGTTCAACTTTATCATGACGTTCAAGTTACTAAGCTTATAGATATTTATAATCACCATAAGGTCGAAACAATCAAGAAATAGAATTAAAAAAATAAAGTTACCATAAAATACTTTATTTTTAACTTGAAATCTTGAAAATAACCAAAAAAAAACACAAAATGATGTCTCTGAGTGTCATGGAAGTAATAATATAACATACATCTAAAAGCCATTTTGCCTGGGTGGGCGTGTCTGGCAGGCCTGTGAATGGTGGTTTAATGGAATGTTGATATGTAATAGCACCTTGTGAAACCTATCAATTGCCTAACTGAATTTAAATGAATCGAGACCTAATGGTCGACTTAATTACCTCTACTGAAGAAAATAAAATTTTGATTAATATTTAGACAAGATTGTAATAAGATATAATGTTTTTTAATGAATAGTCCAAAGTAGCCTTCAGTCCAACCTAATAGTGCTATGCGAATTTACTAAAATATATCTATATATATAAATAAAACAAAATATAAAAATATTTAATGAAATTTAACTTTTTTTAAAAACAATTAACAAAAAATCGATACACGATGTCTCTGAAAAATGAAATTTACTATATTAGAATAGACTGTGTCTGGTTTGAAGAATAACTGAAATTTGTCAACTTTTAGAGACACCTTAATGTATTTTAGTATCTAATCATTTGTAAATTTTAACGTCAATATATTTTTTCTTCAAAACAATTATTAAAACTGCAAAATTGCCGATAAATTCACCTTACTACAAGAATTTATATTAAAAATCTCATAAACTGACGTGGAAACTACCATAAAAACTAATCACTTAAATTTTAAGAATTCTTTAAACAAAAAGATATTAATTAAGTGTGCATTTGACCAATAATTTATTGAAAACTCTGCAGTTTCACTGGTTCTACGTTTGTATTCAATGAGTGATCAGAGCATAAACTTGAAATTTTGAAAAATAAACACTGACGAAAGAATAACTTTGGTTTTAGCATACTCAGCATTATCATACAACACAGAAACAATAAAATTATTATTTTCAACTTACATTAAATGCATTTTTATTCACTATTGATACAAAGCTTTTATACTGTTGCTTGAATTACCAACTTTTATATACTTAATACTATTTCATGGATTCTAAATTTTCTATTGTAGATAGACATTCAAAAAGATGAAAAATTGGAAAATAAACGAATTTAAATTTTCAGCAGTATCTAATAAATTTTCAATTTTTTAAAAATTCAATTCAGGATATTTGAAACAATCATCAAGAACTATACAATTTTGAGTAAGTTCAGCAAGATTTTTTACAAATATTAACTGTGATTATATCCTAGAACAAAAATTAATTGTATATATAAAAGTTTATCTTTATCATAACACATCAGCACAAATCATTTGACTAAAGCAATGGTGAACCTTGCTTCATGAGTACCCAGTTTTCATCCAACTGCATTGAGGCTTGCAAGAAATATCTACCATCCGTCCACAGAGCAGCCTTAGTGCTTGTAATCACTGCTGTGCCTTTGATGGGATGGAAATCATAGTGAAATATTTTATGTGAAAGTTTAATGGAATGAAAATTGTTAGTGTGAGGCTTTGATAGGGTTTGTATGATGGTAATTTTCATGGATGTGAAAGTTTTTCAACATAAACCCTTGGCAAAACCTGGATAATAAAAAATTATTAATAGTGCAAAGATTTTAAAAAATTATACAATGAAGAAATTAATGTATTTATAAATGGGTTCTTCGAGTTGAAATACATGAATATTATAAGTTTTCTATTATTGCTGAAGCTATAAAATTCTAATGAATTGCCTAATTTATTGTAATTTTAATTAGACCATATGTATATTTGCAAATTTCAATTATATTCATTTGAAGAAACACTAGATTTTTAATGAAATTCAGCCATATAATAATAATTCAGCATAACTTATAATGATGATTTTCCAATCTTAATGAAATAGCAGTATAATATCTTAAATGCAGCTTACTTACACCTACAGTTTATCGCAATAACAAATTTTAAAAGTTGAAGGGCTTATTTGATCGAATCTAATTTGTCACCTGAAGAACCTGTGAATCCTGAAATGAATGCTCTCCTTGCATCACAAGATGCTATGTATTCACTCTATAGAAAATAAAATTTATCCGTAAAAGTCATATAAAATACATCAAAACTGAACACGCAAGTCAAACTAGAATAGTTGAAATTAAAATTTATAAAAAATTTATTTATTTAAAAAAAAAACTTCGAAAGAATATTTTTAACATTATGAGCGTCCACTGATGGAACGATGTAGGCTTGTATGGCGGGAGAAGCCTTAGACATACAAAATCTCAACTTTTGCAACAAATGTGTAGTGTTTTTTGGAACGTTTGCCATTTTGTAACTATGAATTTACAAAATGCAAATTAGGATGGCCGTAACTTTACTGATTGGAATGAAACTTTATATATCTATGAAAAACTTTCGATAAATAAGCTAGGCATTAAAATAGAGATAATGAGTACTTCATAAAGATTAAGATATATAAAGTTGTTATATAAGTAAACTACTTACTAAGACTTTTATGTTTATACAGTAGTGAAGTTTGAATGTGGATTAAAAGTGCAGTTTAGGACGTTAAAAATTCAACCTATTCATATAGGTAAAATAGACAAACAATGAGAACTTGAATGCTAATAATAAATAATCAGGAATGATAAAAAATAATTCATAATAACTATTTCAGTATCAAATATTTTTATAATTTAACGTACTACTTAAGTCCAAGATATTTTTATTTGATAATAATTTTTTTCAAAAAGTTATTGTGTATTATGCTTGAAAATTATTCGCTATAAAACTATTTTTTTAATTTATTACAAAGCTTTTCGTATTTAATAATGTAGGAACTCAAAAAAAGGAAAAAAAATCTGTTGCTAACATAAATGCTCAAAAATATCATTTTTATTTACTAGAGAAAATTGAAACAGCAAAGATTTTTATCTGATCAGCTGAAGCGCCAAACTTTTCAAAATGGAACGAAAATTGAAGTATGAATGGCTTTGATGAAGTTACATTGGGTGAATTACTTTATGCCATCCAGAAACCTTCAAAAAAACAGTGTAAAAAAGACTCGATTCCAACCTGGCTACTGAAAAAGGTAGCTTCTATAAATACTCCATTCATTTTGAGTATCTTCAATCTATCTTTTGCCACTGGAAGGATTCCATGTCAATTGAAACATGCTTACGTCACACTGCTTTTAAAGAAATCAGATTTGGACCAAGAGACCCTTTCATCATACCGACCAATTTCAAATTTGAGCGTGCTTTCAAAACTTTTTGAACGAATTGTCTTTCCAAGAATTGTCGCTCACTTAAATAACAAAAATTTATTACCATTTTTCAAATCAGTTCATCGTCGCCATCATTCAACAGAAACAACATTACTAAAGGTTTCTATCATATTTTGAAAGCAGCTGACAACAAAAAAATATCTCTTCTTGTTCTTCTAGATTTTTCATCTGTCTTTGATTTAATAGATCATCAAATACTAATCAGAAGATTAAACGAATCATTTGGATTAAATGACCTCTCTCTTGAATGGTTTAGGAATTACCTCTTCAACAGATCATTCAACGTCAAATGCCCCAAAACAGAATCATCACGTTTACTCTATTGGAGTACCACAAGGTTCTGTTCTTGGACCGCTTTTGTTCACTTTATACACAGCTGATTTGAAAAAGATTGCAGTTTCTTACAATTTGAGAATTCATCAATATGCCAACGACAATCAATTATATGGGCATTGCTCATTTGATGCATCAATGGACTTACAAGAAAGAATGTCAAAGTGTATTGATGAACTTGCAGTTTGGATGAAAGCATGAAGAATCATGAACAAGTTATTGAAAATTTATTCAAGAAGTTTCAGGTGAATATGGCCTCTCCAAATTTTTCTTTAATTATTTGCGGAATTTCAAATATTCAAATGTTGTTGAAAAAATTAAAAAATAAATTAAATAGTTTGTTGATTGTCCACAAAAATTAATGTAATGAAATCACGCTACCAAGAAGAGGTCGGAAGCCGAAGAAGACCGACAACTCAACTCATGCTTCTTCAACAACGTTAGCTTCAACAGAGACAACCTCATCAACTTCATTTTTTTTAATCTCATTATCTTCACCTCCTTCAAACTCATCAACTTCACCTTCTTCGAACTCATCAACTTTACTTCCTTTAACCTTATCAAATTTTTCTTCATTTCTTTCAAACTCACTTACCTCACTGGGCATCTCAAAATCAATATGCATCACTTCTCACAACTTTCTCTACCACTCATAACTTATTTTCGCTTTCTCCACAAAACATTATTTTTTCTGAAACTCATTCGTCAAATGGTACTACCATTTCTAAACCACTCAAAAGCTTTCAAGATCTTTCTATTTTTTTCATTAATCTACTGACTCTGTCTCATCCAACTCAAAACTTCTTGATCTCACTATCAAAACTCTCTCTAACACACCAAATCTGTCTATCAACAAAATCTTCACAACCAACTGAACTATAATAGTTGAAACAGACTTTCTTACCAACTTCTACATGGCCATAGACACCTTCAAAACAACACGTGGAATTAAAATCAGCACCCTCTCCGACACATCTTTCATCCTTTTCAACGTTCCAAAATTTATCAATAAATCCAACCTTGAAAAATCAATAAAAACAAAGCTCAACAATTCTAGCAATGAAAGCAACGTACAAAAATATAAGAAACACTTTTACAACCCAGCAACTCTTGACTGGTACGTACAAGTACCACGTCATCTCACCAAAAGCTTCCTAGATGGAAATAAAATCAAACTTTCTATAGGCTCTTTTCCAGCCCGTCTGAATCTAAATCCGTCTCGCTGTTCTAATTGTCAACTCTACGGGCATTTCAGCATCAAATGCCTTAAGAGAAGATCTGCGTCTTCTGTGCAGAACCGAAACACTCTAGAGTTCCTTGCCGATCTTCTCTAAGATGCGCTGCATGCACTCTGAGAAAAAACCAAGCTGATCATTAGGCTGACTCTAGAGACTGCCCTGAATTCATTAGGCAGAAGCTGCTGAAACAAAAGAACATATACAGATTACTATTCTTTGTTACTTTTTCTTTTCAACAAGAAAATACTCTCTTCAGACTTGGTCTTCTCAACCCTTGCATCATCAGCAACAAATTATCTCATATTCTTGATGCCATTTTCTCTTTATCGTTTGACCTACTTGCTCCCACTGAAACTTGGGTCACTTCAAACCACCAAAACCTTTTTCACTATATTATATGTCCTCCTTATTACAACGTCCTACATGCACATCTTCAAGCTGGAAAACACGGTGGAGGAATTGCTCTTATTTTAACAAACAAGATTTCCGCCACTCGCCTCAACCAGAAAGCATACTTTTTCTTTGCAATATTTTCTACCAGACTTTCAACTCGAACCTTCACTCTCAACTCATCCGTCATCTACCGACCATCTAATTTCATCAACCAACTATACCCTCTTAAACAATATTTCATCCTTAACCACCCCCACATAATCTTAGGTGATTTTAATTACCCCCAAATATCCAACTCGTCAAGTCCACTCTCTAAGATACTTTCAGAGCATAATATGATTCAACACATCAACTTCTCCACACACTCTCTAGGCAACACCCTTGATCATATGATTAGCCCTTCCAACTCTTACCTCATCAAAAATATTGAATCAACACTTTTCTTTTCAGACCATGCACTCATCACTTACAAACTCAATCTTATGAAACATCACCCAGCACCAATGATTGCCGTCAGACGATGCTATAGCAGTGTCAACTACAAACTTTTAGAAAAAGACCTTTTCACACTAAGCCTAAATCTTACACCCATAGAAATGCATATCGACAATTTCACTCATCACCTTAATAAATCATTCACCAACTTGCTAGACCAACACGCTCCAATTCGCTCCTTCAAACCCAGAGCCAATTGTGTGTACCGGTTCCCTATATATTATGAAGCCACGCTTTATTCAATCGTCTCGTACCAACTACTTGCTCAAACAGCTGAATGGTTGCTCTCAAAATCCAAAAAAAAACCTGGAATATTATCAAATCCATTCTCCACAAGTCTCCTCCATACCACCTCTTTCTCACACTTAAGAAAATAACCTAACTTCATCTTTTTATACATTTTTTAATAATAAAATTATCAAATTACGTCGATCCTTTGAGTCAACCCAACAAGATATGCGAAGAGTCAAGAACTGCAGTCTAATTGAAAAGCCACGCTCATGTGATGGGCGAAATGAATTAACAATAGATACCCAGTCAATTACTGATGAAAACAATAACAGCGATCATTACTTCAGTAATACCAACGACGTGCAGAATAGCAAAATAATCCTTACTATATATGTTTCGATGAATATTTCATCAATATGCAGATGACATCATTCTCATATCCGAATTTTCCTACGATAACCCTCAACCAGCCGTCGAAGGATATCTAAATGCGTCTTCTCTGTATACACCTGGTTCTCACAAAACATTCTCAAACTCAACATCGACAAAACAAATGCAATGTTTGTTAGTACTAAATCGCGCATAAAAACCCTACCAAAAATAGTTAACATTGCTGGTCAGAATACAAAGATTTCTTCCGAAATAAAATTACTCGGCGTCATCATCGACAACACTCTGTCCTTCGACCAACACATCTCTTCAAAAGCCAAACAATGTAACATACATACCAAAGCTTTCAAACACATTCGTAAATGCCTCACTTTTCAAACAGCTCACTATCTTGCTCTCATCATTTTTAGACTAGACTACTGCAATTCTCTTCTCTACTCTCTTCTATCTACACTGATTAGAAAGCTACAAAAAATTCAAATCTTTCAACTTCCAACTGCATTCAAATATTAACTTCCTTTAAAAGTTCTTCAAATATCTAATTTTTTCTTGAAAAAAAATTTTTTATGCAAGTTTTGTACTGACAAAGCAGAAGGAAACCGTAGTCAACGACGCCTACCATTGTCTTCTCAGTCCGCAATAGGATCAAAATTTTCAATACTAATGTGAAATCGGTTCTACTTTATGGCTCAAAGACGTGGCGAGTGACAAATACCATCACCCACAAGCTGCAGACCCTCACGAACCGATGCCTAAGAAACATTTTGAACATCAGATGGCCAGAAGTTGTCTTCAACAAAGAACTTTGGAACAAGACAAAACAAGTCATCCTGGAGACGGAAATGAAGAAGCGGAAATGGGGATGAATAGGTCATACACTACGCAAGCCCGCAGCCAAGATCACTAGACAGGCCCTGGACTGGAATCCACAGAGGAAGAGAAAAGTTGGTCCGTCTAAGCATACCTGCCGGAGAAGCATCGAGGCAGAAGCGAAGGCTACCGGAATGACGTGTGCCGAACTGAAAAGGACCAGCCAGAACCGAGTATGTTGGAAGAGTGATGTTGCAGACTTATGCTTCCAAGAATGCAAGAGGAAAAATTTTACTTAATCTCTTCTGCAACAAAAAACGTTTTTAATCGTTGTGAATAATTAGCTTCAACATCGTCAGTCATAAAGACACGAATAATTGAATTTTTTATTTTTGACGAAACTTTTTGCTATATTCTATATCATCATCAGGTAACTAAATTAATAGTATAATTCAAAAAAACACTGCGTTTCATTCTCTTTAAATAAAAGGAAATGTATCGACTATCGTTTGCCTTCGTGGCCTAATGGATAAGGCATCGGCCTCCTAAGCCGGGGATTGCGGGTTCGAGTCCCGTCGAAGGTGTTTTATGTTTTTTTTGTAAGAACTTTTAGAAAATTATATTGTCATTTGCTTAAACTTTATCTTTTTTTAGAATATCCTTATTTTCATCCGTACATAGAGTCATGCAGGCTATCTAGCTCGAACTTTCTCTGTTCTTCTCTTGCCTGTTTAGAATTTAATATGAAATTAATTAATAATAAAGATCTCAAATTTCATAAATACTTATTGATTACTACGACGAAAAAACTTTTGCGAATTCTTGACATAACAAAACTTTAAAAAATTTTTCTATTTTTCAAAACAAAAAAATCCTGAAAATAATAAATTTTTTATCAATATATAAATTAATTTTAAAGTTAATTAAACTTATAATTCAAAAACCTTATAAGCTTTAAAGCCTTCATATCGTTCATCATCAGTTTTCAATTCATGCCGACATAAAGGACAAGAGTTCGTCTGAAATTTTCAATTCACCTTTTAGTAATATGAAGTAAGAATTAATTATGTTTCCATATTTGATGAATCGATAAGTTTTATCTAATCTAATTAGATTATGCTGTTGTAAATGTTCCAAGAGCTGGGGTTAAAAAAAGTTGGCCTTAAAGATTGAAGCGTTATTTATAAAGTCAGCCATTTATTTTGGGAAAAAGTTTCATAAACTGCCAGTTCAACTTTAAATCATCGAATTCAAAATTTGCCGTTCCCACACTTGGGCAGTTTGCCTTGCCGTTTTAAATAAAAAAAAGATCATCCATCAAGCCAAATGACAACGTTGCCAGCACATTAGTTTGACAACACCTGCTACCAGACTTTACTGATACCCAGATTATATGCGAGAAGCAGTCTCAACTTGGAGATGTTAAGTTTGCTGCAGTTCATCATCGTGGCTCGAAACAAGATTATAATTTAAAATATATTGGCAAATAAATATTTTAATAAGCTCAAGTTTCGATTAAAATCATAAAGTCGAGATGAAATTGTATCTAAGATCTATTTTTTCATTATAACTCTCCAATCTTTATAACAGTTTCTAAGTTCTTACATGAAAATGAAAGTAATTTCTAGAAACAAAATTAAATACAGCTTGTGTTATTCATTTATCAATTTTTACACACTTCGAACAGAACCATTGTGAAACCTTATTCAGCCATGGAATGATGCATGATGGATGGAAGAAGTGGTGACATGGCAACCCTTTCAACACATCCTCATCCTTGAAGGCCATCAAACATATGGGACATCTCTGCACTGGGATTCATATGGCTTATTGGCTTACATGTAATGTAAACAAAATGTTTTGCTTCTAAGAAAAATATTTAAATGAAAAAACTTTTAGGAGTTTATTTTATTCCAGAAAGCTTTTCTAAGACTTGATAATGTAAGTTCATCTTATGAAAAGGAATAAAATAAACTCCTAAAAGTGTTTCATTCAAACATTTATGTTTGGCCCAAAGAATTGGAAAGTTATTTTAAAAAAAAAATTGTATTGATAGATAAATAGATAGATAGAGAGATAACTATATAGTTGAAGATTAAAACCACAAATTTTAATCTTCTTTCAACACTCCCTGTATACTTGAGATTTACTTTATTTTACAAAATGTGTGTATAAATACAAGTTAATGAATTTTATATCATAGAACAAAGTCACATTGAAATATTTTATCTTATAAAAAACATTATTTACAATAATACCTTTGAACTCTGTATTGTACACAATTGTTTTGAGGTTTTGTAATTCTTGTTTTGAAGCTGGGGGTGGTGCTTGTGAATCACTGAAATAACTAATGATGAATAATTTAAACTTAATAGAAGCATTTATATTAACAGTTGAAACAGTACATAATTAAGAACCAGAATCAATGTTTTGGAAACCATGCAATAACAAGATGATAATTTCTGTTGTAAAAAAACAAATTGATTTAAACACTGAAAAACTAGAAAAAGTTTGGTCATGAGTTGATGAGTGAGGAAATATGTAGTCAGATGTGATGGAAATGAAAGTTCTCAAAAAGTCAAAAAAAAACAATAAAAGCATTTAAAAACATTATCAAAAGTGAAATTAATGCCAAAGATGAAACCATTTTGCTAATATGATCATTGAAGGAAATCCAGAAATAGATGAAAGCACAACCAGGTTGAAGAAAAATTTCTTTCAATTAATACATCGCTATATTGTTCATTTATACACACAGACAAACTAGTCAAACAAAAAAGTAAAGAAAATAAACACAAAAAATTTATTAAATGACACTTTTTGTTTGTTGTCCATACTTTTAGATTCAGGCTATTGTACTTCCTTAGTCAGATACAGGTAATTGATTCATTTTCAATCATGTATGCTTATATTGTGACCTTTTGCCGAAATTAATAAATTTATGATGAAAAAACTTGAAGAAACAAAAATAAAAAATCAACCTGTCAAATTCAGTTTCAAAAGCCACACCTGAATCTAGCAAAAGTCTGTGTATTTTTTGTAGATAAATTTCAAGATTTCAGTTTTATATATTAAATTACATAAGCTTAGTTTGATACTTTAACATGTTATATTGTTTCTTCAATTAATATCAAACAAATAAGCATTTTGTTATGAAGATGATGAATTTAGAAAATTTGGTCAGCTTCAATTCAAAGTTAATCAAGAAATCTTATAGCTTGTAGCCCATTAGCCTCAAGAATGTGAATTAGTTGAAAACAATAAAATTTTTAAAATAAAGTTCATTAAAAATTAAGCTTTTAAATATCTACTAAACAACATTATCGAAGTAACAAAGACTCATTGATTTGTCATAGATTAGTTTCAATTAGTTAAAATCATTAAAAAAAAAATCATCTCTATCAATTTGTATAATTGATTGTTGAATACAAACCCACCTAGCAAGATGCAAAAGTCCATCTGGTCTCTCCCCTTCCTTTAGTGGTTCACAATTATGCTCTTCAAAATAACACGCCATTTTTGAGTCATATATAAATAACAAGATAAAAGTGGTTCAAATTATTTTATGAAATTAATTGTCTTCAATGGTGTAGAAAACTTTTTAAACGTCCCGTATACGTGTTACTTAAGCAACTAGAACTAAAAGCCAAATCTATAATGGAATTTACTTTTAAATCATATTATATTTTAGAATAATAATTTAATTAACTCGAAACATTATAAAAAAATTTATTTGTTCAAATAATTTTATCAAATGAAAAAATAAATACTAGCTTATATAATGGCTTATATCAAAAAAGTCCAAAGTATTGTTATTTAGCTATTCACATTGATCTTAAAAACTATGGTTGACTTGTATTCATTGGAAATAATCTCATTTATTTTTTTTAATTTAGAAAAAAACAAAGCTTTCGAATACTTTCAAGCAACATCTTCGGGTTATAAACTTTTCTAAAAACCTAAATTTTTATTCGGTGAACAAAATTGAATGAAATTTTATCCTTTGATGTTGTTGTTCCATAAAAGCAGAGGTAGCAGAAGGCTTCATTTCTCAAGTAGAAAAAGCACAAGAATCGGTCATACACCTTTAAATATGATGCAGACAATGTTGGAGTAGATTTATAATTTAAAAATTAGTTCTTTGATGTGTGGGCGTTCGTCAGTGTTATAACACTGACATTTTCGATTTTTTCGCAAAATTTTTAATATTTTTTACTTATTTTTTTTCAGGGAAAAGTAAACTATATTCGATTAAAATTTCATGAAGTGTCGCTATTTCTCTGTGAAAACTTTCGCAAATGTTAATAACTTCATTTTAAAGATTTTAACTAAAATCCAAATGACGTCAACTAATGAAACCCTTATAAAAAAAATATTTTTATGGCAATTTTCAAGTTTCAAGTTGGGTTTTCATGAGTGGATTTTAATTTTTTGAAAAATTTTTATTGCACATTAAACTCTTTAAAATCCGACCACTTAAAATCCAGGTTTTTCAATTATTTGACGTATTTTAAAATTGATTTTTCAAATTTGCTTGAAGTGCCTAGTCATCATCGATAACACTAATTTTGAAAAACGCGTGGCACAAGTTGTGACAAAAACTGAAATCTCATAAAAATATCAGAATGAAATTAATAAATAAAACTACGTTGTTGTGAAAAAAATTTAGGGCATGTAAAATTAATATATCAAATGTCAAGCTTTTGTCAATAATATACCAAAATACTTGAGTTTAATGGAAGGGTATCGATGAAAAATCATTCTGTAGATCATCACTATACAGATCTTAACTTTTTGATAAAGCGAAAAATCCATAAAAAAAACGCAAAATAATATAAATAAATTTAGTGATAGAAATTTTGTTAGTAAGTTGATCAAAATGGCAACTGAGCAACAAGCAGGACAACAAAGTTTTGTTAGCAAAAAAAAAATCACAAAAATTATTTGTTTTAAGCTAAACAAAAAAAGGTAAAAACTGAAGAAGCAAAAAGATGAGCGACGTGTTCAGAAAATGTTCAATAAACAGAAATATTCGGTGGTTGTACTGCCACCAACTCCAACCCAACCGGTTCTGCCCTTAAAAGAGGCTGAAAGTGTATTATCAGCGATGAAAACGATGGTACAAATGTTTCAGTCGGTTTTTTGATTTTCGCGCAACACTGAATGTTGAATATAAATTGGTGTGATAAGGATAATTTTTGATTAATAATCTTTATTGAATTCGAGTTTTATTTCATATTATTTTTGGTTAAAAAAATTTTTTTCTACAAAAAACAGAAAATATAATTATTTTGAAAACTTTCACTTTTCAGGAAATTTCCAGGTTCTGACGTGTGGAACATTATCATCACTTTGAAGCAACTGGTTCACTCATACTGTTATCAATTTTTATTATTTGAAAAACTTCACGTTTATTTATACATTTAATTTTTCATTCATAAAAAATTTGGATTAAAAGGTGTGTCAATATCAAGATGATAAAGCCGATAACCTGACTAAATAAAAATACTAATCACGTGTGAAGACTTTTCACACAGTATTGTTCAAAACCGGAAATTTCTATGAGAACAAAATGAAGTTTTATAAACCCGCGTGTTCAAAAACTGTTCCAGCATGCAGTCAAGCTCATTAAAACATAAATAACTCATATTGAATATTGAGTTGATGAGGTTCCGTTCATGCGTGCAGGATCATGAGGCAAAAGCAAACAGCTTATTCTTCGAAATTTCAAAAAATTTTGTCATTTTCTAATCAAATTTTAGAAAGCAGAATTTTATATTAAGAATGTTATTGGGATATTGTTTCAAAGAGAAAAACAGAAGCTGTAAATTTGTTGAGGGCGTAATTTAAAATGAGATTTATAAGGGGAAGCCGGTATTAATCACTTAAATCTATGTAAATAATTTGCCTGAGTGAAGCAAGTCTATTTAGTTTTTCATTTATGGAGAAACATTCAAGAAGTTGAAATTTTGAAAACATGTGATTAAAAGATTTATTATGTAACTTTTCAAAACATTAAAATATTTTGGATAAATTAACTTTAAAAGTCATTAATATAAAATTATTTATTTAAATAGTTTTTCAAACAAACATAAATCAACTCCACATTCAAGCAGAGATAAGTCTACATAAAACATTTATATGGTCCATACATCAGTTAATAAATATCTCCTTATATTCATGTCTTCATTCCACAACGTGTAAATGGCCCGTTGAGAATTTAAACTTCAAACTCAATAACAGCCAGTGCAAAACATAACCAAATCTTTCAGCTTAAGTAACAGACTTCCAAGTGTATATACAAGCATACATCCACACATACAGACAATCAGATATGTACAGACAGACACACATACACGCACAGACAAATATTGCCTTTATACATCATGCAGCCCATGAGCAAGCTAGCACTTTCTTGCTCGTGTGTGTGAGTGCGTGAGTGTGCGTGTGTGTGCGTGTTTGTGTGTTTTTTTTTTTTTTTTTAAGTTTTGTTTAAATTGGGTGAAGGTTTGTCAGCAACCAACTAATCAAAATCATCCGCATCATTCCAATTATTATTTATTTCATCTAGTTTTGTAGACTTGAAGTCATTTTTAATTCCTAAATAGGACCAATTGAAAGGGGCAAATCCAACTTTGGAACATTCCTCTACAATAGATCGACTTGTAACATACACATAAAATGATGATTCATGATATATATTCTGTTTAAAAACTCATAACTATGAATTTATTTGTATTTAAAATGTAATTCATTTCAGTAATAACAATTTTTTTAACTGAAATGTATAAAACATGTAAATGAGAAATGTGATATTAATGCAAAATTATAAGTTATGCAAAACAACCAGATTAACACAATAACTACATTAACAATATGGTATAAAAATTTAAAATAATCAATAATGATGATTACACAATATCTTTTAATTAATACATAAATATAATAATCAACATGTTTCCACTTAATTTATTTGACTTTTGTTCATCTATTTAGCATTAGAAGCACATTTCAATGAAACTAAATATGTTTTGGACCGCACAAACGCACACTTATTTTTCAGTTTTAATTAAACAAAAACTATTGGCTGTTTAAATATAGCAACCTTTTAATTATTGAATCAACTATGAATATCTGTTGAGTATAACCATTGATAAAATCCTTTTTATGTAAAGTAGCAGGAAATTAATTTTTTTATATAGGTTTGTGGTGATGTTTTTCTTCGAAAAAGAAGACGTCATAGCTCGGAGGATATAATATAAATTTTTCAATTATTTTTTCGCAACAATTTTTATTGTTATTTTTTCATATTAATTATTGCTTCATAGATAATAATTTTTTAGAGAAGTTTACTTTATAAAAATATATCAAATCTAGTCACTCTCTCATTTCTCATTTGTTAGTATTGAGAAAGTGCTCATTCGCTCTTTACCCAACAAACATCCACTTTAAAACTTTTTTCTCATTTCTTTGCTACAATCATTTCCAAGCTTTCTAATTTTCATTTTCACAAGAAATATTTCCCGCCTCCTTTAAAACAGCCCAAGTTCTCCCTTTGCTTAAGAAAGGCAATTCGGACCCTACCATTCCTTCGAACTACCGCCCTATTTCTAAATTGAGCACTCTTTCTGAAGTTATCGAAAGACTTGTTTTTTCCAAAATAACTTTTGATGTTTCTTAATCTCTTAACTTTAATTCTTTCTAACCAGCATATCGTCAACATCACTCAGCAGAAACTGCCGTTTTGAATTCGTTAGACCTTTCTGCTGCTTTTGACACCCTCGATAATAATTGGCATTTGAATATACATTTCAATATTTCTGATCTCACTATTTCTTAGTTTCGCTTTTAACTCTTTCAACGTTTCAGTTTGTAAAAATGGAAAATTTTTCATTTTCTCCTACATCGCTTAACTTACCATAATAGTTATATAACTGTATATAAACTAAGATGTAGCTATATAAATAAATAAATAAATAAAAAAGAAATAAATATATAAATAAATATAAATTATATATATATATATATATATATATATATATAAATGAATATATAAATAAATATACATATAAAAAAAAATATACATATATATACACACACACAT